>JAWMRA010000041.1:15346813-15388383 GCA_035584735.1 Pseudotriccus pelzelni | reverse complement strand
TTTCTCACCAATCAGATTCCTTTTGTCTGCATAAACCTTCTCTCACCTTAGAGCAATTTGTGGGGGGTGTGGTAAAATATTGTCCCTAGACAAATCCATGACATTTTTGGTGGAGAATGCAGGCAAGGACTGCCCGGAGGGGCAAGGACTGCCTGGAGAGGCAGAGACTGCTCAGAGAGAAAGATTAGATTAGATTAGATTAGATTAGATTAGATTAGATTAGATTAGATTAGATTAGATTAGATTCTATATAGTGTGAAGTCATAAGAGGAGCAGCTAAGAGAGCTGTCATTGTTCATCCTGGAGAAAAGGAGGCTCTGGGGAGATTTTATTGCTTTCTACAACTACCTGAAAGGAGTTTGTAACCAGATGGGGATTGGTCTCTTGTTCCAGGTAACCAGCAACAGGACAAGAGAAAATGGCTTCAAGTTGCACCAGGGGAGGTTCAGGTTAGGTATCAAGAAGAATTTCTTCACTGAAAGGGTTGTTAAGAATTGGAACAAGCTGCCTAGGGAGGTGGTGAAGTCATCATAACTGGAAGTATTTAAGAAATGAGGGGACATGGTTTAGTTGACAGAGCGATGGTACAATCAAAGGTTGGCTTGATTATCTTGGAGGTCTTTTCCACCTTAATGATTCTATGATTCTATGATAAAAACTGAAGAAAGTAAGAAATACCTGGATGGATAAGAGTAATACAGGAAAGGAGGAAGAGAGAGAGAAAGGGAAAGAATACTGTAAAAAGGGCATAAAGGGAATAATGAGAGAATAAAAAAAAAAAAAACCCGACATAAATTGAGAAGAATTTGTTGAACAATGCTGAAAATTTTAGTACAAAAATAGGTGCTGAGAAAAAACTATTTGTAATTTAGTTTTGCAGAAAATATGATTAGTGAACAGAATTAAAGAAGTGTTTGCAGGAGGTTTAATAAAGGGCTGTGTTTGTTGTTTCTGTCTTTGAAATTGCAGTGAGCATGCTTTGTAAACTATTGGAAACTATGAGTCCATGCTGCTCTAGCTACATGTAGCACATACACAAAGTATGAATGCTTTCCCATATTAGATGAGAAAGGAGTGGCACCCCAGTCCAAGTCTGATTTGACGTCCCTTTAGGATAGCACATATCACCTTCACTTCCTCTTTGAAAAGGTGACAGTTATGCACTTTTGCCTTAGGAGCACTGTGGTCTAGTTCTTTCTCTGCCTGTGAACAGACCTGCCAGGCATCTGGGCATAAAGGAAAGAATTCACTGCCCTTTTTTAAGCCAGTCAGAAGCTGTTAACTCCAAATTGGCTGATTGTCTTATCTCTGGCTTCAGGATGAACCTATCTAAGTGTCAGAATCTTAAGCTCTTGAGAGAACTATCGATCGAATCTTTACAGTCAAAAGTCTTTAAATCACTCAAAATGCAAGAGGGGTTTAGAGACTTCTCAGGTAAAAACCAGAGCTCCTTATTGCTGTGAAAACATTTTAAAGTGAAATCTCAATTTCTGTTCAAAACGGCTCAAACCCAGAATGCTTCAAAAATAAGGTTTACTTGGCATTCCGTCTCCTATATTGTTTCAGTATTAAACAATGTTGGACACATCATGTAAATCATTAAGAATCTATCCACTGAATTCTGACACTCTTCATTAAATACATCATTCGTGTAATAGCATTTCATTAATTATAGAGCTTCTGGATAAGGAAAATAGTTGTCAAATAATAAATTAACTGGATAATGACAAAAGTAAGCAAATAGTATTAAGCAATTCCTGTAATAATTCAGCATAACAATGTTTTCTGGAATGAAACACTATCAGGCTAGTATTAAGAGTTTACACAGGTGAAATTATTAGCTGTTTCTAATTAACTCACTCTTGGGCCTTTCTAAAGTGGTGGTGTGCAATGAAACACTATTTTGATAAATGATTCCAATATACTAATATACTAAAAACCTATTGAAAACTGCCTTGAAAATTTAATGTAGGAAAAGGAATAACTTTTCGTGCATTCAGAAATGCCAGAATAATTTTTATTATCTGCAATAGTTAAAGTCAAATATTTTAAGTAATTAATACTAGTGGTTTTAGACATTTTTTCTCTAAGAAGGATCACAATTAATGGAAATTGTTAAATAAGAGTTGTAGTTAAAGCAGCAACCACATTTCTTTTTTAGTATAGAAAATAAATTACGGGGAGGGGGTTTCTAGTTACACATGACAAACTTGCATAACTAAAAAAATCCATTACACTCCTCATAAAACTAACTTAAAAGAAAAAAAAAAGTTGTCATTATTTATTCAAAAAGCCAGTTATATTAGTAGCCAGGGAAAGTTTAATTTTGTGCTACATACGTCTTTAGGAGTAGTGAAGCATTTGTTTTCAGGAGCAACTTTGCACCCTGGGAAAGTCTCAGGGGAAAGAAAGTGTCCATATGTCCCACTGATCATGCTCAAAGGGTGCAGTATTTGTCCAGGTTCACATACAAGTCTAGCTGGATTGAGTTGGTGGGAAGTGAGAGTTTGCAGCACTTGCAGGTATCACCAGAGTACACAGGTTTATAATGGTTCACATGCTCCTCTCTGTCTTCCCAGTGGATATTACTATTGTTCATGCTGCAATTCCTTCTACATAGGTAGAATGTAACATATTTAATAGCCATCTTTTGAGAGGATGTGTACTAACTGCAGATGAGGATTTTCTAGCAGTAAGAGCTGAGGTGAAGTGCTTTATGAAGCACTTTGCAGTTTATGGCTATATAGGTCAGATGTAAGCTGCCTTTCATGTTAACCAAACCTCAATCTTACAAGTTTTCTTCTTTTCCCAAATACATGTACAATATAGCTAATGACATTGAACTCTGAATATCTATATCAAAAGGATTAAAGTGATAATCCCACTTACTGAACCCTGAAGGCAATTTCCTTGTAGTTCTCTGTGTCACAAATTCTATATCCTCTTCCTGCAACTCTGATCATACCACATAAATGTTATGGTCCACTCAGAATTTTTTAGCTCTGGTTCTTCCATATTTCATTATATCACTGAAATATGAATGTTATTCAATATGGATATTTGCAGGATAAAACTTTTCATTTTAATAGTTCTCATAATTAGGCCATTTTTTCCGTTAAGGCACAAGCCAGCATTTTTACAGATGTATCTTGTTTGGTTTTTTTTTCTTCTTTTTTTCAGTCAAATGCAGTTGGAAATGGAAAATACTAATAAGCAGAAGTGATGCAAGAATATTCATGGTCTGTGATACATGGATGAGCTTCAGAACCAGCAAGTGAAAGAGGAAATGCCATATCTGGTCAGATGGAAAATATAAAAGTCAAATGTGATACTGAATGTGATACTGGGGAACAGAGACCAAGCAGGTGAAAAATTGAAAATAGGGACCAGTATGGGTAGCATTTCTGGGAGACATTTTTTGTCAGGAGATGGAAAACAGTGAAAAAATACTTGTAGGTAGGTGAAAACACTGCAAGAGTGAAATTTTGCACAGGAGTGAGGCAGATAACAGAGAGGGTTCCCTGTGAACAGAAAGGGTTACTGTGCAGGAAAATAGAACTCCCAAGGAAGCACTTTGTAATAAAACAAATTTTTGCCTCGAAGGTTGCTGCCTTATTCATTCCAGGAACAGAAGGGAAGAGACACATGAGTAACTGACCACAGGACAATCAGTTACAGCATGTCAGGTGACCAAAAATAGCTTCACACTGGAATACTCTTACTCTTCAGGTAATAGCAGGCAGTGAGACTTTGTGACTTTAACCTCTCAGGCAGCAGCAGGTGCCTGCAGTGCCTTCTTGGCAGAATTTAGGAGGAATGCAGGACAATCCTGCCTACCTTGCTTAGGAACCTGAGATGACCACTGACACAGAAGACTTCAAGGAAATGTTCTGCAGAGGATTCATCTCAACAAAGACAGGAGTCAAAAGGCCTAACTAGAGCCCTTTGAGATCCAAAAATTACATGTGTCTGGGCCTATGTTGATTTTCAGGCCTATATTCCTTCTAATATACTTCCTTTTTGATTCTGGCATTAAGAATTCCTTAGACTCCTGCCAGACATTCCCATACATAATCTGTTATAACGTATACGGTAATTTGAGATACTGACATGCTTGCTTCCCTTCTCTAGGGGTAGGGTGGGCAAGTTCTTGATGTGAACATGCTAAATACCCAACTGGGAGAATGGACTGTGTGTGTAAGCTCAAAAGAAGTTTCACAGAGGAGCCTTGCTGAACACCCAAGGCAGCCACTTAAGACAATTTCAGACATACCCATCCATGTCTTTGTACTTGGTCAGCTTGGGTCTCCTAACCCTCAGTGTCCTGGCACGTGTAAGTTCCAGTCAAAAACACTGTATTCCATTGAATGCAAATTAACCTGGGAGTATAATTCAACTGTATGAACTTCACTGTGGACACGGGAGGTAACTCTTGGGTGTTATAGTGCTAAGCATTGCATATCCTGGGAGACTTTGCCTCTGTGTGTCGTCTTGTACAGGGTACTAAGAAGATGCACCAATTCATTTTCATGAGTAATTCAGATACTTCAATGAGGAGCACCATGGAAATACTAATGAGGAAATTAATTATTCTACATGGATAGCAAAATTAAATGTGTTCAGCAAAGATGACATGTGTTCGTTCACTTACCAGCAGTGAGAGTACCAAATATTGATTAGCTGCTCATTAAATCTGCACCATTCATTCTGACAGATGCCTCTCTGAACCGAATCAGTCCTGTTTCTGCCATTATTCATCTCATCATGCTGTAGGCACTTAATTGAGGTGCTTCTACTTTCCAGTTTTTCTGAGGTCATTGGGATGAAGCAGACCACCCCAGGGACCATTCAGCTCCTGCAGTGGCAGAATCTGATGTAAAAGTTACCTGCCTCCTGACAGGCTATCAGCAGAATGTTGAATAACTACATTTGAGTTTTAGGTATTTCAGTAACTGCCTAATTTAGATAGACTAGATCAGGACATATGTCACCACGTAATTAAGAACTATAAGACTAAGGGACAGGACACTGAGACACAGTTTGGATTACATTGACAATCTCAATTCAGGATTTCTTAATTTTATGTGCTCCACTGTGCCTCACAGAAAGTGTTATTTTAATACTGCAGATTTTTGACAGTATGTCTGTTCATGTCAGGGGAGCTGGAACTAGACAACCTTACATATTGCTTACTATCCAAACAAGTCTGTGATTCTATGATACATTCCTTTCAACCTGGTCATTGATTCCAGCAGTCTCTCATGCCTGATAAGATTTGTTGTGCACTGCAGTTCATTTCCATGTCCCACCAGCTGCATAGTCCCTTTTCCCATATCCTTAAATCTTCTTTTTGTTAGTGTACATATTTTCTTTCAAACTTACATAGAATTTGGGCTTTCCAAACCAGGTATCACAGACCAAAAATTATTTGATTTGAAAGCCTTTGTATTTCTCTTTTTCCTGTCTCTTTTTGGTGTCCTACCTATTGGAGTCAGTGTACTAAATGGATCTTGGAACAGTTCTTTAAAACGAATAATTGTACAATATAAGAAAGGGTGTTAATGTACTACCCCCAATTTTTACATTTTGTCTTTAGCATTTAGTCAATAGACAGATAGACATAAAACTAAACTTCTGACATTTCTTGTGGATTATTAACACGTGTTGGACCAGGGAATGTCCAAGACTCTGCCAGAATACCACAGAAGGTGTTATCAAGCAGCTCCTGTTTGAATCCTCCCTCACTCTGAATGTGACTCCCAGTCACTCACAACTGACCATGACTGTTAATGTCTTGGCTTTCTGCCTAGGTAATCAGGAAAGAAAAATTAGACCCTTCTGGAGAGCAGTGCAGACCATCCAAGATGTGGCCCACGCTTTGGAAATACCCCTCTCTTCCTTTCTCTTCAGTAACTGTCCCAAAAGCTGTGGGTAGACACTTCTAAATCTAGTGCCATAGTCACCTGCCCAAAGTTCAGTGTGAATGCACCAAATACAAATCTGCAGTATTAATAAGTATTCAAGGCAACTCTTCTTGCATTGGAATTCCATACTCTTTCTTCTTCTCAAATCAAACCAGCAGAAAGCATTGTTGTGGGGCTTTTATCTCACTTCTTGACAGATCACAGAGAAAGCGCATGGAATTATATAGGAAAGACTTTGATGTTATTACATAAGACTTAAATCTGTGGATCTATCGAACCACTTACCTAAGCAAATCAGATATGACACAGGAAAGAAAAACGTTCTTGAAGGCAATATGAAAACTGTTCCTTGATTCTAGAGCTGATGTCCAAGCAAATTAAGTTTGTAAAGTATTTAGTAGTGTCTTCTTTAAAAGAGCATGAGATTATCCAGAGCAGCTATAATATATATACATATATATGTGTATATATATAGGTTTGTATATTTATATATATAAAAGACATTTTGAAAAGTATAAAAGTTTGAGGTTTCTGAGTGCAACAAAAGTAATTCTTCCTTAAACAAAATTAAATACTTTAAGCAGATTCTGAGCAACAATCAAAATGAAACCAAACTCTCAAAAGCTAAGTGTTTATATACAAATCAAGAAGGTTAGACTTCATTATCTATAAGAATCTTTCCTGTTTGAGATAAAGAGTTCACATTGCTAAGGAATGATTAAACTGAACTCCTGGTATAGCAACTGTTATTGTTGATGAAACAGAGACCTGGGCATATTTATTTAATTTTCATAGGCTTACAGGAATTCTGATTCTCTCATTATTAAACATGTTCCATCATTAATCTTTGAATGTCTTTTAAAATATACAAGTCATAAGTTTCTAAGGTGGAACAGCAAGAACAGATGCCAGCAAAAATAACAAGCTCTTATACTGTAGATATATGTGATTTGCTGGCTCAGCCTCTCTCAACTAAAATGCAAAGTTCCTCTTTTTCATCCTACTCTCATTGCTCAGTTTGTCTCCCTGCTTTGTAAACTAGGGTTATAGAAAAATAATTGTTAACAAATCTTGCTCTCCAATGACAAATACACTGAAAAAGTCCTCATTTCTTTAATGTTCATAGAACATAGCATACATAAAAAGCAGATGGAGATGACTATATTGGAAACAACTGGTAACCCCTAAGAAATTATTTATTTCTCCTTGTGCTTTCTCTATTTGGCTTGGAGAAATATCGTCATGAACTTAGCTGCAGAATTTTTCAGTTGACTCACAATTATTTTGTGAATAATTTTTAAATTATAGTCATCAAGTTGTTGCTTCTTTTCTTCCGTTCACCTTCCACAAAGCACAGCTGTTTCACAAAGCATTTATTAGCAATTTCATTAAGTCACACTTTTTTTCCCCCTTGTGCTCACTGTCTCACTGTAAACTGTCCGGCTGAGCGCTAATCGTGGTTAAAACATTAATCTGATTCAGAAAGAAAAGCTGGGAAACTCCCTAAAGTGATAGACAGAGATGGCAAAAGGAGGAATTAAAGCATGCAGCTATTAACCTTTTTATCTTAAATTAGCTAAAAAGCTATTAATCTTTTTTTATCAGAAATCTCTCCTTACATCATTTTCAGTAGCGTTTACAAAGGCCTCAGGGTTTGAGTTTCCCACACCCCCAGCATGTTCCACTAGAAGTGATCCTGGCTGCTTATCCTACCACATAAAAATGTACAGAGTAATCTTTTTAAAAGAAGAATGGTAAAGCAAATATTTTGTCCACAAAATTTTCATTTGAACCATCTACTGATTTTCTCAACGCGTTAAAGCCAAAAGCACTTTGTAGAACAACAGTAGAAGTAAGTAACCATGGCCATTTTTAGTTAATTACCGCTTAGCAACAAAAAGGCCCTCCAGTTAATTTTCTACTTTTTTCTGGATATTTTTAAATTCACTACTGTCTCATTTTGCATAGTTGTATACAATAAGTGTATATATAGTATTTATTATATATTATATGTCATAGAAAAACAATAATATAGGATGATAAGCCAGGAAATGCTCTCTTAGGCACATGTATCATGAATTGATCCTCAAACATACATTCACAGGCTTTTTCAAGTGTTGTTTAATACCATTCTTACTGTGCTTGTTGACTTTTGTGTGCCGAAGAAGCAGAATCCTCACAAGTCACATGAAAGGGAAGCAATGACTGTGACCAAATCTCCTGCAGTCTGTGTCTACAGAGTTTCTTCAAAATGTGCTTCAGAAATGTGCATACATTAAAAATAGTCATGGTAGAAAGTGCTGAGCTCCTCTCCCAATCAATGCACAGAAGCCCACACTCTCTCCATTCCAGCACCTGCAACTATCTTACAAGTTCCTGATACTAACCCTAAATTATTAAATCATCAAAGCTACCCTTTCCTTCTTTGTTTTATTTGTGCCATATCAACAGCAACTTCCCCTTGGCAATTTTTATTTGCCACAGAGGCACTTCAAGCTGTACCTGCTGGCATCAAAGTACCTCAGTGAATCATCTCTGGTTCCCTCCAGTGATCAAAACCGTAACCTGTCGAAGCTCTTCCAGTCCCTGAACACAAGCAGATTACGAAGCTGTCAGGAGCTCAGAAGAGAAATCATGCCAATTGCTCATGCTTTTTATCATGAATGGTGTGCCCTTCAAGTGACTCTGCTGACCGCTGCAGTAACAGACAGGTGTGGAAAGAGCCATAAGCACTACTCTCAAATGCCAGAAATAGGTGTGACAAATCTAGAGTTGGTTACTGAACTGGCTACTGATATGGCTTGGATGACCCATTTGGATTAGATATCCAAGATTTAAATGGCTGACCATATGATACCACAAACCTAGGCAATGACCTGTTTCTAGGAAGCTTCTTGTCTCGAGATTTTGTAATAATGTCTAATAATCTGGTTGTCTTCTTCTTTAGATATGTACAAGTATTTATCAGATATATTTTATTTAAGATATGCATTATTAATCTCATATATTACTGTTTATTAGGTGTATACATACCTATTTATATATATTTAACAAATTTATTTTCATTCTGTTCATCTTTCTCTATTGGACAAGGAAAGTAGACTATTAACTATGACTACATTGATGTTTGTATAACTAGTATAACAGATAAAGCATTGTGTGCACTACCACTATGTATGAATGTAAAAACATAGTTTAGCCTCACAGTATCTTCCAAAGTTTGAGGAAGCATTGCCACTGCCTACTAACCAGGTATTTTCTTCACCCATTATAATAATTCTTGTTTCATTAGTTATTATACATCCCCATGTGCATATAAAAAGATAATTACATGTGTATGAAGAAAGATATTTTTAAACACTTACTTTGTAGACTGGAAGATAATATACAGTTTTTATAACTTTTATTAAGAAGGAAAGCAATGATTTGTATAATTCTTAGACAATCTCGGTAACCCAGTTAAGGCATTCCCACCTAACAATAGACTGGATCTTGTTGCAGCTGTCTGTACTGCAGCAATTTATGTGCAGGGTTCATGAGGCAGCAATTGCCTGCTGGAGACAACTGTCCCTTTGTTAATGTGGTGAGGCTAATGAAGACAATGACAACCTTTAAAATTTTTCAGTTTTCCTATGATGTGTATAACCTCCTGACACATGTTCGAAAATACCTTGAATATGGCAAAAGCTATCATTATCTAACAGGGGAATGTTTTATGGGTCAACACTGAAACTAACTGATGGCAAACTGTCAGCAGTTTCTTTAAAGTTCCTTTATGTAATTCTTCAGTATTGTGCTATAAACCACTTTTACCATGTGTGTCCTCAACTCATCTATGCTCCTAATATAACAATACCATTCACTGTGTATGACATCTCTCTAAATGATTAATTTTAACAACTTAAAGCACTCCATGTCAGTCATGTGTCCCAAATTAAAGTTAAAAGAAACATGAACTAAATCGCAGGTTATGAGATTACTTTATATCAAGAATGATAAAATATCCATACTGTTTTGCTCTGATTCTGCCCATCTTTCAGTCTCAGGAACATTGTCTTTTGAAGCTTGTCCCCTTGGCATTCATTCACTGAAACACTGGCTGGATATGTTAGAAGATCTGGCTCACTGCTTCCTCTCCAGATACAGAACATATCACCTCTGGGATATGTACAGATTCTATTAGAGCAAAGCCTCAGGCCTGACAATATCTTGCTGCAATGATTGTCTCTAGTGAGTGAATAGTTACCCGCACAGATTTAATTAACAGCAGCAGTAAAGTATTCACTGATATAGAACTCTCTGGTAAATTACTAATCAGAACTCCAGGCACACTGGAGGGAATAGAAAGATGAGGAAATTATGAGATCAGTTTTAAACAATATGGAACCAGCATAAGCAATGCAAGCATCGTTTATATGCAATAAATTCAGTGATGGTCTGGGAGTAAAAAGCCCAGCAGACTATCACTTAAATCTTCTCCAACAGTTTCACCAGTTAAACATCTGGTGGGCTGAGGGGCATGATGTGTATGTGTGCGGGGGTGGTGAGGGACAGAAATCATGTTTACATTGGTGGTTATTTTGACCTCAAATGGGACAAATCGTTTTTATTTGGTTATGGTTTTAGCTAACAGTGTCTAGCCTTTGCTGAGTTAAAATGTTGGCAACTGCAGGTAAAAAATATGTAAGCAGGGCAGAGAAATAAGCTGCAGTGCTCTGGAGTGGAGATTAATTAAAATTACTTAAATCACAGGCTTGGAATGGGCATCTCAGCCCTTTTATAGATCTGCTGCTTTGGCAAATCTTAAATGGGCCCACCTGCCTAGTGCAATCAAGGTCACTGAAACACTCTGGAAGTGCATTTTCACTTACAGAGTGCCATTGGGACTATATGGTGCAGTTAAGCTCTGAGGATGGTATACCATAGGCTGAGCTCCAGTGGGAGACAACATATTCAGGAACTTGTAAAAGTTTCTGTGCAATTCAATCTGCTGTGAGCAAATGCAAGTCATATAAAACACAAGTTTGCACCTTCTCGGCCTCTAATGCTTACCCAAAGTCATTGCAGTGTTGTGAACAAAAACACTCTCTCCGGAGCAAGAAAGTGGAAGTTTTGGATCTATGGAGGCTTTTTTGTGAAGTGAAGGAAAGGTTACTTTCAGCACATTCTCAGAGCAGCACAATTTTGTCATGTATATTTTCCAAAACACAGAAGAATCATTTGAACTTTGAATATCATGAAAGATATGAATGGAAAGTGTCTTCCCTCTCTCTCTTTCTGTCCCAGATCATACTTAAAATATTGATTTTTTTCAGCTTCAAAATACTTCAGGTCAGTTCTCTACAAATGATTCTTTAAACACATACAAAAAGAGCATCTCACTGCTAGAAAGTTGAAAAAATTTTATGCTGCAGGCTTTCAGTATCTATGAAATATTGATTAGAGAGGAAAGAATTTCACAGCCCACATGTTGTATTCTGCAAACTAAATTGATACTTTGCTACTTCTAGCTTCATGTATATATACTTACAATGGGTACCATTATCAGTTTTTTCCTGCCAGAGAAACAATTTTTAAATTAGTAAAGGAGCATAAAGTTTAAGATTTCAGGATTACATTCAGCATGGATGTATCATCAATACGAAAAGGACCCTGTTTCTCTTGCCTCTGTATTCTCTGAATACAATGACAGATTTATAAATTACCATGTTTATTCAATGTAGTAAGTCAAGCAAACTCACAACAGTTGACTGCAAGTGCTTTCGTTGCTAATGCCTGGTAAAATATACTAGTGTAGTCAACAGGGTGAGCTAAGGTTTGCTTCTGTAATTCAAGTGGACAGAATTAGAAGATTGAATGGTCTCTTGCTTCAGATCAGTAACCTGCTAAGAACTTCATACTTTAAGAACTACCACTTCTGTCTGTCTGCCTGTCTGTCAAAATTTAAGAAGAGAATACTGAACTGGCTCCACTCAAAAAGCAAAATACATTATTCACAGTCAGAAACCTTTTTCAGCTCTTCAGTTGATGCCAGACAGCAGAAATCAATTAAACTAATGGGATACTTATAAAAAAGGAAGTTTAGGACTATTATTTTTAAAAATAGTCCAAGTTTAGAAGATGTTGAGGGACACTAGACTTCTAGAAATTGTGAATTATTAGCAAGTCCATGTCATGGCTGATTCTTATTAATCTTAGATTTGCTGGAAACAATGAGGAGCATATTTAAATAGAAGACCAAATAGCAACTTTGGAGAAGATAAAGACATGTCAGAGAGGAAATAAAAAGCTTAAATAGACAGTTAAACAGCTAGATGTTTATAGGCCTTATTTCATGCACAGTCCAAATAATGCTACAACAGCAAAGTACGCAGATAGAATTGGAGCTTACACGTCATTGAACATTCCAAATTATTCCATAGCCATTTCAGCACAAAGTGCTAAAATCCTTTGTGCTAAATCACTGAAAGAATTCCCAGTGCTTTTTGATACTGAAAATATTTATCTTAATCATAGTGGTTTAATAAGCCACTGACAGAACATCAAAGCAAAAGAAAATGCAGGGCACTTTATTAAGGACATCTGAAAAGATAATTTTTTAATGCAATTCCAGAATAATTTTCTTGGAACTTTTATTTATGAACAATCATTTTGGTGCTTCAGCATTTGCATTAGAGAAATTCAAAATAGGTGAAATAAACAGGGTACAGGCAAAGCCTGCGGAAATTATTTATAGAGTTCAGAGAAGTCACACACAGAAGAAAGGAAACGATTACATGAGTACCACACACAGAAGAAAAGAAACAATTACATGAGTACCACGCACAGGCAGATGAAAACTAAGCTGTGGAAACAGCAAGACTCATTATGCACTTCTGTTCTGCTGTTTTGGAAGTGGATGCAATGTATTTGTTCCACTAGGGAGTTTTCTGTTGTTGAATACATAAAATTAAAATGTTTCCAAAAGTATCTGGATTTTTTTTTCAGTTGTATGTATTGGCTGTAATTTTGAACAGTTGTGCTTCGTCTCTGAACCAAGTTTCACATTTTGCTGCCAGCTGTTATCGGTCTTGTCTCCCATGGCTCTGCTGTACTCCCATCTTCCACCCAACCTTTCCTTTATGGCTTACATCTCTAGCACAGCTTGTCATTGATTTCTTGCTTTCCCTTTACAATAACCAACTCTTTTGGATTTCTGACACACTTTGTTGTTGTTTTTTTTAACCAGGAGAGTAAAAAGCCAGCATGTGGATTTCTAAGTATTTATAATTTTATCTCTTCATCCAGCTCAAGCAGAAATACCACAAGATATACCACAGTTGTATGCAGCAGTAGTATTTACTGATAAGAATAGTCCCATTGACTTTCAGTTGAAGCTGAAGGAACATTAAAATAAGTAAAATTTGCAAAGTCAGAACCTGACTTGGATGAGAATCTTCAGTTTTTACAAGACCTCCACAAGAATAAAATACTCTATTTTTGGGGGGGAAAATAATGTGAATCTCTTCTTTATTATAGTGTATAAATAACACAGAATGTCCATGTCATATTTAATTTTCACTTTATTTTTGCTAATTCAAAGCAAGGAATGACCCAAATCAAATAAACTACTCTGCTTTCTTTCTCTACTTCTTTCCTATTTAATAATATTCCACATTTAGATTACTCATCATAATCTTTGATTGAGATTTATTTAACCTTCATTTCTTCTTTGCTTATCAGGAATCAGTAGCTCTTCACCAAAGAATCAAGACCAAAAAAAAGCCATAATATATTTTGTGTAGTTCACATGTCAGACAGTCCCTTATAGGGACTAACAAATTCAATGTAAAATTAGGAGAGAGGTTGAGTGTGCTCCCCCAAGACTTTTGCTTGGATAGTGCAATATAGTACAAGGATTAAAGCATTCAAATTTGAAATGAACCACTGCAGGTAGAAAGATTCAGCATGAATTTCGAATAGATATTCCTTGTACTGGTGTGCTAATTAAATATTTTTCTAAGTGTATTGGGATTATTATAGGACCCAGTTTAATATTAATATCTATATAGTGAGTTAGGAACAGCGATCATATAAACAATGGTTACTGTAGTCCAAAAATTTTCATGACAGCACACTGAATCCAGCTGAAATTTGACTACAGAAGAACAGCGAGGGTGACATTAGTGAGTTTGAGGAGCTCAGGAACACCAGAGGCAATACACTTCTGTCTAATTAACTGAGTTATGGGCATTCAGAAATCCAGTGTCTCCGGGATTCTGTTTACATCAGAAGTTTTGCACCAAGGAAAGATGTTCATATAAGCTCTCCTGATACCAAAGGAGCAGAGAGTGAATTAATACAACAGTGATAGACTGCAGCTAGAAATACAACTACAGAAGAAAAGGCATGAGAAAGCACAACCTGATTGTGTCAGTCTCCAACAGGTTGAGAAAACCTGTTCTGGGATGTTTTCACAGAAGATGGTTGTGCAGCAAAAGTTAAACTGGAATAAAAAGTAGAAGTTACCATGCCTGGGAGCCAGGGCATAAGTGGATCTCTAAGAGTGAGACCACAGGGACAGGACGGGAGTACTGGGGACAGTTTCAGAAGGGTCTCTGTGTGTGTGTGCATCTGTGAGGGCATTTGTGCCCACAACTAGAGCACAGCTGTGGCCTCAGGGGTTTTATGTCCAGCTGCCAGCTACTGGGCAGACGAGGAGCATAAGGCCAGCTGTGGGGGCATCCATATTTTTGTGTACACATATACATACTCCCACTAGGAGACCATCATCCAGCTCAACAGAGAGGAGAGCAGGATGAGGCCAATCCTTTCTTGGCTGTCGGTGTGTAAGTGCTCTGTGTCTCTCTCTGTACTGATCTGTGCAGACCATCGTATATTCAGTTGAAATGAAGACATGTTTGTGCATGTGCTTGGTGTGTCTATGGAATACATGCTCAGTATCACTACTTACTGAACATGGGGACATGACACTGTGACAGTTTTGTCTCTCTTGAGCTGCCAGATTTGGCCCTAATCCACTAACAGCAATGTATTGAGCAAATATTTTTTCTCTTTTATCTAGGGAAAGAAGTGCAGCTCTGGAAATTATTAAATATCACTTGAACAAATACGAGAAAAAGAAAAGAAGTAAAGAAAGAGAAAATACATCTTGTCTATTTATGAAATATAATAATACTGATGTATCTTTCTAGAAATTCTGTATTGATGGGGTTTATAACAGATCTTTGTGCTGCAATAATCCATTTCCTCTGCTCTGGCTGGCTAGGTCACAGTGAGGTGATAACTATAAACTTTCATTTCAGGTGGGTTTAACTGCTTGAAGAAGTTCTGCTAAAGATTTGCCTGTCTAGCTTTTGGTGATGGTTTTTTACCAGGTTCTCCACAAACAACTCTTCCTCTTTTCATTTTTTTTCTCTGCAAAATTATGTTTGCTAGGACTTTGGCTTTAGTCACATTGCCAAATCTTTCCAGCTTCTCTCTTTGCATTGCTTCTGGTAGAGGCTCATGGGATCCAATTACTGCAGATCCTGCTTCTCTACAATAGAGCTGTTAGTTCTGTGCACTGTGCATGGTATCCATTGAATTCTGCAGAGACATCTGAATTCAAAGGCTTGAATTCTTCATTCTGTTGCTGCTGTTTGAGTTTCTCCTGTTTCACACTGTTCATGCTCTTGAGAACAGAGTATTTCTGAGTTCCTTTTTTTTCCTTTTGGATCTACTAAGGTTGTTCTTGTCTGTCCAGGTTGTATTTTGGACTGTGAACACTGCTAGCATGAGGGCAATTCTTTGGATTTCTGTTTCAAGTTTCCTGTCTTTCATGGTAGTAGTACTGAGATACTTGAATAAGTCCCCCCATTCAACTTTCTTGCTTTTGATATCTATTTCTTTTTAAGAGTCAGTAATCTTCATTGTTATTACACTTCTATTTTTTTGGCCTGATCTCCATACCATACATCATCACAGTGCTGCCCAGCTTTGTCCTTGCATTTTCACATACTGGTCCCATTCCTCCTATCAAATCTACATCATCTTCAAAGGACAGATTACCTATATTACTACCTCTAACTGATAGCACTCCTTCAAAGTTTTCAGAGTCCTTTGACATAACATGTTCAAGGAAACTATTGAAGAGATGTGGCAATAGGAGACATCACTTTCTTACACCAGCTGTTATACAGAACTACTTACTCAGTGTGTTGCCTTCAAGGACTTTACTCCCTGCACTGTAATAAAGGATTCCAATGATTATCACTGTTCTTTTGCTAATGTTGAGTGTCTTCATCACTGCCTATAGTATTCATTTCTATACATGATCAAATGCTTTATTGAAGCCTGTGAAGGTGCAGTGTAGTTCTATTTCATATTCTAAATATTTTTTGTCCAATTTCATAAGTTGAACATTTGGTCTATTGTACTTGGTGTCATTCTAAAACCCTCTTCTTCCTCCTCAGGTAATGTCTTTGGTAGATCAGGTAGGCATGGGAACATATTGTCAAGGTCCACTTTTGGCAAGTTTTCCCTGACCACTGGTATGTGTGAAGCTTGTGAATTATAACAGTGGCAGTATCCACCTTGATTTTTTGCAAATGTTTAGCTTTTCCTGCCAGGGATTTTCCAAAGCTGTAATTTCCTGGCTCTCTTATGATAAGCCTAAGGATGAACAAATCCTTTCTGACTCCTCTTCAGTTGTTAATGTGTTGCTAAATTAACATTTACTTCATAGTTACACAAACCCTTGCAGCAGTCCCACAGTCTGCCTGAAATTGCTTCCAGTTCTTTTTTGGAAGGCATTTGTTTTTGTCATGAAACATAAATAAACATCCTCATTGTTAAGTTGACGGTACAATTTTTTCTTTTCCACCTATGTCTGTTGTGTGTCTGTGTGTATGATTTTAACTTTTATACATGATTGGTGCTGGCCCCTGTCCTGGGAAGCTTTCTTGTGGTTCTCTTATTCCAGTAAGTATCCTAACCAGCCATCTAACTGCTGCTAAATTTATCACATTGCATGATTTGTTCCTATTCAATTTCCTAGGATGACTGCTTAATTTTTTTGGTACAATTTAATGTATTGATTTTTCTCCAGTATCATGCTTGGCAATCTCATCTTGGCCAGGGCCCTGTCCGTGGGCTTGCTAATCACAGTGGTTATCAAGACATCCTAATGGGTGGTTTATCCTGGCTCTCTCTTGCTCTTCAAGAACAGAAGCAATAAAGCGTATGGTCATAAGTAGCTCACTGCTTAAAAATCAAGCCTTAGATTACTATTTCTCGTCCAGTGGTGGTACCAGTCTCTGTTAGCAAGAGAAAATGAAGTGGAGTTGAGATCAAAAGTTGCATGCTTCCTTGTAGAAGAGTTTACCCTAAATTTTTTCGGGAAAAGGCTTGTGGAGCTTTCAGGGAACTCAGTTTCTATACCTTCCCATATAAATAATTTGAGACCTTCATAAAGTAAAATGTTTAGTTGTTTCTTCCCATTTTGAGGTGCTTTTTGAAATATCAAGAACTTTCTCTTGACATAAGACAGACATCTTTTACAGTAAGAACAGTCATTCACTGGAACAACCTTCCCAGAGACACAGTAGAGGCCCCATCACTGAAGATTTTCAAGATGTTTTTGAGCAGATAGCTGGATAATCTCATCTGGATAATCTCATCTAGGTAATCTCATACAGGCTGTCTTTCACATGAAAGATTGAACCAGGTGATTTTCTGAGGTCCCTTTCAACACAGGCTGCTCTTTGATTCTATAATTCTAATATAAAAAAAGACTTTGAAAGAAAAGCATTTCTGTTTTAGAGCAGTTAGTTACTGCAGCATTCTGATGCTTTAATTTTATTTAGAAAGAAATACCACTTACCAAATCAAAAGTGGCCCAAGGTGTGAGAACTCAAGTGGTTTATGTACCTTCAGGATTGTGAATATTAACTCAGTGACCTTAAGATTACATTAAATTTTTATGGGATCCAAATAAGAGGTATTGGCCATGTAGCCTTTCAGCATAAGATTTGGGAATTTATTATCTTGCCTCGTATGGGGATTACAAGTTACCTTAGATATCTCCAGTTGCCTTCCTTGCCTCTGAATAAGAGGGAAATGACTAAGAAAGATGGAAGGTTAATGTGGAAGAGCCCAGCTACATGCCAAGGATACATCTTACACAAGTAATAAGTTTTTCCTATTTTTTGGTAAGTAAATATGAGTGTTTTGTGCTTTCCAGGAATTTCATTGAAAGTATTTCAAAGGAGATGGAAAACTTCAATCCTATGAAGCTTTTTAAATTTATTTTTAGTGTCAGAGTTCAATGACAAAATGTTTTCTTTAAGTGTTTTCTGATTTACATGAATTACTAATAGCTTAGAAGTTAATACACCTCTAAAAACTAGTATGAATTCTTTACTTATTCTTACAGCCATAGGAATAGATACAGAACAGTTTTGTGATCTTCCAGGTTCATATTTAATAATTGAATTTTTAAACTTCATAAGTGTATAAGATTCTTTAAGCTATAATGTAATAGAATTCCTTCTTTCCATTGAACATGATGGTGGGTTTTTAGCCCTGTTATGATACTGCAGCTTGCAGAAAACCAGATTGGTAACAATTAGATTAAAAAATCTTATTGGATAATTAAAATGTACTAGAGGTATAATAATGTATAGAAGCCAGCCTTATATCTGGAAAAATTTTAATCAGAAGATTTTTATTGGTTAAAAGTTAGAATAAAGACAGTAGTTGTGATAAGTGGTAATGTTTTGTTTCTTTGCTAGAGCGTGATTTGGTTGGAAATGAAGTGCAATAAACTGTAATAACAGAATAACTATGGTGATATGACATTAACTGCTGAAAAAATACCTGTTGCAAATGAGGTTAGGCAGAATGAATTATGCATGATGAAAGTGGAAGGAAAATAGTATGTACAGCAAAAACAAAATTTAAGAAACACAAATCAAAGAGTATTTCTGGGACCTCAAATCCCCCAAGTCTGGACACCATGTACCCTCTTATTGTCAAGCTCTGAGTAGCTAACCATCTTTTACTTTCAGAAAAAAAATTTTTAACTATGCTTAAGTAAATCTATGACTTTCTTTAATAGTTGTAGCAAGACCAGTCAGGAAAAACTAACAAATGTAACCAGAACTAATTTGGCTCCATATAATCTTAATTTTATCTGACAGCTGAGTACATGAATCCTGATGAGTAATGTAAATTTAAATTGTAGACTCTTGCCACTAATGCAGTGCAATATTAGAAACACATTTGTTCATTTCTTTTATTATTAGTTCTAATCTCATCCAAGACCAAGACTGTTGACATAGTAATTAGTATACAAGTCCCTGCTGTTTTGCATGGCCCATGCTAAATGATTTTATGTATTTAAGAAAAAGTGTGCAAGGGCAAGGTGTGATGAATAATTGGTTAGTGTGAGGTGGGCAAAATTGCTGTCTCCAAAGATGTTTCCAGTCAAGCTTCTCTCCAAATGTTCTTTCACTCTAAGTGAAATAAACAGGTTTGAACTTACTGGAATTTTCTATTTGCTATACAGTAAAACCTTATAGCTTCTGGGCTTTTATACAGCTAAGATTTATAGCATCTATTCTCACTGTGCAGAATCCCAAGATAATGTTAATAGATGGCTAGTTTTGCCAATAAATCCCTCAGGGAGCAGAGAGAAATATCTGTTTCAGATGAGTTGTTCAGAACTAAATCCACATCCCAAATGGAACCTAGTACTTAGGCTTAAAAGACTCATGTCTAAAAATGTAAAGGTGGTTTTCTCCCAGTTCCTAATAAAGGCAAACTATGGCAAAATCAAACCCATGGCTATTGATAACTCATAGAGCTGTTAATCAAGGGCTGGGGGCATGTTTTCTTGAAAGGAATGTAGAGAAATTTATGAGATCCAAAACTCCATTCCTTGGGGACTTTTCTTCTTCAATCCAAGAGGCTGGAAGTTCATGAGTGAGAAAGATAACAGAGTATCTAGATAGAGTATCAGGAGTTCTTGTTTGCCTCAGAGCATTGAAATCCACCTAAATAACACAGAAACTAATAGATGGAGGAGGAAAGGAAGAGGAGAAAGAAAAAGGGAAATGGAGGGAGAGAGGACAATGAAGTTACTGATCATTACTTGGACCTCCTTTAGAGCTCAAGGAGAAGATGGAAAGAAGCTGACACAAACTGGCATGCTTATTTCAGACTAAGAATGAAAACCACTCTTGTCTCCAGGATATGCATGTGTCTTACAGGCCATACTAGTGTCAGCACATTCTACAATTTTTTTTTTCTTTGATGCAGTGTGGCATTGCTGACCTATATTCCGATTGCTAACTGCTATAACTCCAACTTCTTTTCTGAAAAATTGGTTTCTCATTCTTTAACTATGCAGCAGATTATTCCTGTTTGAAAACTTTCTTTTCCCTAATAAATATCATTCTTTTATGACTGTGACTTCAGTTTTTTAAAAATTGTTTTAAATTTTGGTTCCAAACCTCTTGCATACTCTCATTGTCATTAGTGATCTATAGTTTGCTAATTCTTTTTCTCTTTTGCTATACATTTTGCTAACATTGTTTCTGTTACTCCCATATGCAGTCCTCTACACAAGTTTTGCAATTTATCAACCAATCTGAAGTAATTATTTTATTATTGTAAACTGAAATTCTTTGTATCCTAATGATTTGGAAGGACCTAGTTAAATCCTTAACCTTTAAACTCACTCTACTTGTTGGATTCCTGCAGTTGTTACAAATTCCATTAGACAATATATTTTATGACTCTTCATAAATTTGGAAAATAATCTGTAAGAGGGATATGTAAGCTTTTGCTTAAGTATAGAAGGTTTATTTGGATACTTGTTACTTATATAGTTAGTAAGTCAATGCCAGTAACTTTTAATTGAAAACCAGTTTTGAATCACAGCTGCAAGCACTGATATTGCAAACATTAAGTCTAAATGAGATCAGCTGACCTAGGTAGATAGCAAAACCAATAAACGATACCTTTGGTAAACTCCTCTTGGGACAACATCAGAGAAAGCAAAAAGCAGCTCAAAATTACACCTTTTTTTTACCCAGTTTTTCAATTCTTCAAGCTAAGAAAGGAATTTGTCCAAAAGCTAGGTGTGCGTAGTCAAATAAAGAGTAATTGCAGCACAGCTACTCATATCTAGACCACTGCTTGCATAGCTAGGTCATTTTAGCACATGTTGTCTGTGGAAATAACCCACTCACTCATGGTGCATCCAGCAACCTAATAGATTTTTTTATTGGTCATGTCATATCCTACAAAATATTGTTATAAATTCTGACTAATTATCCACACCATTAACTTTGTTTGAAATTCCATTATGGTTATGCTAACATATGGAAACTCCATAGGCAATGGAAGCAGGGACAGGTATCCTGGGAAGAGTTTATGAAGACTTCCCAGGTGCGTAGGGATAGGGTCAAGAAGACCACAGTGCAGCCGGAGCAGAACTCAGAAAGGGATGCAAAGAATAATAAGGATTTCTACAGGCATATTAGTAAAAATAGGAAGGCTATTTTTTTATAAGCCCCCTTTAAGTGCTCAAAGGATCCTTTCCTTCTTCCGATTGAAAAATGGCATCTCTCTCAGCCTGTCTTCACAGGTGAGGTGCTTCAGCCCTCTGATCATTTTCTGAAACTATGAGTGGCTGAGGTCACTTGGTCTGTTCAGTCTGAAGGAGACTTTACCTCATTGCAGCCTACAACTTCTCATAAGGGGAAGAGGAGGGAGGACTGATCTCTTCCCTGTGGTGACCAGTGACAGGACCTGACAGAATGGCCTGAAGTTGTGTCAGGGGAGGTTTAGGTTAAATATTAGAAAGAGGTTCCTCAGCCAGAGGGTGGTTTGGCACTGGAACAGGCTCCTCAGGGAAGTGATCACAGAACTCAGGAAGATTTGGACAATGCTCTCAGGCACAGGATGCGACTCTTGGGAATGGGTGCAGGGCTAAGAGCTGGACTTGATGATCCTCGTGGGTCCCTTCCAACTTGAAATATTCTGTGATTCTGTGAACATGGTGCAAATGCCATAAATATTATACAGTCTTGCAAAATTTTAGTAAAAGTTCAGTTACCTGAAGTGCTTTCTTGTTTATGCCTTCTGTGGAAAAATCATTAATATATATGAAGAGTCAGTGAAACCTTGGAAGTAACTGTTTCTAATACTTCCTAGAACTTGTGTCTTAAAATAATACAGCAATGTCAGGACTGGCCTCAATGACTCTTGGTTCTTTTGTTTGGTTGGTTAGTTGGTTGTTGTTTGCAGTTTTGTTTGTTTTAATTTTCAGACATTTCAATAACAAGTAATAGAATGAAAAATTTTAGGTTTACTTCAAAAGGACATTTAAAGGGAATCTTGTACATAATAAGATCACTGTATATTCCAATTGCAGACTTTCTAGTAATAAATTATTTAAATGTCTAACTCATGTGATGATAATACATTTCATTCCAATAAACTTAATTATTTCTCAAACATAGGGTACAAAACTTTCAAACATATGCTTTCTCTCAGAAAATTGAGCAATAATTTTGGTCTAAAATTTACTGAAAAGAAGAGAAACAACTGCATTAACTTTGGAAGACTTTGGGTCACACCTACAACAATTTAAAATGTGCATGTTATAGAATCCTTTCAAAAAGTTTTTGAACTCCTATCTGACCCTTAAGGCCTCTCTTTTTGCAGCTTATGAACTTCTGAAAATGTAAACTTTCAAAGCAATCCACAGGAAATACACACAAACCCCCCTTTATTTATGATCAAACTGTATCTGATTATTTTTCATGCATAACTCTTAAAATTCATCCCAAAGTGTCTTGATTGTATTGCATCTTCAAAGTGCATGGAAACGGAATTGAACTTACAAAGCTATTTGAAACTTAGGCTTTGTAATAAAAATGTAAAAACCCCTCCTGGGTTATGTATTATACAGCAGAAAACTTAGGATATAATCAAAGAGTTTGCAACTTATCTTCATAATCTTCATCCAACAATGAAGTTGCACTCAAATTTTTCCAGAAAGCACTACTCAGTTACTAGACAAAAGAGCCTCTGAAGAATTTAACACGTTTAGTAGAAAAAAATAGTCACTAATCCATTTGAAACAGATTCCTAGTGACAAAATAAGAAAGAAAAGCCTTGTACTTTTCAGGGTACAATAGCAAAGTATTGTAGTCTAGTTTGTCTAATTACCATCCTTCCAATTGTATGTGAAAACTGGGTTTTCAATGTGAATAATATGCGTAGTGTGTGCTTTCAAGTACACTTGCTTTGCAATTTTTACTTTGTTTGAATAACTGTGAAGATCAGGTCCTACATATGATCCATATGCTGCTCAGAACTGAAATATTTCAGGAGTGTTAAAAGCTGTACCAGTTTAAACTACAGGAACTAAAAGTACAGTAATTTTGTAGGCTGCAATTAATGCTTGTAAGACTCACTTTGCTTTACCTCTCTATGATTTTTCTTATATATTGGTATTAAAAAAAGCATTAATGTCATCATCCCTTAGATGTAAGAGTGATCAATTTTCTAATTCATGCTAAGAAAATAAGCATCTTGTTTCACCAACAGTGACAAAACAGACATAGAAAAAATTTTCAGAGAAAAGGATTCCTCTCAGCCAGTTAAAAAGGAAGGTTAAAGTTCATATGATCTTGAAGAGTGAGGTTTCTTTGGAATGCTAAACTATTTAGATTTTGTTACGGTTCAAATTTCAGCAGCTTTGCATCAAAATAGTATAAACCAACACGTACTTTTTGAGAGTGTAATAAAATTTAAACCTTTTTTATGAAATATTTCATTCTGAGCTCAAAAAGGAGAGACCATGTTCTTCAACCTCTGACTCTCACTTTTAAATTCTTTACTGAAGAAGCACAGTTATCAGATTCAGCCATCAAGGGGAATTTTCATTAAAAAAGGCAATTAAATTTTATTAAAAGGAGGAGAGTATTTTGCCTTTTTGTCAGCTAGATCTGTTGGATTACAGCTTCATGCTCTGAAAGAACAGGGTAGTGAAATGCATTATAGAAACAGAGTACACACTTCACCTTGTCTCCAGTGATTTAGTTTTACTACATTCTTCTCCAGGTGTTCTGTAGGGAATTGCACCTGACAGATACGGAGAAACATTGAACAGCAAGCATTTGCTAGGATACCTCTACTGATAAATAGAAGACAAATCTACGTATGTGGATGTTTTTGATTAAGAGCAGAAGAGGAACAGCAAACATTTTCTGAAAAATTACTTTCATTGATTACCCTTATGTTACCATGATCTTCAGGTAAAAAGCAATGGAATTACTTGGAAAAACATTAATTCCTTCCTGTTTAATTCATTTTTTTTCTTATATTTTGAGGTGTCATACAGATGGTAAAATCCCAGACACAAAAGTCTGACAGTAAAACGGAGTTCACTGACCCAGGAGAACAACATGTAACAGAAAACTCTGAGTTTGTGTAAAGTAACTTTTACTCACCTATGATTTTCTTTAAAGGTAGGAAGGACAAACACTGTTAGTCAGGCAGCAAGTAACAGTGAGCTCCTCACCAAAAAGGGATGATTAAGAATAAAAATAAAATTAAAAAAAAAAAGAAAGAAAAAGTAAAAAATAATTAAAAAAAAGCCTGTGGAAAGCACATTCTATTTGAGCAAGTGAGAAGTAGACAGATAGAACCTGGGTTTCTGTGAAGATTTCCCCATCGGGCTCCTGGAGGTGAAGAAATGAAGACTGGATATGGACTTGGAAAACAGAAGAAAATCCAGATCGGAATGTCAAGACAAATGGAAGAGAGAAGACAGCATAAAAAACTGACGGCCTGCATTTACTGAACAACAGAAGCTGAATGGCAGATCAATAAACCAAAAAAAGTACAACTGTGGGAACATGGCAGGAGGATTAAGTAGCCAGCTTAGAAACAGCTATGCTGCACTGGGCAGCAATGAAGAGAAACATGCTGAAAGAAAAGATAGGATGACAGAAGAGAGAAGCTTCGAGTCCCATAAGAGAAGAGATAATGGAGATAGCTTGAGAAGTTACCCAAGTATAAACAAAGACATTACACAGAAGAGAAGGCAGGGAAGTCAACAGTGAGGAGAAATAACTCAGAATAGACCTTTAAGATGAGAGGCAGGTTTTTTGTGACTGGAGAGTCCTTGGTAAGAACCATCAAACCTGCCACTAAAACAGATCCAGAAGAAAATCAGTATAGTCTGCCAGGAGCAAATATGCACAGTGGGAGTTCAGGGGGAGGAGATTTTCAAAGAAATGGGGCAAAATATACAAACACTGATTATTTTTCATTTTGGCACACAGCCCGGATTTCAAATGGAAGAGATCAATGGAATCACTTCAATCTGGAGTAGCTCATGAGAGACACAACTGCCTCACATGATTTTCAACAGAACTGTTCCAACTGCTGGGAAAGGAATCTCAGCATGGTCATTGTTGTCTAGGACTGCTTCACAGAGTTAGATTATAACAAAACCATCAGATATATAAAATTAAATATATAATTTCTTGCACTAAGTGCAAGGAGTATATTTTGCAATATATAGATACACATTATAGTGTATGTTACATACTATAAACACGTATTTTGGCAAGATAAGATATTGGTGCCACATGATATTATATTGGGCACTATTAATGGTACTGGGAAAGAACAGCATTAGAATGTGAACCGCAAGACATAGAAAGACATATAATATATATTATATAATATATAAATATTGTAATATATATCATATAATTTAAGGAAATTTTAAAAATCTGCAAGAGAAGATGGAGGTAGACAGTGAACCATTAATCAACACACATTTAATATTTTCATTAACAGCCTTGGAAATAAAAGTGCAAAGGAACTTAACTTGCCGATGCAAATCTGACAACACTGGGATCATGGGAAAAATCAGATCCTTGTAATGGAAGGACTCCATGGCATTAAGGATTGGAATACAAATATGGATGAAATTCGACTGCAGAAAGTAAAGGTCATTCATGCAGAGACCAATAAAGAGAATTTCTTCTATAATCCAAGAACTTCTCAGTTGGAAACAATAAAGACAGAAAAGCAGCTGGATCTATTAAAGAGTCACAGAATATCCATGAACCACCAATGCCATGCAAGCATGAAAAAGTGAATGTGATTCTAGGTTATATAACAGCTTACAGACCATTCTTCTAAGAGCCATGGTGTCATTTCCATAGTCTTAATGGTAATACACCACCAAGCAGTAGATTAAGGAGCAGACACAGACATTTTCTAAATTAAATAACCAATGGATTCATATATTGAAAAATGATTAAGTGCTGGCAGTTTAGCAAAAGCATTATAGAATTTTTCATCTATTATTATGCACTAAAGCGAAGTATTAAAGGCAGGGACTGGTCCCTGTTATTCTGGTGTAATGCAATTGCACAAAATAGTACAAGTTCAGCCCCAAGACAACTTACAATTATAGGTCTAATCATGCAAATGCTTACATCCATTAACAATGGCATATTGAGATACTTTTCTCTTAATATTTCATATTCAAAATA
This sequence comes from Pseudotriccus pelzelni, assembly GCA_035584735.1. Taxonomy (NCBI): domain Eukaryota; kingdom Metazoa; phylum Chordata; class Aves; order Passeriformes; family Tyrannidae; genus Pseudotriccus; species Pseudotriccus pelzelni. Next base: position 15,361,886 of record JAWMRA010000041.1, on the reverse strand, counting down.
ATTGGTTTAATAGCTATCCATTTAGTAATCAGAGAAGGACATTTGGAATAGGAATGTGAGTTGAGAATGGCATATTCAAATCCACATAGCAAGTGAAATAAATGATGATGGAAATCACCTAATAAGAAGGTCAAGCAAACATAATGCTTCTACTCACACATTTATTACTCTGTTCATTCAATTTGTTAATCATCTCTTGGAAGCACAATGACTAACATGATATCTGGATTTCTAACCACTGCCACTTACATGTACTGCTGGTAGTCACTCAACGTGAACCTTTTGGGTCCCTTCCAAGGCAGGGTATTCTGACATGCAAGACCTTGTTGTGTGGCAGAATAGCTTCCACCTATATGTGAACTGCTAACAAAGAAGGAAAGAAATTTGCAAGGAAGAATATGGCTAAAAATAGGCATTGAGACGATGCAAATTTTTTCCAAGGGCAATATCAGTTTTCTGGTAGTGATGTGATGACCCTTATCTTTTCACAGTTATGCAGTGGTCAAGAACTAGAATTGGTTCTCTGAGGATTTTCCTCTGCGGCATTAGATTTATTATATATTCTTATTTCACCTAGACTGGTTTTAGTTTATAATTATTTGAAGAATATTTCTTGCAACGTTTCTCTTATAAGAAAGCAGGAAGTGAAGAAAGCACTCAGTAGGAAGTCAGTATGAATTATCTATTTCATTTAAAATCTCTTTCATAAGGCCTAAATATAAATTATATGAATATCATAAGAAAACTGCAGAATAAGTAGATGGAGGATTTACTGAAACAGCATAAAAGAAGATATGAGGATTGCTAAGTGCACTCAAATACGAAGACAAAACAAGAAAAAAAAAACAAATTCTTTATATATTTATAATTATCTTGTCACAAGGAAAGCACTGTCTCCTTAAGTTTAAAATTACAGAATCACAAATTTCTAAAAGTTTTGAGTCAGCATGTAGATACTTTTAAATATTTCCTTATTATTTAAAGACAGTATAGGTATAGTTGAGTTGTGGACACAGAATAAAATAGCATTCAGCAACCAAATAAAGTGTATTTGTTGGGTTTGGAGTTGTAGGGTTGGGGTTTTTTCCTCTTGTCACACTGGAGAGACTGTAACAGTCAATCACTTAAATTTAATGCATTAAATTCTGCACAGGCATGCCAACTGCATGAGTTAACTTATTTGTCCAGAAATTATTAATATCTGCTTCCAAACAAATTAAGGATTCATCAGTTATGTCTAAATCAAAAGATAAAGAAGAGTTTCTAGAGCAAGCCAAAGATGTTAGTACCTAGACTCCTATTTCGTTCTCTTTGTCTTCTTGTGTTCAGACTGATAAAGCACACATGTTGAGCACAAGCTCAGCTTTCTTGAGCTGCTTCAGGCCCATACCACCATGGATACAGACTACATGCAATGAGAAAATGGACTTGCACTAGGGTGATGAGTTGGCTTATTGACTATCAATAGAGATAAAAATCTACCTTCTAGTGAGAGATAACAGCTCCTACTCAGAGAGAACACTGTATTCAGCATCAGAAAACTGCTGAAGATGCTGGAGACAGAAAATAACCAGTTGCGAGCACACTAATGGACGTGAGAATGAAGAAGCCATTGTGTGTCATAATTGTCTGGCTCTTACAGAATCATTTGCTGTAATATTAGCCTGAAAAAAAAAACAATTTTAGAAATAAAAATACATAAATTTCCTGAGAACGAGTTTCTTTGTTTTTTCTGGAATAGAGAGGTTATCTTGGGATGAAACCTACACAAAATCAGTGAAAATTTCTGCCAACTTCAACACCTCTCTTGTGAACATAAATTGAGTATAATTTCCCAGTGATTTAGAACACAGCTACTTTTTTAAGGTAACCTCAAAAGGTTACCCTTGACGTGACCTCAGTCTTTTTCCTTACTTTAAAGGTTCAACAAAACAAAGAAACCAGATCTTTATAATAAAAGCTTGCAAGCACTCACCAGTAAGTAAAACATAATATTTTTTTCATAATTTCAATATGATCCAATTTTAATACAAATATTCCCAAAATATCTTGTTTCAGACAAGAATTTGATGAAAAAAATATACTCAAGTAGTTTAAAATCAGAGTGACAGTATGAGAATTTGGTTTATATATCTCACAATTGCCTGTAAGCAAGGCAAATAACCAGGTGTACAAGTATTGCATCACAACACTACATTTTTTGTCTTTTAAATTAGTACAAGATTATAAAGCTATGAAAAACCAGTGCAGACAATTGTAGTTTAGTGGCTGTCAAACTGAGATATGAAGGATGTCAACATGTGCTATATACAGGATACAAACAAAGGGGATCAATTGAAAGCCATATTTTACCTTGCAATTAATATACAGTCAGATTACTTATACCAGAGGATAGTACGGACTGGAAGTGGCATCTTCTTCTTGCTAATATTAATCCATACATTTTTAGAAAACAAGTACCTTTTTAATAATGAAGAGGGGGTGGTAAATATATGAAAATATATAAAAAATACTTCTAGGATTCTTACATAGGCACCTCTCACATTGATGCATTTATGTGGCTTATCTTTTCTGCTTATAGAAGCACAAATCACAAAAAAAAGAAAATATTTGAAAAAATTATGTGAGAATTGATACAACGTGAATGAAGTCAATAAGTAATTAACATGAAAATATGTTACAGACAATTTATCTCTGTTCTGCTATACATTGTACACTTATGATTCATACAGAGTAGAATAGATAGTTGATTACTGTGAAAACAATAGGTCTCAGTAAATTCTAAGCAACTCCTAAAGTCAGGCACTGTCCTGGAAAAAGCAAAGCAAGTTGCATGGAGAAAGCAGGTGGTGAGGTAAGCAAGCATAACACAAACAGAAAGATCATGCACATATAAAACTGAATCCCTGTTACCATTGGACATATTGATAACATGCCATATGAAATGTGAGAACAAATGAAAATTACTAAAGATGATTCAAGACCTTACACTTGCCTTCTCATAACCAACTGATACGTTGCCAGAAAATATATTTTGAAAGCTCAGTTTTGGAAGAATAGCAGTGTCCATTTAAGGCAAGCCAAGAATAGTATCAGTTCCCTCAGAATCTCTGAAAGGGAGTATGTATTTCAACATTTATGTTATTGAAGACAATATATCAAGCTAATTCAGGTAAGGCAATTTGTAATGTCTAATCAATATATTTTTTATGTTTTTATTATTATTTTATATTACCAAAATTGTATTTTAATTTAAGTACTATTAAAGCCTTAAAACTCTCTCTACAACTATGTGAAAGGAGGTTGTAGCAAGGTGGGTGTTTGTCTCTTCTCCCAGACAACAAATGACAGGACCAGAGGAAACGGTCCCAAGTTGTGCCGGGAGAGGTTGAGACTGAATATTGAAGAAAGGGTCTATTTGCAACAGACAGGAGATGACTATAGAGCCATGCAGCTTGAAATGGTCCCATTCCCTACATCTCTTCCTCTCTATTCCTAGACAGCATCGGAGAGGCTGCTGGTGAATCCACATTCACTTTCAGTAGGTGCCCTTCACTGAGGAAACCAGGAACATGCCCTTTGCCTCAACTATTCTGCTCATCCTAGTAAAACCCCAGCAAAATTCTAAAAGGCAGGTTTCTTCAGTGATAACCTACTCAAGAAGTAATCATTGCTTCAGATTCTTCAGAAGAAAAAATAACCTTACAGATAAAAATTTTATATTCAGAACAAACTTCCTGGGGTGATTCTGAAAAGCTGTAATATAACTCTGATTACAACACTCTGACATAAAAGTAAATAAATCTAAGTAACTGTAGGAAGGGTTTTTCTCTGCATGCACAAACTTGTCTTTTTACTTCCTCAAAACCTATTGGTCAGTGAGACTATCAAACATTGACAGCCTTTAATATTTAATGTCACCAAATTATATGTTGAAAGTTCATGGCAACTGATGTAAAAATTATGGCAGAGGTGAAATTTTGAAAGCAACTGTATTTCAGAACTTAGCCAATTCTATAAATACACAGACAAGAAGTTCTTTGTAACAAAAAATATGTAGAACTAATTCCACTTCTTAAAAAATTAACTTTATAAATTCAGAAAGACACAAAAACAAATTATTAAACAGTTTTTCTGTAAGGACTTTGAGGGTATTATATCAGTACAAAACTGATGATTATTTGCCAAGAGCCACTAGGACACAGAGGAATGATCTTAAAATGGAATGTGGGAAAAATAGCTATAGGAGAAAAGTATTCTACCATGACAATAGTCAAACCCTGCAAAGGGGCTCTAAAAGGCTAAATTAATAAAGAAATTCCTTGGGAACAAACCTGTGAGTTATTCTTTTGACGCTGTCTCAAGGTATTAAAGAACCCTATTATGTATATATTAATGTATAGCTCATAGCCAATCCGGTAAGCCAGCATCTCCTGGGGCTGGAGTTTTACACTCTGAAAGGTTCTTACTCATGGAGCAGTCATGGAACAAGTCTCTGTTGGCTCTTGCCAGCTTAACTGTTTTCAATATGTTAAGAGCTTGTTAAAACATACAGTATAAAAAGTACATATCCAATTATTGATGCTCTAAGATCAATGCTTGTTTAACTGATTTGTAAGCTGACATGAGCAGGAGGGTGTCTTGTATCTCTCTGTGGAAGAGAGCCAGCACATCAGCTCCTCTTTCCTGAGGATGGGAAGGCTCTCAGTTTGCTGCCACTGGGAGGCAAGGACATGGTGGGAAGGGGGAGAGTTGTAAAATAATTTTATTAGTGCTGTTACCCTAGCTACTTAAATTATTCTTAAATTAAGGACACACATATGTTTATTTTTTATGTAAAATTAGGCTTTCTGAATTAAAAGGCTTTTTGATTTTGTGCTGGTTTTGTCTCAGGCAGAGTTAATTTTCTTCACAGTCACTAGTATGGGGCTATGCTTTGGATTTGTGCTGAATATAAGGTTGGTAATAATAGAGGTGTTTTTGTTAAGCAAAACTGCTAAGCAGTACTCACACAGAGCCAAGGTCTTTTCTGCTTTCTGTACTGCCACGCAGGAAAGGAAGTTCGGGGTGCATGGGAGATTGGGAGAAGACACAGCTGGCACAGGTGACCCAAACTGACCAAAAGGATATTCCATATCGTATGACAACATGCTCAGTATAAAAAGTGGAGGGAAGAAGAAAGAAAGGGAGGCAGGGGGGGATATTTGTAATGATGGTATTTCTCTTCCCAAGTAACCATTACATGATAGGGCCCTGTTCTCCTGAAGACGGCTGAACACCTGCCTGCCCATGAGGAGCAATGAATTAATGTCTTGGTTTGCTTTGCTTATAGGCATGGCTTTTGCTTTCCCTATTAAATTGTCTTTATCTCAACCCGTGAGTTCTCTGGCTTTTCCCTTCTGATTCTCTTCCTGACCCTGCTGATAGGGTTGAGTGAGTGGCTGTGAGGTGCTTAATTACCAGCTGGGCTTATACCATGACAGATATTTCGGGAGATTTGGGGGAAACAAGAAGTTCTAGAAAGGAGCACTTCAGAAGTCTTCCTGACTCATGGTCCTGCCACAATCACAAAGAAATTAATCTGATTAACTGGGAAATGTTGTTGCTTCATTGAATTATAGAACAGCTTGGGTTGGAAGGGACCTTTCTGTAGATATCTGATTTTGCCTTTTCTCTTTCTTCCGTTTCCACTTTCTGGGGGAAAAGAAATAAAGTTTATCATTCCTTTAAGACATTCAAGATGTCATAAAAATGTTGAAATTTTCATTTCCTCTTGCTATTTCACTACTCATAATTCCCTGTGTACAGAGAGTCCCTCCAAACTTGTGCAGTGTAACTCTTGGGAAGCATGACTTCAGACGAAATTTAGAGATTTGAAGGCATGAAATGTTTCTTTACACCATCTTTAGGCTGCCCTAGTTCTTGACAGCTGTGGGGTCCAGCCACCCAACCCTCCATAATAAACTAATGTATTTAGGGCTACTGTTACCAAACGAAATACATCCCTGCAGCCTGTGCCTTTGGACCCTTCCTGTTGTAGGGATTGGAGAAGTTCTTTCAGGATCCTTTCTCTGGTCCCCATGCTCTCACTTCAGTGTGGAAGTCACACTTTCATATAGCTCTTCTACAACACTGATACCACAGGCTGGAGTCCTACAGGGCAGCTGCCACTGACTATGGACAGCAAAGGAATAATAAATAGAAATTATTGAAATTGTGTGAGCCACCACTTACACAAGGAGCAGTGGCTTACCAAGTATAACATATACATGGGTGAAGTCAATTGCTCTTACAATATCATGATGAAAAATTGAAAAAGAAAAGTTGCATTTGAATATGTGATAAGGTAGTTTACACATGAATATTTGTTTAAATGGTTGTCTGAAATTTGAGCTGGTTTTTTTATTATCTGCTTTTCCTTTATTGCACATTTTCACTGTTATAAATTTTCTTGGTGTCAGTTTTAACCTCCCATGGTTTACATACACTTTAACTTTCCCTTTAAGAAGCAATCTGAACATCTTAAGAAACTTCTTTACTAATTTATAATGACATTACATAATTGAGTAAATTATTAAGAATATATTCACTTTCCTGGCAGAATTTCATCCAATCAATGTAATTAGCACCTAGTATTTTGCAAGTGAAGCTGACATCCTATAACCTGACCATTTGCTGATCATGCAGTATTGTTACTTTCAACTTTGTTTAATTTCTAATTTCTACACACTGTCTTGGTATCCCACCTTCCTTTTCTTTATACAGCTCTGAAACTATTTGATCAGTATGCTGCTCCCTGTCCTATTACTTTAACAGTTTCCTACAAAATAAACCACTTTTTTTCCTGAAAGAGGCTCAGCCTTATCACTAGTTTTTTCTTCCTCTGAGGTTGGACACTCATTGATGCTCTCATTTTATTCGGGATGTGGTTTTAAAGCCATTCTGTCAGCTTTCACTTTGCAGTAGAGTGACGATTCAGAAGTTAATTGCATTGACATTAACCTGTTTTAACAAGCCCAAAGTATCAATAAATCATTTCTTTAGTCACTGCACTTTTCCTGCTACTTTATTGACATACTGCACCTGAACTGATAAATAGGCTGAAAAACACCTCTTTCTTCTAACATTCTTTGCATTCTTAATAACACCATTCTAAAGAAAAGAAGGTAATGTTAATACACAGAAACACATAAAAATTAATTAACGAGATTTCTTCAGCTTTGTTATTCCTATCGCTTTTAAAAGACTCAGTTTTAGGAAGGAATTGCACTTAGGGGAATACAGTTTTAACTGTTATGTAGTCTGACTGACAAGTCCAGCTACAGATCCATAATAAAACTTCTCTAAATAACCCAAAAATTCCTCTGAAGACACAAATTCTCTTTTTTTTTTCTTTTTCTTCTCCCATCTCCAGACCGGTGTCTTTATGAACACATACCAAGTGCTCTCACATAGCTTATCTTACTGGCAGTCTGGAACAAAAGTGCTTCCTATCTGCTGTCTGTATTGAGTGACACTATCAAGAATAAATTATCTGTTGTAATGCACCTCTCCATTTGAACTCAAACTTCAGTGCAGCATTTCAACATTGGTTTCTATCAGGAAATCAATAGTATTTGCAAGTAAAACTTATTGTGAAATTCTAATTACTTCTTTTTCATCATTAAAAAAATGGGACGGTAAGCTGACATAAGTAACCTGTCAAGCAAAGGTTTTATACCTACTCATAAGAATTTGTAAATGTAGTCACATATAATACTTCTCAAAATTAAGTAATTGTGGATGGGAAAAATATAAAAACAAAAAAATAATATATTAGCCACATGTTATGTATTGTGCAAATAAGCGTCTATGGCTTTAATTGCTGGACATGAAAAATCAGCTGTGTGAAAAATGGAGATTTCTGCATATCTGAATGGAACGAGACTTTTGAGGATTAAAAAAAAAAAAAAAAAAACAAAAAAAAGAAAGAGGAGAAAAAGTACAGAAACAACTTAGTGATCACCCAGCTTGTGTTCACTGAGTAAATGTTCAATTTTCAAATAAAAATAAACCCCAAATAATTTCACTGCTTCTTATTTGGCTTGTGAGTGAATAATTTTTTTCAAGGTGGTTTGATTCTGAGGACCAAACCATAAAGCAATCAGAGAACATTCCTTACCTTAAAAAAGGAACATCTTTTCCACCTCATAGGTTCTATCAATCCATGTGGTTACTGGATTTTAGTACATAATGAATAGATTTGAGTCTAGTGGCAAGAATGGGGAATAATAGCACATCTAACAAAGTACAAATTTTCCAACTTGCAGGCAGAAGGATTTAATACCTTTAGTCAAGGGCCATTTTTAATGCAACTAGCATACTGATTAGAAAAGATCACCCTAAACTGCTTGAATTTAGGGTGTGATAACCTTTAAAGGAAAAATGAACCCATTTTCTAAGTACAGCAGACAGAAAGTTCAAATTATAAGAATCACTTGTCAAAACTAATAACACAGGGCCGTATATAATATTGGTTTTTTGCACTACATTTAGCATTTAAAATTTTAAATGGTGCCTTAGTAAAGAAGTAACATTATTTGTGCTGTGTACTTCATGTGCAAAGAGAAACTGGAAATATTAAGTCATTTTCATACTAAGCCAAGGGAAAGAGAAGTAGCATGAGTAAAGTGAAAACATTCAGCAAGGTTCAAGTATAGGGTTCATTCATGGAAGGTTTATTGGTTTTGCTGGGATACAATTAATTAGTATTTGTTAGAAACTTAAAAGGTTGGGTAACTAACTTGAGAGTCACTATAGGATTACTATATAATCAATATAAAATGTTAGGACATTCCTGAAAGCAACTCAACCCATCCTTTTTTTTTTTTTTTTTTAACTAAGTCTCTAAAACAGGAAGGATTAAATAGTGATCTCTCTATAGACTGCAAAGGGAGTGAAGATGATTAGCTTATCCCTACACCATATGTGTCATTACAACAGTATTTTTTTCAAACTTCAATGCATGCTCAAACTCAAGAACTGAGATTAATGTGGCTCTGCCCTGTGAAAGCGTTTTTGTATCACATAAGATAAAATTACTTGGATATTCATTGTATGAATGTATTATTGAAGTATAACAGTAGAAGGGTGGAAGAATGAATAAGAAAGGGGAAGATAAACTGCAAGAAGAATTTTTTTGATAAACATTTCAGGATGATTAAAATGTGGCAACAGTGTTATTTCCAGACAAGTCACTATCATTGCACATGGACAAGTTTTCAATCTCATTTTACTCTTGTAGGGAAACAGCACATCAGCATTTAATAATTAGATAGATATAGTTCCCAAGGGATAAAAAGGCTGCTGCTGAGAAGCAATAGAGACTGATGGAAGGAAACAGAGGTGAGAAGTATAGAATAATATAATTATCAAATCATTTAGGTTGGAAAAGACCTTTTGAGTTCATCAAGTCCAAACGTTTACTCAACACTGTCAAGTTGCATGTGTAAACCATGTCTCCAAGTAGGTTGAAATAGCCAAAATTATAGGCTTTTTGCCATTTTAAATCCCATTTTGAATGTCAAAGAAAGTGAATATCTAATAAATAATTATGGAAAAAGGCATTTCCCTCTAGGCTGTGGAATGCTATTCCATGGATGTTACCTATATGATGGATTTATTGTACCACAGTGGGTATTATAGGGCAAATTATGTCATCCTTACCCATACTTCATATCAAGGATGTAGATTTTTTTACAGACCAAGGAAGCATGTAAAACCAGTGTAAACCATTCTGACTGGTTAGTGGATAAGGAAGACTTAATAAAATGTAAAAAAATGCTGAGAAAAAAAATCGTATTTTTCCTAAAGTGAGTATGTTAAGGATTGATTAGTCTCTTTTTAACAAAGTTCAGAAGAAAACTAGGTTCTGATGGGATTCTGCTTATCAGCTACCTTTGCAACAATAACTTGATGCTCTCCCAGTCATCTCTGAAGGTTCAGGTCCCCCTCGACTGTTGGTCCTGTATGGTGAAAATTGTGTCACAGTTACTAGGTCTGCTTGAAAGCTACTGTCTCATAGGCAGGCAGTGGAGGATGTACACAACTACGTTAGTTTGTATCACTGCTGGGATAAGGTCAGATTCTAATGATTTATTTAAACTCAGTTTTATTGCTACCAATAACATTAAATTATATTTTCATATAAGAAGGTTGTCCAGTTACTATACTCATAACTGGTCGTAGGTGGTAACATCACCAAAGCACTGGACATGGACACCAGCAGCCCTGTGAAAGGGCAGGATGTTTTCTTACCTTTCTTACTGTATCTTCAAGGCATGAAATGTTATGTCTGGGGATACATACTCAGACTGGACTGAAGAGCAATTAGTTCTGCAGCAGTTACATGAGCATATGCTGATGATTTTTGTGAGGTAACAAAAAGTTGGAATCAATGGAGTTCAAGTTTTCACGGAATACTAATGGCAGAAGTGGCCCATACTGCTATTCACCTTTCATGCAAAAGATTAGATCGTCACATGTCAAGATTTTCAAAGCAGAGCAGTAGCTCAGCCATGCACCTAAGTAGATGAATGGGACTGAGTGCAGTAAAAAATAATAGCCTTTTTGGTTTATAGATATTTCTGTGGCATAGAATGAGCAAACTGATTTATTCAATGAAACTCCTAATTGAACTCATACAATACTCATATTCTTTTAAAGAAATTGCTGTTGGAAGGGAAATAAGTTGTGGCTTCCCAGATTCATTTCCTCTATGCATTCTTCTACACTGATTCATCTCTAGTGATTGACACACTCTGAGAAGGCATCAATCTGCCTAATTTAAGCACCTGAAACTAGGCAGGCAGGAACTCTCTCTAGAGGCCTTCAAAGATACCTAACTGTTCACCATCTTCTGTATGCAGAAATTAGGCACAGCTTTTTTAACTCCTAGAAAAATAGATGTGGAAAAAAGTATCTGTAATATAGAGATTAGATCCCACTCTTGGCTATCAGGAAAAACATACCTTTTATTTTTTTTAATTAAGTGCAACATTTTAAAATATTTGACCATAAAGCATAGGTGTCTGACTGTGGCGACTGACTTAGGGTGACTGAATACAGGAATGGGTTACACAGAGAGGTTGTAGAGTGTCCATTCTTGGACATGTTCAAAACCCAGCTGAACATTGCCCTGTGCCACTTCCTACAGAAGACCCTGTTTTGAGCAGGACAATTGGACTAAATGATGTTCAGAGGTGCTGGTTGATTTCAGCTGGTTTGTGATTCTGGGATTTTGCATTCCTCCCAGGTCACCTGACTGTGCTTCCACCTCTTTTCATGCCCAAGTTGAATCAGGAGCAGCTTATTCATCCATGCATGTGTCCTGTCACCATGTCTTGATTTCCTGCTCATTGGAATGAATCATTCTTGAGGCTGGAGGAGGTGACGTTTGAAACTAAGCAACTCCCCTGGAACCATCCTCTCTCCACTGTGGTTTCCCACAGGATTCTTGCAAGCAGGTCCCTGAACAGGTCGAAATTCACTCTCCTGAAGACTGATTTTGGAATCCTGCTGTTTGCCTTGATCCTTTCTCTTGGAATCCTGAACTGCTCCATCTCATGGCCGCTGCAACCAACAGCCTAAATCCCCAAACAGTTCTTCCTTCTTTTTAAGAATCAGGTCCAGCAGAGAATGTCCTTTCATCAACAGCGCTGTCACCAGTGTAATGAATTTATGACACCAATGCATACACCTGTATTGCTTATGATCTGCTCTGTTGGCCTTCCAGAACATATTAGATACTTTATGGCAAATTTCCTACACAGCAGAGCAAATAGAATCATGTCTTTTGGTCTGCAGTGTTGGGGTTTTTTTATATGACTGTGTACCTGGGTAATACAGAGTGTATTGCCTCTTTTTACAGCCACCATTTCCACAGTGCCAGATATCTTGTATATTACGGTGCTGTTTTAGTAGTCTTGTTGGGTTTTTATATCTGTGTGTCACTAATTTTAGGATTTTTATTTCTGCAGAAAGAGAAGTGAACCTCTCCCATTTAAAATTATATTATCTCCCAGGTTTCTTAGTAGGAAATGATAAGATTAACAAAATAAGGTTCAATTAGAGCTTGAATGTTAGCCAGACAGACAGTTTTATGTTTTATGAATTATTTAAGGGGAAGTGTAGTGTGTTGAAAAAAAAAATGTAGTAAACAAAGTTTTTAAAGTCCACCTGTCACAACATAATCATAAATCAAATTTGTTTTAAGCTCAGTTGAAGATGATGACCCCCAGGGCTAAACTCACCACCTGTTTAAGCTAAAGAGAAAAAATTTCAGCTTCACAATGCATTTAGTCAAAGAACTAAACAATGGGAAATTTTCAGGAACTTTAAGAGGTCTAGGAGACTAAGCTAAAAAATAAATTAAATACAAACAAAATCTGAAGAACAAAATGAAAATCTGTCAGTCTCTTTCTGACATAGCCTTTTCCTTTTCCTGTTATTTATCAAAAGAATGCAAATAATAAAACATGAAAAAATTGCAAATGAGCAGTTGAATGTAAATGTCCTTAAGAGTATAAGAAAATACTAAGTTCTGTGCAGATGAAGGTTTACCCAAGAAGTGAGTCCTCTAGACTATAAATTCATGCTTAGATGCTTCTCAGAATAAATAAATAAATGGTGGCCATATATATGTGTAACAAGACCCTTGGGCTACTGAATTACGCAAAAAAGTGAAAGGCTACACAAAATAATTTTTGCATATCTGTACATTGGCATGGCTTTTAATATGCTCTGCAAGACAAAATAACAGTTAACAATGTTGACAGTGAAGGTATCTTGCTCATAATTTCATAATATCTGACAAATAAATACACTTCCTGGTATATATCATTGTCCTAGGCTTTCTGCAGATACTGGTAGCCACACCTAAGTAGTTGTACAAAACTGGTATTTTCAAAGACTTTCTGTAACTCTAAGAACTAGGTATGATTGATTGTAATGAAATTTTAAATCATGGAATAGAAAAAAGAAAACTCTGTTTTAATTGGAAAGCCTGACGTGAAGAACCTGAAAGCTTTTATTGGCTAATCAGGACATTTTGGTCTTAAAGTTTAATGGGAAAATCATCACAAGGGATTGGGAGTGATGTTGTGCTCTTATTGGGTCAGGACTTTTCAGGCTTCTGAATGAAAACTGTAAAAGAAATGGTACAAGGATTAGGAGGATTCCTTCCTCACGGCTTTCTAATCATGCTAGATGCATGAGATGGAGCTGAGGACTGGACAAATGACCAGAGATGCCATCAGGGGTGTATTGACAACACTGGATGACCACCTCTTTTGACACACTACATAGGTATAAAACACAAAGCGTACACTGAACATCAGCTCCTCATCAAGGATTACTCCTCTGATGCCTTAAGAATCAGAATGCCATGAGAATTTTAAGTTCCAGTACTTCATATACCGTGGGCAAATTGGTAGTAAGGCTATGCTGCCAACAGAGACGATCTCGAAAATAGCCCCAGAAGATTCTAAAATCAGAAAGACTTTCTCCTTCAGAAATAGGAATTCTAGATATGACATCAGCTGTCTGATCTTAAAGGAAGATAAAAAGCTCCTTTGTAATCACATAAACAAAGCAAAGCACAGAAAAACTGAGGCTATGCACTGCCCTCCTTAACACCAAGAAGCCAAATTTTAAATGTACAAGAGATTTACAACTTACACACACATAAGTTATTAGACTAACTCCTCAGCAAGAGCAGCGTGCTTTAGCATATTAATAAGAAATTTGACCTTGACTATTACCTGTTGTGAATAAGGAGAATAAAGAAAAAGAACTGAACAAACCCATAATCTAATGTGACTATTGCAGTATTTACTTAGAAGTAGTTTTAATGGCAAATGTTCTTACATGTGAACAACAGCTAAAATTATTCTTATATTATTTATAAAATACAACATAAGTAATATTTGTTACACAATAATATGAATTGAGCCATATGTAATGTTTTAGTGTGGAATCCATCTGACTTAATGCTGAGTGTCTGCTGTATAAACATATTCATCTGCACAAGTCACCCTAAGATTTTTTAATGGTATGAAAACTCTTTCTATTCCAGCACTCATGTATTGCTAGCTTGAAAGTAAATTCCTACATTTGATTATTTGATAGTAGTCATAGACTGTGATAGGCTAATTGACAAGAACTTCAATAAAGTGTTTGTTTTAAGGTGGTGATAATAGTTTCCCAGCAGTACTTTTCAGATAGTCAAAAATTCGCATTATCCATTCTATAGAGCCAACAAAAATGTATCAGTCTGAACACAAAATAAAAGCAGTCACCTTGATCCAAGAAATCTACAGAAAGATGGTTGAGATTACCTGGCCTCCAGTTTGGAGATGACTTGTAGTCAAAGCAAATTTGAATCATCAAAGCAAACGCTTGGGTATCTGACAACCACAATCACAGAATCACAGAATCATCTGGGTTGAAAAAGACCTCTGATATCAACGAGTCCAACCTATGGCCCAACACCACCTTGTCAACTAGACCATGTGTCAATTAGACTAAGTGCCACATCCAGCCTCATCTTAAACACCTCCAGGGACTGTGAATCCATCACCCCCCTGGGCAGCCCATTCCAATGTCTGATCATTCTCTCTCTAAAAAAATTCTTCCTAATGTCTAACCTAAACCACCTGTGTCACAGCTTCAGACTGTGCCCTCTTGTCCTACTGCCTGAGAGAAGAGACACACTCCCACCTGGCTACAACCTCCTTTCAGGGAGTTGTAGAGAGTGATAAGGTTTCCTGTGAGCCTCCTCCTTTCCAGGCTAAACAACCCCAGCTCCCTCAGCTGTTCCTGATAGGACTTGTGCTCCAGTTCCCTCATCAGCCTCATTGCCCTTCTTTGGACTGGCTCCAGCACCTCAATATCCTTCCTAAACTGAGGGGCCCAGAACTGGACACAGCACTCCAGGTGTGGCCTCACCAGCGCTGAGCACAGGGGAAGAATCACTTCCCTGCTCCTGCTGGCCACACTGTTCCTGATCCAGGCCAGGATGCCATTGGCCTTCTTG
>JAWMRA010000041.1:15321420-15346713 GCA_035584735.1 Pseudotriccus pelzelni | reverse complement strand
CACCCCCAGGTCCCTTTCTGCCTGGCTGCTCTCCAGCCACTCTGTGCCCAGCCTGTAGTGCTGCAGGGGGTTGTTGTGGCCAAACTGCAGAACTCGGAACTTGGTCTTGTTAAACATCACACCACTGGATTCACCCCATCTATCCATCCTTTCCAGATCCCTCTGCAGAGCCCTCCCACTCTCCC
The DNA here is from genome assembly GCA_035584735.1 of Pseudotriccus pelzelni. Lineage (NCBI taxonomy): Eukaryota > Metazoa > Chordata > Aves > Passeriformes > Tyrannidae > Pseudotriccus > Pseudotriccus pelzelni. Next base: position 15,346,528 of record JAWMRA010000041.1, on the reverse strand, counting down.
GCAGATTTGCACACCCCTCCAACTTGGTGTCGTCTGCAAACTTGCTGATGGTACACTCAATCCCCTCATCCAGATCATTTGTAAAGGTATTAAACAGAACTGGGCCCAGTACTGACCCCTGGGGGACACCAGCACTGTTCTCCAGCACTCTCTGGGCCCGGCCATCCAGCCAGTTCCTAACCCAGCACAGAGTGCTTCTGTCCAAGTCATGGGCTGCAGCTTTTCCAGGAGCATTCTGTGGGAGACGGTGTCAAAGGCTTTGCAGAAGTCCAGGTAGACACATCCACAGCCTTCCCCTCATCCACCAGGCATACCTGGTCATAAAAGGACCAGGTGTACAAAAGTTAAAGTACGTTAGTGCATCCTCTGGGTATCCAGAAAATATGTCTCATATATGTGCAGAAATAGAGCAGAAATCTAATAAGACGTTTACAACAAGATATTAGCAAGTTCAAATGCATTAATGACCTCCAGTACCACTGAATGTGCCTTTCATAGATACACATGAAAGTAAGAATATAAATAGACTTTTTAAGCAAGCAGGGATTATAATGAGCTTGGGTTATTCAAAAAGTGTATTTTTTCATGCGATAATCCTGGGATTAAGTTTCACTAAGTTATTCATCTGTTTTTGCTTAAGCAAGATAATTGCAAAAAAAGTGATTGAATCTCTTGTTTTATTTGAAATGTAAAGAAAGAATATATTTTTGTATAAATACACATTTTTGACAAAGAAGGGATATTTGCAAGAAAGTCAAATTTGTCATATATTCACTCCATAACCCATCTGCCTTCACATATAAATAGGAAACTGAGTAAAGCTGCTCAAGATATGTCTATCTGAGTCTCCAGATTGTCTGAAACAAGAATACCAGGGTCTTGTTTTTTAGAATCCACAAAGCTATGGTGGTAGGATTCACCTCTCTGAATCCAGTAATCTGAAAACAAGGTGTCTAGCCTAAAGAAGTCATCTTGATCTTTCTACACTAAATCAGAAGAGTTAGACACCGCTACAGAATGATTCATCATACCCTATGCTAACATTTTACTCTAGATACGTTGAATGAACTGTACAAGTGCTTCAGTCTCGAATGATTAGTAAAAGAGTCAGTGGAGGAAATTTAGATTATACATCTGAATGGCACATGGGAAAAGGAAGGTGGAAGTAATTCCACTCTGATAGCCCTGACCCTTAGCTCTCCCTCACATTAGATGTACCGCTATGTACACTACACAGGGTGTTGCAAATTGCACTGGATAGTACACTACAGTGTAACAATCAAGGGCAGCAACACCTCAGTCATACTTTAGCTATTTTCTACAGATGTCACTTTGTACATGTAAACTGTATATTTACAAACAGTTAGTAGGTTAAATAGTAGGATAACTTCATACAAAAAAAAAAAAAAAGTAAATTAGAAAAATAACTGGTGTAATAAGACCAAGTCCCTAACAAAACCAACTTTCAGGTTTCTTAGAGTTTTGTCCTGTGTCTGTGTATATTTGCTATGTTAGCTACCAACTGGCTACTCACTCATACAAATTCTCACCGACAAAGGTTTTGTATTAAGCTTGTATAAACAAAAGCATTTGCTTCAAAGGTAAGATCAATGTTATCCTCTCAAATATGACAGATATGCCATATTTTATCCCTTCTCAAGTTCTCTACCATATAGAATGTGCAGCATTTGCTTTAAAACAGTTACACTATGTGAAGTAATGCCTAAAGTATGATCACTTGAGTGCCACAGATATTTCAGGTTCAAAAATATGCTACATTCATTTATTCTTGCTGTGATAGAAAGAAGCAAAGTAGCATCAAAAATAAGAGCTCCTATGGAAAAGCACAAGAATATTAAATACAAGTGAAATTGGATTTTCTATTAATGTTCAACGTACTTAATCTGTCTGTTTTTCACAGAAGTGTAGGCTAAGAAAGTCAGGAAAATTCGAGAAAAGCAAATATAATCTTTTGCTAAAAATTTGCATAGCCAAGCACAATTTATAAAACCACTAAAAAGCTTGTGAGAGATTTGGAAAAGTATGAAGAAAGCTAGCAGGCTAAAATGCTAATAATTACATAAATAACATTCTTACTTACATGGCTGTCAGGAATTAGACAGAAACAGTTAAAGAATTGTGAAAACTAGTTCTCTGTCAACAATCTGTCTGACTGCAAATCTTAAACAATGCTTCTGAGTCTTCAGGAAGATCAGCTATCTGCCAACCCTGGATTTTGCCTTTAACAACAGCAACAGCATTGCTTCATTCTAGAAATCTTGTTCTATGAGGAAAGATGGTGTCATCCTACAGAGGCATAGGTGGATGAACAAAATATATAGATAAAAGCATGTAATCATGTCAAATCAAGATAAAGTGAAATATATTCAAAACTATCGTATAAACTGTTCTCCCTCGGTTTTGTCTATGAAGATGGTCTCCAGTGGTCTTGTGCTTTCTATTTTTGACCAGTTTGCTCACAAACCCTTCAAATATTATTACAATGAACAATCATTTTCAATACAAATTGCATGGACTCGAGTAGCACATTTCTGTGTGATTTGAGATCCCATGGAACCACTCCCATTGGTACAATGCATTTAAGTATAGTAGACAAAAATAAATAATATTAGTTAAACGAAAGGTTTTCATCCAAGCTCCGCAAAAGTACAGTATTGGGACAGTAAAATACATAAATAGTTTGCACCTGGAATGCCTCTATTTTAGGAACAAGTGATCACTTGTTATATAACTCTTTATATGATGTAATTACCTGAAATAGATTGACTGACACAGCTGATCCATTCCATACTTTGGCCTCCTCAGAGCGTGTGTCATTTTGTATCCTGCTCCAGTGAAAGGTTTACAGTTGCCTGTTTTCCATATACTGGCCCTTTTTTAGTTTCACAAGGTCCCCTAGGTTAATAGGATAGCTATATCAATGTATACTAGGTATTTGTGGAACTGTGCACATGACTAGGGATTGGCTCTTTGGATTTCAGTTTCCTCCCTTTGGCTTAGATTCTCAGCAATTAAATCTGAGCAATGGGTTGGTGACTTCCTTGGAGATACACTGATTTACATCAGCAGAGGTGTAAATCTATTCTATTGTTGCCTCTTGCAAAAGTATAAAGAGGTTTTTAACAGAAAACTGTTTGGAGCTATATTTAATTTTCCATTAATCACTGTGCATCCAAGTAAATGCTGCATTATTCTCTGGAAGGGTTGCTGTTGATAACCCATTGCTTAACAGGTAATGACATAAGAAATTATTTTTTTCATCATCTGCCTGTGCTTCTGGTGGTTTATTCTCAGTCAGTAGTTCTGATAACCCCTTCACCACTTATTTTCTACTTCAGCCACTCTACTGACTTTTCTTTTTCTTAGGGGAATATATATATCAATTTCTTGTTAAATCAAGACTTGAAGAAGCAATGCCACTTTTTGTTTGCTAGGCTTTTCCATTTGTACCAACTGCTATGTGGCAGAGCAGAAATCCTGCTTAAAAGTTCTCCAATTATGCTTCATTATTTTGTAACATTTTCAACAGCTGGATGCTTGATTACATGCACTATAGAGCAGAAGTATTTTCTTTCTTTTGGCAAGTGTGCAGCTGCAAATCTTGTGGCTTTAGCATGGTATCTGGAACACATTAATCATCCTTCCAAAGATTCCTATAAGCAATAGCAATGAACAATAACTAAGAATGAGTTATTCAACACGTAAATGATCAATTGCATATGTACTTTGAATATTATCATTTGCACAGTATAGCAATAGCAATAGTAATACTGTTTGGAAGCACCTAATATTACGAATGAAATACCTTGGTGACTATTGATTGTGGAACGTTTATCATTGCAACTATTTTTAGTAACAGAATTGAAACCATAAATTTTGCAGAAACTGAACTCAAAAAGACCACTCTGAAGGGGAAAAAAAATATTCCTAGAATAAGCATTTTAATTTTGTAGAACCTGAAAGTAATATATGAAAAAGGTTTATATTTGCTCTGATTAATATGTTGCAGTTCATTTCAGCGTAGGCCCATGAAGACATTGCTATAATGTGGGGGACAATAAAAAGAGGGTTTTTTAGCTAGATTAGTGGCAATAGACAGTGTAGAAATATAAATGGCATGGTACAGGATGAGGATGATCACCACACAGAGACAGAGACAAGGAAGAGATGTTTAACACTTTCTTCTCCTCTGTCTTCAACACGGGAAGGAACAAGGGGGTCTCAGTGCCCGGAGCTGGAGGACCATGACTGCAAGAATGATCAACTCCCATTTGACCCTAAAACTGTGCAGGATCCACTGCTCCAACTGGCTCTCTGCAATTCTGGGAGGCCTGATGGGATTCATCCCAGAATTCTCAAACATCTGGCTGTTGTCATTGCAAAACCTCTCTTGATGATTTCAGAGCAGTGCTGGGAATCTGAAGAGGTCCCAGCTGACTGGAAACTGGCAAATGTTGTCCTGATTTTCAGAACGGCAAGAAGCAGGATCCTGGAAACTACAAGCCTGTCCATCTCACTGGTGCCTGGTAAAGTGATGGAGAAGATTATTCTGGGAAGTACTGAAAAACACCTGAAAGACAATGCTATCATGGATCACAGCAGGGCTTCACAAGAGAATATTCCTGTTATCCAAACTGATTTTTTTTATAACAAGGAAACCCACCTAGTTGATCAAGGGAAGCCAGTTGATGTAATCTTTTTGGATTTCAATAAAGCTTTCAATACTGTCTCTCACAGGATCCTTCTGGACAAAATGTCCAGCAACAGCTGGATAAACACATCATTTGGTGTGACTCACGGGTCAAGCACAGAGGGTAATAGCGAATGGGGTAACATCAGACTGGTGACCTGTCACCAGAGCTCCATCTTCCACAGGGCTCCATCTGAGGCCCTGTGCTCTTCAACATCTTCATAAATTACTTGGATGAAGGACTGGAGGGGACACCAGAAATTTTGCAGATCACATAAAACTGAGAGGAGCTGTTGACTTCCTCAAAGGCAAGGAGGCCCTGCAGAGAGACCTCAGCAAATTAGGGGACTGGGCAATCACCAACCATATGAAGTTAAACAAGGTAAAGTGCTGGATTCTGCACCTGGGATGGGGCAACCCTGAATATACGTACAGACTGGGGAATGAGGTGCTGGAAAGTAGTGCCATGAAAAGGATCCCAGGGGTCCTGGTCAATGGCAAGTTAAATCTGAGTCGGCAGGAGGACCAGCTGCATCCTCGGGGGCATCAGGGACAGCATCGCAAGCCAGTCAAGGGAGCGGATTGTTCCACTCAGTTCTGCACTGGTGAGACCTCATCTTGAATATTGTGTGAAGTTTTAGGCACTGCAATATAAGGAAGACATTAACCTATTAGAGGTTGTCCAAAGGAGGGCAACAAAAATGGTAAAGGGCCTTGAGCAGAAACTTTATGACGAGCGGCTGAGGTCACTTGATCTGTTCAGCCTGGAGAAGAGGAAACAGGAGAGACCTCATAGCAGTCTACAACTTCCTTGTGAGGGAAAGAAGAGAGGCAGGCACTGATCTCTTCTCTGTGGTGACCAGTGATAGGACCCAAGCAAATGGCCTGAAGCTGTGTCAGGTGAGGTACAGGTTGGATATTAGAAAAAGGTTCCTCATCCAGAGGGTGGCTGGGCACTTGAACAGGCTCCTCAGGGAAGTGGTCACAGCACCAAGCCTGACAGAGCTCAAGAAGCATTTGGATGTGCCTTTCAGGCAAATGGTGCGACTGTTGGGGATGGTACTATGCAGGTTTAAGGGTTGGACTCAGTGATCCTTGTGGGTCCCATCTAACTCAGCATATTCGGTGATTCTGTGATTAGTTTAAGCTCTGATGAATAAAATTATATATATTCAAAGCATTAAAGATCATTTAATTCTTAAGAAATGCATGAAACCGCAAAAAATCTGAAAGACAAAGTATTCTTTAGTTTTAAAATTTATTCCATCAACTCTGCAGAATCTACACAGTTCTTCTGTAACCCGAGGGGACAGGTTAGTGATGTGTTAGGGATGACCCACACAGTTTATTTGACCTAAAGGAGCCCTATAACAAAGCTAGAGATGGACTTCTGACAAGGGTATGTAGTGATAGGACAAAGGCTAATGGCTTTAAACTGAAAGAGACTACATTTAGATTAGATATTAGGAAAAAAACCTTGGCCATGACAGTGGTGAGTCACTGGAACAGGTTGTCCAGAGAAGTTGCAGATGCCCCATCCCTGGAAGTGTTTAAGAATGGGGCTCTAAGCAATGTGTTTTAGTGGAAGGTGTCCCTACCCATGGCAGGGGGATTTGATCCAAAGGATTTTTAAGGTCATTTTCATCCCAAACCATTTTTTGATTCTATGATTCTAAGATTTTCTTTGCTGTCATAATTGGACACAAAAATCCCTGCTTACCATAGCACTGCAAACACAGTTTGTCAGCTGGCACCCTGGGCTTATTATCAGTGTATGGGCTGCATATGCCATTCCGTAAACATTGCACAGCTTTTAAATCACACAGGAAAATTGCTTATAAGTAATTACTTGTCAGGATGGAGGATGGCATGAAGCTTGAGACCTGAAGCACCTGCAGAAATTTAAAAATCACTTTATTCCTCTATTTTGCCAGGTGGGAATGTTCACTGCTTGGAAGGTTGGATCTGTAACACGTCTGAGTTGGGAAAGCAGAGTCCTTTAATGAAACTGTTTCATGCACCTTTTTTTTTATTTATTTAAAAAGAAAGATTGGTAAGTTTGGAGGAATACACTGAGAGAAGGAAAAGGATAAGGTTTGTGAAAGTGACTACAAAAGCAAGATGATACATCTCATTTTATTATCTTTGGTTGGATCTCAGAATTCCCTACTTCTCTAGAGGAATTGAACCTAAAACTACTTTGCTGACAACTGCCTCTCTGATTTTCAAAAACTGAAATATCACTTCATTTAAATGTGAATGAACAAACCTTGAAACTGGAAAAGCTAATTAGTCTACTAATAGTACAACTACAAAAAAATCAAATTTATGTATTCAGAAATATCCAGATGTTAAGGAGAACACAAAACAGAAAACACACAGAGTGGAAAAGAATAACTGCTGCAAGGAAGGGATAACAATATTTTCTGATTAAGACAAGTACTTTCTACATATTTATTATTCCCAAACCACTTCTATCAGTGACTACTGATTACTTTTTTAAAGAACAGAGAGTCAAGAAGAGCAGTATAGATAAGAAGGTAGTGGAAACATGTTTTATAGGGAGAAAATAAACAAAAAAATTACCATATCTGATTTCCAACAGACCCCTGGAACAGCCCCCCACTTCCAAATATTTGACATCTCAGCCTGTCCCACTGACTGCATCATTCCCATGTTTACACACAGGCTTTCTCATTATTTCCTAACTTACTTTTCAACACAGAGTCACAGAATCAACTAGGCTGAAAAAGACCTCTGAGATCAACAAGTCCAACCTATGAACCAACACCACCTTGTCAATTAGACCATGGCACTCAGTGCCACATCCAGTCTGTTCTTAAACACCTCCAGGGATGGTGAATCCACAACCCCCCTGGGCAGCCCATTCCAATATCAAATCACTCTTTCTGTGAAGAACTTCTTCCTAATGTCCAACCTAAACCTCACCCAGCACAGCTTAAGACTGTGCCCTCTAGTCCTGTCATTAGTTGCCTGCGAGAAGAGACACACCCCCACATCGCTACAACCTCCTTTCAGGTAGCTGTAAGAGAGTGGTAAGAACTCCTCTGAGCCTTCTCGTCTCCAGGCTAAACAATCCCAGCTCCCTCAGCCGCTCCTAATGGGACTTGTGCTCCAGTCCCTTTACCAGTATTGCTGCCCTTCTCTGGACATGCTCTAGCACTTCAATATCCTTCCTAAATTGAGGGGCCCAGAACTGGACACAGCACTCCAGGTGTGGCCTCACCAGCACTGAGGACAGGTGAGGAATCAATTCCCTGTCCTGTTGGCCACACTGTTCCTGATCCAGGCCAGGATGCCATTGGCCTTCTTGGCCACCTGGGCACTCTGCTGGCTCATGTTAAGCATCCTGTCAATCAGCACCCCCAGGTCTCTTTCTGCCTGGCTGCTCTCCAGTCACTGCTGACGTCCAGGTTGACTGGATACATAGCCTTCCCCTCATCCACCAGGCAGGTGACCTGGTCATAAAAGGAGATCAGTTTGTTCAGGCAGGACCTGCCCTTCCTAAATCCGTGCTGGCTGGATCTGATCCCCCAGCCATCCTGTAGGTGCCCTATGATCATATTCATGATCTGTTCCATAACCTAGCTGGCACCAAGGTCAGGGGAACAGGCTTGTAGTTTCCTGGATCCTTCTTCCAGTCCATCTTATGGATGGGTGTCACATTGGCCAGCTTCCAATCATCTGGGACTCCCCTTGGCCAGGACTGGTGATAGAAATGATGAAGAGTGGCTTGGTGAACTCCTCCACCAGCTCCCTCATCACTCTAGAATGGATGCCCTCTAGTCCCACAGACTTGTGAGGATCTCAGTGGTTCAGCAGGTCACTATCTGCTTCCTCCTGGATTACAGGGGGTCTATTCTGCTTCCCATTCCTGTCTACCAGCTCAGGAGACCAGCTGACCTGAGGACAACCTGTCATTGTTGAAAACAACAAGGCAAAGAAGATGTTAAGTACCTCAGCCTTTTCCTCATCTTTGGTAGCTCTATTCCCCCCCCACACCCCATCCAATAAAGAATGGAGGTTTTCCTTGCCTGTTCTTTTGCTATTAATGTATTTATAAAAACAGTTTTTATTGTCCTTTACAGAAGTAGCCAGATTAAGTTCGAATTGAGCTTTCTCCTTTGTAACTTTTTTTCTGCATGACCTAACAACATCCTTAAACACTTCTTGAATTGCCTTCTGCTTTTTTCAGAGGTGATACATCCTTTTTTTTCCCCTAAGTTCCTGCAAAAGCTCCCTGCTCAGCCAGGCTGGTTGTCTTCCATGCTACCTCATCTTTCCACGTGTAGTAACAGCCTGGTCCTGCTCCTTCAAGATTTCTTTCCTGAAGTATGTCCATCCTTCGTGAACCCCTTAGTTTTTAAAGGTCTCCTACTGCTTCGGTACAAACGTATCTTGATACCACTGACTGCACACAGTCCTTGACAATACAAGCTCTCTCCTGCCCCCCAGTAGCCATGTTATCCCACCTCCTTGTCATTGCTTACTGAAAGTGCTGTTTACAACCATAGATTTCCTCTTGTTCTACTCAATTTTAGGGTCATTCCAACCTATATTCTGGTCTTCATAACTCACTCAGGTCTAGCCAAGGTTTATGACTGTTTCTTATTAAACTTGGATTGCTTATGGGAGTGTGGACATTGCTTATGGTACCTTCTTTAAAGTCAGTATGATATGAATAATATGGCACATACCAAGTTGATGGCTAAAATAAAGTGTTGCAGACAAGATTAAACTGATTCATTTCATTAGTAAAGATAACCAAACACAATATAAGTAATTTTAAAAATGGTTACCCAGCTGATAGAAAAGCAACTGCTGCTGTGCTGTGACCAACAAGCTGATGCTCTTGAGAGGCCATTGTAGTCACTCAAAAATAATTTTCATGAGTGTGCTGAGCATTTTGGCTACTAAGCAGTAATCACTCAAGCTTGTTAAAAACATGAAGATTTTGCATCACGCCTCTTCAAACTCAACACATATGAAAACAGTCTTCTTCTTCTTCAAGACTAGATTTCTAGCCAAACTGACACATTATATGATCTATTAAAATAGAATATAAATTAATAATATATCATATATAAAAACTTCATGTGGACATTAATATATTTTCATCATGTTATGATTGACTTAATATAAGGTACTAACAGAGTATTGCTTGCACAAAGAAATACATTAATCTTGTGATTTCCTGGTGACACTGCATTTTATTCAAATAAACATGATCTTTGCAAGGGATATACAATACTGAAGGACAGTAAGCAGGTGGTAAAAGCCATGAGACATTCATTTGGCCACTGAGTTCATTTTCTGGAGGAATAAACCATATCATGATGTTTAACTCCCTTGTCTGTTACAGATTATCCTTTAATACGTACAAATGTAGTATGAACATACTTGCCTGATTACCCAAATGCAAATTTAAACATATTATTTTAATTACAAAGAAATTTTGTGGCACAGATAATTTTAGAGACATAGCATAGTGTTACAATGCAGTAATTACATTTCAAAGGGAACCTTTCACTGTCAGTAAGAGTGTTAATAAATAATTAAGATATGAAGATGAGTAATGCAATAAGCTAAATGACTTTCATAGCTGGTTGCTAATATTGATGACTCAATTACAGGTGAAAAGTGAAAGCATATTGAAAATGTTTTTGAATATGCTTTCAGCACTTAATTTTTAACGTATTATGAATATAAAACACCACTTTAGAGAAGAATGTATGAAAGAATTGTTGTAGCTGGAAGAGGATTTTAATTGCCATGATTCATTTTTGTTTCTACTCTAAAGAACTTTTAAATATACTTAAGGATTGTCATCTGTAAGAGCAGCAATAAGGATAAGTTTCACCAAAGGCAACTAATAATTCATAAAATCAGACTCCAGCTTTCCACTAAAGTCACATTTCATGTTCTCATAGTGAAAATATAAAATTATGAATGCAGAGTTCCAAGTAATAATATTTAGACAGTCTGTGAGGTGGGAAAGTGCAAAGCATCAAAGTCTTCTGGTAACACTGTAGTTCGTTTATGTCTTTCATAGGACTGGTGTTGTTGAACCAGCACCCTAGTCGCTAAAAAATATGTGGGAGTGTGAGACAACTGTCAAGACTTCAGTGTTAGAGATGTCAATCTTCAAGGAGATTTGAAGAAAAAAAAAGTTAGAAAGAAGAAGTCAGAACATACTGATTAAAAAAAGAAACAACAAAAAAATGTTCCACTGAGGCATGCCCAGATCTTACTAAGGAATATGTGCACAGTGTAGTAAGAGACATTGTGAATTATTATTCTGAAAATGCCGTAATGGAATACACTGGTGAAGCAGAAATACATGAAAACAAAATTGTATTGCATTAAACTTCAGGGAAAAGAGTGTATATTGTTCATCTAAAAGCACAATGATTGAATAAAACTTTCTCTGAGATTAAACTTCTTCAAAATATAAAATGGGAAACTGCAGATGTGAGATGTCATGGATAGCATTAAAAAATTAGTATCTAAAATCAATTGGTGTCATGTTCCTGTAAGTTACCTTCCTAGCAAGATCAGTCAGCTAATTCAGATCTTAGGGCATTTGCTTCAGCACCTTATGTGACCCATCTACTACCTTGGAATATAGAAACAGATAATTTTATGAATGAAAAAGAATTCTCACTGGAAGTACAGAAATAATATGGACTCACTTACTTCCAAGGCACAGGGAATATAAAAACATCTAGAAGGTCAATGTTGACCATTTGAAAACTCATTTCAACATGCCGTGCTCTGAAATCTTTCCTTTAGCTCAGGACTAGTCTCATAACCTGATAACCTCAGTAACATGTTACTGCAATTTGTTTCTGAAGAGAAAATCTCTCTTAGTAACCTTAGCCAGGCAGTCAGCAGGTCAGAGCTCACTACCCTCAGCCAGGCAGCAAGGAAGGATTGTGGGGACATCTTCCCCCATATCCCAGGGGAAGGGGGTTGCTCTGGCTGGCAAACCTGCAAACCTCTCAGGAGGCAAAATGTGCTCAGGACCCTTATACAAACATCAAAGAAGTGGGATCTGGTCATTTCAGAACAGCAGCAACTGGTCAGCAACGCTGGGAGAGAACAGTAGGATGGAGATGCTGTGGTCCAGGTGAAGTGGGGACCACTTCAGAGTCCAGCTTCCTTCCAGTGTACCCATACATACTTCTGTTGCTGCTGTACAGCTTCATGACTTGTATGTGACTTTCTAAGGAGTTATGCTTTATGGCCCTGTGTTGTTTTTTGGTTGTTTTGATTTTTTTTGCCCAGACCTTACAATGCCTTTTGGATTCTTTAGAATTGAAGAACTGATATGCAGAAATGTATGTGGGGGTAGATGATTAGTATAAAGAGCTCCATTAGGGGTATATACAACTCTGTTCATAAGTTATTAGGTTTAATAGAGTTGTTTTTACCAGTAATGGCTTCTTAATACCATGAAGTCTCCAGGGATTAAGAGAAAATCTGTTCTTCCTTGGAACAGGGGCAGCAGTGTAATTTGAGATACTAGAAATATATGCAGTAGTTTTAAATAGGTGGAATGATGCTGAATTACAGATATATTTGCCATGAGTATTGAACACTTAATAGTGGTTAATGTCTTCAGTCAAATATGCCAAATAACAGAAAAGATTAACAATTTACACATTCTGAACACTGTACATAAAACTTGCAGACAGTCCAATGCACTAATGTCAGGACACATTCCAGATGCGTTTCAGCTGTGAAAAAAATAGGAAAATAACTGAGAAGAAATGAGAACATGCTTTAGAATGTCAAGACATATGCAATCCATATAGAATCACATAGCAAAGAAGTGTTTACAGTAACAATAAATTAAACCTTAGTGAACCACTGCAACCTTGTTCTTCAGGTTTGCACAATAGTTTACAGTACTGTAAACATGGAATTCTGGAAATGCTGACATCTTACACAAGATGGGTTTTTTAACTTACAACTGATAGATAGTTAAATTATGTTGGACTGTTGTGGGAAAATTACTTTGATTTTCCATTGCACAACTGATTTTAGATCTTTCTGTTACTCTAAATGCTATGACAGATAGTGACAGAGGTGAAATTCATAAAGCTGAAAAAAAAATCAATAGACATTTGATTTGAATAGAGCACAGTAAGGAATAAACCTAAATTTGGTGATGTGAGTTGTGTAAAGTAGCACTGGCTACTTCTACCTATAAACAAAAGAGGAGACTCCAGAAAATCAAAGGCTTACCTCCCAGCTATATGGTTGATCTCAAATGCTCAACAGGTACTCTGCAAATCATCTCTGATTTGTGGTCAGTTTAGTTACTTTCTGATTCATCTTTTGTGTCTGGTACCCCAGACTCTGGAAAGGATGTTCTGACATTGCGAAGGATATAATTTCAATAGTACAGTATGAAAATTAAATAAATCCTGTTCCAGTCTATAATAAAAAAATACAGCTGAGGCCTCACTGTCACCCTAATCTCTCTCTGGAGCCACTAGAAAAACACATGCATCTCTATGAGGTGAATTGACCCATGTAGTATCTAACTATAATTCTAATTAGCCACCTTGGAGGGAAACAACTTCATAAATTTCACTACAGTTAACATCATTTTGTGCGGGTTCCAGTTTCTCCAATGGAAAAAATGGAGGAGAAATACACATTCAGAATTTGTGGAAATCCTAAATTCAATGCTACTTATCAGAACTGTAGGCACATTTCTGGGCAAGTGAGAAACTGGGAACTGAATAAGCAGTAAACTGGTCTGCTCGTAATTTTTCTTCATTTAAATAAATTATTGTAACATTTATTTACCAATCCCTATATTTGTTATTGGAAAATTTTTAACAAACAAAAAATATCAACATTATTTTCCACTTTGGATATGAAAATTTTACTGTGGTTTTGATAATTGTTTATTTAGTTTCCATTGTAAGATGTGAGGAACTACAGTTTATGGCTTTCAGAAAGTTTACATGCAAAAAGTGCATTTTGTTCTGCTTGGAATGTAATTGTCAAATTATGTCCTGGATGACATTTTCATATATTTGCTTCAGGTTAAATGTACCATTGCCACATTAAAATCTGAACACATTTCACAGCAAAGTACCTATTTCTGTCAACAAAAATCAGCCTCTGTGCTTGAAGAAGACACCAAACCACCTGGAAAACTTAAAAAACCCCATATTTTATCTGGTATAGTTACAATGATTTTTTGTGTGTGCAGTGCAGACTTCTGTGAGCTTACAATGCTGGTTGCAATGCTTCTTTCTACATAATTGCAATTTTCATATAGTCATGAATTTAATTCTTTCTAGATTAATTTCTATGTCAGTACATACAGGTGGTCTGTTGACTTATATTGAAACATTTGAATATTCTTTTTAAGCATAAAAACAAAAGGAGAAAGCTAGACTTTCACAAGGAAAACAGAATATCAAGGGATGATAAAAGATGCTTCATAAGATGTTCCTTAATTACTATTTCCCTTGCTAGGACTAGGTTCTTATACTTGCACAAAAATGAAATACAGGATTTGATGCAAAGGTCATTCAGCTATTAAACAGGATTATGTTTTGTGTGATAAACAACAGACCTGTTCACTTGTTATTTGAAAGAGAAGCCGATGTTTCTGGCAACTATATGAATGTAAAATTTTGAGAATTGAATTTATTTCCACATAATCCATACAATTTCAAAGAATAAACAAGCTCTAGTAAAACTGCCAGGGGACATTCATACTCATATATGAATTGAAATTAGCAATAAAATTTTAAGTAGTATAAAATTAGTTCCTGTACAACATGGAAAACAAAACTTTACCTGTTCTGTCTTCCTAAATATGAAATACACCTGGCTTTTAAATAGTCTCCCCAAAGAAGCTGTTAAAATTTTGTGCATTCATCTAGAGCAAAACTAATACATTGAGTACACAGTCAAGGGAGTAGCTGAATCATCTGTTTCATCTCCAATATCTAAAGAAAGAGACAAAGCAGGCAGAAGCTTGATACAAGTAGTGCAAGATATAATGCAGACAAATACTCAGTGTTAGATCCGGTGAAAGCAATTGATCTTGACAAGAATTTTAGGAATCTCAGCCCACAAATGAACACTCAAAATACTGTCAAATGCTTAGGAGGGTTATACAGTGAGACAGAATAGTGAGAGAAAATTGATCCACCAAGGAAGGTGATTTTTATGACTAGCACCTGCAGTTGTTTTGTCAAAGAGCTGAGACAACTCACTGTTGTCCTTTTTAAACAGGGTAGAAAAAAGAAAAGCAGTCCACACCTAATATATTTGCTTAAGTAAGCAGGGCACCCACCCAAGAACTGGGGGAGTAAAGCTTGGATTTTTTCTGACCAATATGCTTGCTACTGGAGAGTGAAATCTGTTAGCTACTTCAGAATGTAATTCGTCTTCTCCTGAAATAATGTAGTCTGACCCACAGGAATGGAGGCAAGAGGCAGGCACCTCAGCACTTATGCCAAAGCAGTTCTAAGCATGTGCAGGGAAAACCCGTAAGTATTGTGAATAGAACATATCAAACTTTTAAGTACTGTGCACTTTAAGTGTTTTAATTCTGAAAATCCCTGCAGCTCTGAAGTATAACCTGTTTCTTTCCAACACACATCCCAGCAATATAAAGGTGACAAATAGCAATACTTCCAGTCTGTGCAGCTCTCTTGTTCACTTCCGATATGACTACCTTGTTCATGGTTTTCTGTGTTAGCCACAATGATCAGAGAGTGGTACGCTGGAAATAGAAAAATGAAGATGAAAATTTCAGATTAAATCCTTGGAGACCATTTTCTGGTAAGATTTTAAAGGATGTAGTGTTCCACAATTTGCTGTGTTTGAGCCTGTAGATGGTAAGCTGGGCTAAAAGACTGCAACCAGGCAGTGGAGCA
This sequence comes from Pseudotriccus pelzelni, assembly GCA_035584735.1. Classification (NCBI taxonomy): domain Eukaryota; kingdom Metazoa; phylum Chordata; class Aves; order Passeriformes; family Tyrannidae; genus Pseudotriccus; species Pseudotriccus pelzelni. The sequence goes on along the minus strand of JAWMRA010000041.1, from coordinate 15,330,880 downwards.
GAAGGCTGGCTGATTACTCTGGCTATTGCACTCTGGATCATATTAAACCACCTCAGAAGAAATAATGGGAGAGAGAACTGTGCTTTCCCACAAACATCTATGTAGGCCCAGCCTGGAGACCCATCTGCAGAGGCAGATGAGACATGCAGGGATGTAGCAGGGTGCCTACAGCTCAAGCTGGGAGTGGGAGATTCCTGTGAATGGTTGAGAGCCCAGCTCTGCGGGAAGAATGTCTTCACCCCAGCACAGCTGGAAAGGGTCTCTCCCAGGGAAACGTGTTCGGAACCACTTTAATTGCTGATTCAGTTCCTCAATACTGGAGGAAACAAATATTGTTGTAAGAATGCAGGGGCCAGGGAGAGAGCTCTTATCTAGCATTTATTTTATCTCGTTCAGGAGTACTGATTTTTTCATTATTTAGAGTTTGTTTTTTTTTCTAGCTCAAATATTTCTGTATAAGTATTTTGAAGACTGGAAGTCACTGGTATCATCTAGTGCTAAGATAGCGATATTCTTCTGCTCTAATAAAATGGCGTTCAGTCAAACTAGACTTCTTTTGCACTTACTGGAAAGAAGTAAGCACTTTCTAAAGGTCATCTCTTAATAAGCCTCAAGAATAAGTAAAATGAATTGCCCTACAGAAGAATTCTAGAATGACCAGTTTTCACTTGATAGCTAACTCCTACTGTCTAAAATTGGATGCTGTGACTCCTTGCCTTCTCATACTTCTCACCCTAATTCTAGCAATAGTTTATACATTCATAAATGTAATACCTACATTTTTGAAGATAGAACTTGGTTCTTCCATGAGTTCTCTCAGAAAAAATTATCAGACTAATGATATCTTTTAGAGGAGAATCAAGCTTCTTGCTTATTCAGTTGCAAGCATTTTTTTGAGGATGATTTTTTTCCAGGAAGATTTTTTCATTTGTAATACAAACTGTCACCTTTTAATAGTCATCATTAACACTGGATTTTTCTGAAACTGAGTATCTAAAGTAGGAACCAAACAAACTCATGTAGCAAGGCTAAAACTGCATGACTTGTGTAGTGCACATTAGATTCAAATTTAAGTTAATATTTTCTAATGTTGCAAGAAAGAATTATCTATGCCACTGATAATGTTTATTCAGCCTAAATCCAAGAAGTAAACCAAAATTGGTATCAAACAATCTGATGAACTCTTTGAAAGAACAGCAAGCTTTAAAAATCTGCATCATAATTATATAAGTCTTAACAGAACTTCTCTGATCTCTCAACCATGCAAACATGTACTAATATTTACAAGGAAAGCTAATTTTTTTGCCTTATTAAATTTACATGTCATGTATTAGAATATATGTACAAAGTGACTGCATTTACTGTGTGCATATAATCACCCAAAAAAGTAAGATATTCATAAAAATCTATAAGCTTCAGCCATTTATTTCTTAAATGATATCTCCTATCAAAGACACATGAGACACTTTCCCAGAATTATCAATAAAATGTTGCTGTGGCTCTGAAATCAGCTACATGAATTCAACCACATAAATAAAGAGTGAAAGAGGGGCAAAATAATTCACTAGATGAACAAGGAGAGGATTTTAGCTTGACATATATGAATCATGGAAGTTTAAAAGACTGTGAAGTCAAAAGAAATATCTATGACTGAATGCAAATGTTTCATCACAGAATAGGCTGAGCTGGAAGAGATCCACAAGGATCATCGAGTCCAACTCTTAGCCCTGCAAAAGATCATCCACAACAGTCATGCCATGTACCCAAGAGTATTGTTCAGACCTTCTTGAACTCTGTCAGGCTTGACACTTCCCTGGGGAGCCTGTTCCAATGCCCAACCATCCTTGGGATGAAGAACCTTTTTTTAATATCCAACCTAAAGCTCCCCTGACACAACTTCAGGCTGTTCCCTCAGGTCCTGTCACTGGCTACTGCAGAGAAGAGATCAGTGTCTACCCCTCCTCTTCCCCTCAAGAGGAAGTTATAGGCTGCAATGAGGTCTCCCAGCTCTTGAAAAAAACATAGAAGAGATGACCTCTGCTTTAGCAACCACGGGTATTAGAAAGTGTAAAAAGGGAAACAAAAAACTTGTTATTGATGGTGATCCTGCTAAATCCAGTAGATACTTTATTATTGTCAAGGGATTCATATTACATGGTAATTCACATGGTAATTTTCATTCATTTCTTCTCAAAAGTGCCAATAAGCCTATAAATAAAATTGATTTTCACTAATATTTCATGCTTATACATAGCTTGAATGAAATGTGATACAATGTGCAACTAAACTTTCTTGAAAATGTAGGAAGAAACTTCAATGTATTTCAATAAAACACATCTGAGGCTTGCTCTTAAAGCCAGTAACGCTCCCTGCTGCTGCAAAGGGCTATTGCAATAGTTCGGTAAAGTTAAACTCACAAGTCTTATCAGTGTCACTAAGAGAAATATATTTTTACCAGTTCAGTTTAGTGTCCTCAGATCTCTAGTGCAAGTGAGAAAACATTTTGTTCAGGCAGCAGAATAGTTACAGAAATGGGAGCAAGTTCCTGTGCCTCACGTCTGCAGCTTGAAAGATAGGGAAATCTCACCAAGCTTCCTTCATTAAATTACTAGTGCAGGGTTAACTTTGTGAAGTGTTATGCCACAGAAAGAAATGTGGATGGAAAGGATGATTGCTTCAGGAACAGTGTGGCACAGTGTCATCCTTTGTATTATAAAGTAAGTCTCGAGAGGGTAAACTCATCTAGTGAGTGAATACTTACCTTAGTCTACAAAAGCACTTGTAAACAAGGCAGCAATATAGAAATTGCTGCTCCCTTCCTTATGAACTTCAAGAGATATATTTATCTATGTGCATGTGTGCTTTGAGTCCCATTTAAAAGATAACCAGGACAAACTAAAAGCTTTTGTATATAAGCACTTTTTACGTTTATTCATTTACCCAAATAAATGGCTACCCTTCTAGCCTCAGAAAGGATTTCTTCTGTATTGAAAACATGTCTACTTGTAAGAAAATAAGAACAGAAGATTCTGCAGCAGGAAAGAGTAAGTGAGACTTGTTAGACTTCAGCATATTTAAACCAGATACATTTGATTTATCTGCAGTCCCTCAACAATTGCTTTCTAAGCAGACAAACGTGTCAGCAGGCAAATAGCACAGTAGATTACAGAAATGAAAGTTCCCTGTTACTAAAGAAGCAGCCTCTGAAGCTACTTCCCCATGAAGTAGCATCAACAAAGCTGGACGATAAAATAAACATGAAAACACTATGAAAGTTACCTGATTATAGGAATTTTATGAAAAAAAAAAAGAATAGTTTTCAGTGCTAGAAAAGTAACTTTACAGGAGAAACTAAAGCACTGACTTAATAATATAAAGTCTCAAAGCAAGAATCCTTATACTGTACATTTGTCACTGTTCACTTAAGAAAATTAACCCCTGGACTATGGGAAGAAAAAAGTTCATTGCAGAGATAAGAAATATGACAAGGGCATTCACTGCTTGCACATTTGAGAAAAGAATGGAAATCCCCTGAAGACTGACAAGAATAACAACCTTTCATTCAATGGAGCCTCAGAAGGATTTGAAGCTGTCATGTTGCTGAATGAAAGACTAGTGACATATGCCTCATAAGTAATGGGGAAAATACAGAAGTAGTCATGGAAGAAAAATTGGTATGAGCACCTGGTAAATATTAATATATACAGAGTCATCTCAATTATCCAAATCACTAGCCAGCCAAATTCTCAATTACTAAAAATAAAACATGTTCTCTAACACAAGAAGAGGCAACTAAAGAACAGAGGATCTCCCTGAAATTAAGAGTGTGATATCATGCTGATGCTTTAGAGGTGAGCTTTGGTGTTCTTCATTCCCAAATTGTGAAGAGTTTTGATTTCATGGCTTCAAGAAGCAAGATGTTCTGTAAAAGTCCGTGTCAGTCATTATAGCAAGATATGGCTGTTCCTGGGAAGTTCTTTGTACCCGATGTTACTCAAACTTGCTGTTGTAATCACTGGGTTGATCACCAGTTCTCTCTAAAGATCATGTAAGAAGTTATCCAAGTCTGAGGAAGTCTAGCTGTACAAAACAGTTAAGAAAAGTTGGCTTTTTTCTAATGCTTACTGAAGTGTAAAGTTGAAATCATGATATATTTTTATGTAATGAAATATATATGATCACACGTGGAAAAAAATCTTACAGTACCGAAGTATGACAGACTCAAAAAAAAAAAAAAAAAAAGCAAGCATGACAGAGGCATTAAAATTACATAGGTTCCTTAAGCCTTGATCCCAGGCTGACAAAGTTTACTTGAGTACATCAAGGAGGATTTTGCTGACAGGCTAAACTCCATTTCAAAACTGATAGGCTGCATAATACAGTACATCAAGTAGCACTGTGTTAATGCATTTTAAATGTCAACTTACATGCAGTGCCAGTGCAAAAGGAATAAATCTCAGAAAGAAGTCCATCATTTAAACATTTGATTCTGAGCAACAATGATCTTGCCAGAGGGGCAACCTCCTTTTCTGGCCATTGGATGTAACGCAAGCTCCAGATTCACCCCTGTCCTTCCCAATCTCTTCTTCCTGTGATACGGCCAAGAGAGTGTACAGGTCCACCCACATATTGTATGACTTCTGAAACAACTACCAGTTTTACAAAGCACTGACCATTTCAGCCGATTTACTTTCCCATAGCTATTAGCTCTCCTAAAGGCCATGTTTTCCAGCTGAGTGTTCAAGATGCTGTATACATGCATAGATGTTGTATGTAGGTACTTTGGGTGACTGTAAACCAGTGATCAAAGCTCAGACTATGTTTTCTGTCTGGGGCTGAGAAGCTCACATCTGATCTGCTCTAAACCTGTTGTTAATCAACGTATCTCAGAAAATTAGTGAATTAAATCCTTACAGTCTGTTGTGTGTCTTTTCGAACATTCCCTTATTTTTTCTTCAAAACTCATAAAGAATTAGTGGCAAGGAATAAGTCACAGTTCAAACAAGACAGGAAACAAAAGGAAAAAGGCAGCAGCAGCCTTGAAAGTCATCCATCACAATTTTTAAAGTGTCATAAGCTCTTTGAGCAATTTTTTTTCCCTGTGTCAGCTTACAGGCACTGGCTCAGAGACCATTAGTGCTGGTAGAAAAGTAGCTAGCTGTTTGTCTTGTTCACAAGCGAAGAAAACAGTAAAGATGGAGGAATAAGGATAACAGAAAGACTGAAAGTAGACACCTAGTTAAATAAAAAAATGAAGTATCAGTGACAGATGTTCTTAAATTCTCAAAGATATTTAGATCTTTTCAAATAGAACAAATTATATTTCACTGGAAACAGCTAAAAGCATGTGGATTCCTTTCCAGTATTCCTGATAAGCTTCCAGAGTGATTCTGATCTCAGATTTAAAACTTCTGAAGGTACCTGGGTCAGAAAGAAAACCTCTCAGCTACTTTTTATGTTCCACATAATGACGTAGTCCAGACACACATTTTGAAACAGTTCTGGAATTAGAGTAAAAGCATTATTATAACAAGTAGCTCCAGAATTGCCGGGTGACAGGTAATTCACATGATGGACTTAAAACCCAAAAGAACAAAAGGAGATAGAACTTGCTAAAATTGTTCTCTGGTAGAAAAAACGTAGTCAACTGTTGTACCTTTATTGGAGCGTATAATGAAAAAAACAGTGAATCTCTCTACTTATTTTAACAGAACAAGTCTAAATAGATCAGAATTAACTGCAGTTAAGTACTCACTGCAGTGTTCTAAATTATAAAGAGACAGACTTATAATTAAATATACTGACAATTATAGGCAGATATATATGACAAATAAGCTTTCTAAATACTGAGTGCTTTTTGGTGGATGAACAAGGGAAGAAACAATCCTCTCATCTGTTTGTAGTGTTTCAGGCAACAACTCTGACCTTCTCATCCTGTTCTATGTTTGGAAATGTCAAAGCAACTTCTTAGCAACATGAGATTTAATTAATTAAATAATTGATCCTCGCTTAACAGGAAACTACAGTCATGCGAAGCCTTCATTAAAGGATTACAGAAAATCTGATACCCTTTGCTAAATTCCCTGGACTCTTTTCAGGGAGAGGTAAAAAGGTTAATATTTTTGCAAACAAAGATTGGGCAAAGAAAATCCTTAGAGTACTATATTTGCATTGTTTGAACTTACTTATCCACATGAAACTGGATTTTTCAGATTTTACTGGGTTTTATTTTCAAAGTCTCCTTTCATTTAAAATTATTTCTTAAATCAGGCTACTTTATAAATAACCTTTCAAATTAATGATGTAAAACTATATATATCAATTTATAAAAATGAAATATTTTACTTCACAGTATATTTTCATAATATATCTTTGATTTATGACAGGTGTTTTTGCAGTCTTCTCTATCTTTCTGAGCACAAATGAGCACAAAAGCAAAGCAAGCATTCTCTGATCTTCCGCATTTCATCTGCTGTCTTGTAAAAATAAGATAATTTACTCATTTCACCTCACTTTGAATTAAAACTGTAACTGAGATCAAACCATAATTAATTCTTTATAAAATGTATTCTGAGTTTAAACCCCAGGGTATTTCAAGGGACATAAGACTGGATTTAACACTGACCTACTATTTCAATGTTTTATCTCAGATCAAGAATTTATTACTGTGTACTGGAAAAAGTGTCAAATAAAAAAGTGTCAAAACTGAGTTATATCTGAGTGCAATTTTTTAAAATTAACATGCTTTTGATTCCTTAAAACAAGATATTGAGGGGTGGGTGTTAAAGCACTTAACTAAGATGCCCTCAGTGTGAAAGACAGGGATGACTCTCCATGTCCTGCATAAAATCTTGGGTTATTCTTGCTGTGCAATCAGAGGTAGTGCTGAGCTACCTGAATGGCCCAGCAAGTTCATTCTGTGAAGCCATTCTGTGTTCTCTAACCCCTCACACCCTTGTGCTCAAAAGATAGCCATGAAAAGCATTGCTACAGCTGAGGCACTTTCCTACCTCAGGGACCAGTAATTATTAGGCTAATTGGTCTCTTGGTCTAGCCCCTGGTCCCTTGGTCTAGCCCTGCACTTGGATCTTCCTCAGGTATGTCTTGGCAGATGGGAACTGGCTGGATGGATGCATCAAACTGAAGTGTGCATCAGCAAGAGAGCAGAAACACATTTATATGCCAGATAAGTCTCAGTCTTCTTTTTGTGTACTCCTAAGCATGTGCAACAAATACCCAGAAGTTTCATAAGAAGTTACAAAAAAGGAGGAAAGACATCGATGACACGTGACAAGTGGGGAAAAAGAAACCATGAAAAGTCTTAGTTTGGGATTTGTGTTAAAGCATGAAATGCATTGCAATGATAGAAATATTCTTTTTCCCCTAATTCGTCTCTTTCACTGACTTCTTCATTAATAACATATTTGTTTCTAGAAACAGCTTTCTTTGCCATCTTCCTACCTGGTTTCCTATTACAGTTTTGAGAATTAGTCTAAATGCCATTAAAACCACTCATTTTTAAAAGGCTTACAGTTCATCATACGACACATATGTAAGAATAAATGCAGCACTATAAGCTGCAAGCAGTTCATCTGCTCTATGATTCAACAAAGCCACAAAGAAAGTTTTATAAATTTCTTGGAAGATTCAGAAAGCCTTAAGTTTAGCACAAAAATGTTTAATAGAAGTAGTAGTGCAATACAAAGCATTTGAAGTCATCAGATAATATTTAGGATTTTTATTTTTTATATGTAAAAGCCATAATGTTTTCTTTCACTCTGCAATATTATCCATCAGGCTTTTTCATCTCATAGTGTCTTCTTTGCATATTCTAAAGCTTGGCCCGACTCCTACCCACTTTAGGTCAATGGGAGTTTAATGACTGCCTTGAATAACAGGATCAAGCCCATAATGGCTGTCAAACTAACAGAAATGTTCAATGCCTTTAAGTGAAATAGATGACCTTCTAACTCACCCTCATGAAAAATGAAGCTGCTACTCTGATATGCATACCATACATTCTCATATCTTGAATTACCCTACAATTTTGCTCTGTGTGGTATCCATCATTTGTCACATTATGCTATTTTAAGTAGGCAACCTTGCAATCAATAGCATTAAACATCTTTCTTTGGAAGAAGTGCATTACACAATAAATCTCAGTCAAGCTGACAGAAGGGATGTTTAACCCTCGCTCCCTCTGATGGCTCTGGCCAAAGTTTTCAAACTGAAGCCACAAGTTAGGCAGAGTAGCACAAAATTCAGATGACCTTATTTTCAGGAGGGCTTAGCAGTTGCAGCCTTTGCTGAGCTCAGTGGGGAGTGTGAGCTGCATGCTTAACACCTGACAGCCCTGAAAAGCACTTGCCCAAGTACAGATTTAGGCCCCTAACCTTAGGTGCTCAAGTTGAATCATTTAGATCTTTTTGCTGCAATGGCATAATTCAAGTGATTACCATATATTGACATATACTATATTAATCTACCTTTCAGCTGTCATGCACTTAAGTAGATGGCTTCATATATCATCTGTTTAATAAGCCATACAGTTTTGTCCTTTCATTAATAGTTAACTACATGTGTTGGACAGTAAATTGGATGAGTGATAGCATACCTTACAGGCAATATGGCCGATTTAAGATGGCAAGTGATGTGTCAGCAATATCTAGTTCATTATGTGAGGCTATCAAATATTTTGGGGAAGTTTCTGAAGAGGTGACTTTATCTTTGGATTTTCTAACCTTCAAAACTGATATTCCTACTATTTTATTGTCATATAAAGTACATTCTTCAACCATAATTCCAATTTAACATCTTTTGCTTACTTTGTTTCTCTCCCATGCCCAGCCACCCCCCAGTGATTCTGAATACTCAGCACAAAAAAATGTTAAAAAGAATAATATGACAACTTCTAATTCAGGGAGTAAAAAAGGCTAAGAAGGAAAACATTCCAAGCAGGTACTTGCAAATTAGTCATTCCTTCAAAACACTAGCTGAATCTCCAAAACTCTTAAAAGCCTTAGCCAAAATTTCCCTTTTTAGTCAGAGGTTTATATGACAATTGGAAAATATCTTTGAAGGTAGTTACAAAAAGAGAATAAAACAGAAGTATAGAAGGATGAGAATGACTTCTGTAAGTCTATCGTTAGGTCAGTTTGGGGTATTCCATAATATATAGAGAAAACTAGAAAATGAATGCAGGCGATGTGAATAGAGGGCAACCATTTTTTGCACATTATTTTACAGATACTGTAAAAAGATATAAAGATACTGAACCTTTGAGAAGCAAACATAAAATTGGAGAAGAAGTATTCTTGCTGTACTTGCTTATTGTAAAATAACCTTTCAATTCAAACTTTTTCATGTGTTGAAATCTGCCACAGTCATCATCATCATCATGGCTAGGCTTCGCGAACGAAGATTTGGGAAGGGCTCTACCCATGCTTGCTACAAGCGCGCT
>JAWMRA010000041.1:15269283-15320859 GCA_035584735.1 Pseudotriccus pelzelni | reverse complement strand
GGCTTCGCGAACGAAGATTTGGGAAGGGCTCTACCCATGCTTGCTACAAGCGCGCTGATGGCTAAAAAGGCCAATGCAAGACAGACAAGTCCGGTGGCAAAAGGCACAGCAGAAAGACTCCCCAGGTGATACCGACAAGACGCGATTCTTTCTGCGCTGTCTCTTCTCTTCGAGAGTGATCCTGCGCACGTTCTCAAAAGAAGCAGCAGCGTTATAGATCGTGTGTCTCCAGGCCTCCCGATTGGAGGCCAGAGCAGACCAGTGGTGATAATCAATGTTGCCGAGTCTGAGGGATTGTTTCAGGGAGTAATAATTTCATTATTATTATCGTCGTACACAAGACATCAAAAATCCACCATCTTTACACAAATGTATATTACTCAAGACTGGGATTATTCAAACTTAAATTTAAGAGTGAATATAAACAACTGCTCCTCTGGTATCACACTTTTGACTCAAAAATTACCCTGACTTCTATGCTGCACTGATTTTTTAATAAAACTCTCAAGATGCATCTCCTATGGATGTTAAATACTTGAGAAGCAGTCTGAGTCTCAGTAAAAATCAAACACTGTTCACAGTGCAAGTTCTGAAGTCCTGACATGTAGATGTGACACCTAGGGACGTGGTTCAGTGGGGGACTTGGCGGTGCTGGGTTAACGATTGAACACAATGATCTTACGAGCCTTTTTCAACCTAAAAATTATACGATTATGTGAAAGACCAGGCAGTGGTGCTATGCAGTTTTCAAGCATACTTAACTAGACCCTTTTACTGCTGTACAAAACCATCAACCACAGGATTTGGAAGGTGCACAGCTGCCTTCTACCTAGTCCTTGCCCGCCCTGGGGCAGATGCCAGTGACGAGAACCACAGGAAAGCAGCTGTGTTTGCTGTGTGTGGTGTCCTTGTGTCTAATGTCCAAAACTTTCCAGCAGAAGAGTGGCCTATGTCGCTCAGATGTGCTCTCAGGCCACTTTTCACTGTGTTTTCTGACTACCTGAAAAAGACATGGACAAATGGGACAACAGTGCTGGTTGGTTGAAAAATCTGTAAATAGACATCTTCTGTCATATGGAGACCAACTACCAACTTGCTATTCACACGGAGTGCAGGTTTGCAACCAGCATATGAAAGCTGCCAAATCCCAGCCAGTTCAAACCCCTCTCAGTTTGACATGGACCTATCCACCGACAGCACGAAACCTCTGAGGGGTACAGACCCAAAAGAGAGCTCCTGTCCCTCCTTTATACATGCCACAGACAGCTCTGCATGCAGAGCTCCCCAAGGCCTCAGTGGTGACAGGTGAAATGCGCCTACCCTTGCCTTTTCTTTATCCTATCCAGTCAGCACAATCCAGGAGCAAGTACAAGATGAATCAAGGGAAGTTTTTTTGGTAACCCTGTGAAAAGAAAATCAACTTACAGGCTATTCAGAAACTTTTCATCTAGATTCCTTTCCTAAAGAAACAGACAGGTGGATAATTCTGTGTATGAACAAAGAAAAATATTCTTGTTGATGTTACGGATATAGGACTATAAAGTATTTCATATGCTCTAATGAGGAAAGCGGTAATAAGCCCATATCTGTCAGACTAAAGGTTTGTTCCTTTTTTCCTGCTGAGATGGTTAACTTCTTGCAGCTTTTCTTATTTACATTTTAAATAATGAAACACCCACGAGTACCAGGCACTTTTCCACAGCTGCTCTGTGCAAAAAGAATATTAATAACATTATTAATAAAGCTGGGAAGACTGCAATAAATGTCTCGGTGCTTAAAACAAAGGAGCATCTTGAAGAACTCAGCAGATTTTCTGTTCCATGCAGGTTTGATAACACAAGTGCAATTAAAATGTTCTCTGTTAGTAGATTAGAAATGCCAATACATGTAACAGAAACTGCCTGAAGTGTAGGCACATTTGTTCAAAGAAATTGCATTCCCAGTCAGTTACCAAACACTTGCTTCATTGCCTGGCCCTCAAATCGCTTCTCAGTTAAGCTGCTGCAAATCAGGATGGAGCAAATCCCACTGTGGTCTTCACCAGTGCAAACTTTATGGGACTAGAAAATATAGGATCTATGCAGACTATAGGTCCCTGGTGCCAGAAGATGCACTCCTGAGATTGTGGCTTGATTTGTCCTCTCACCAGCTGCAGGTTATGTTGATCTCACAGTATTTGTGAAAATGTCCTCACGTGATCCAGTTATAACTGATGACAGGCATTATACATATGCTGCACATTCATTGCAGGGCTGAGGACTTGTGGAAACTACTGGAACAGTGCTAATGTATTCTGACAGCTTCATTTAGGGTGGGGGAATTGTCACAGTGTTGTAAATACTGTAGGTTGCCATCAGGAAAATAACTAAAAGGACATATTAAATTCATGCTTCACAGTCTACACATAGCATTTTATATCTTTCCACAATGCTAGAGGACTTATTAGCTCAGGACATCAAAATTAATTTATTTCACCTTATCTGTGCTCTGTATTTTGCCTGGTCTTAAACAAGCAAACAAACAAAAAAAAAAAACCCAAATTTTAAAGCCTGAATGGCAGCAGGGAATGGTTCACAAATCATTTCAGATTTTAGGTCCAATTATATACTTCCTCTGAACCCCTGTATACAGTGGGCAGGGGCAAGGCCTCATCCAGGACAAGGTATCTATCCTCATTATCAACTGTTTTGTAAGAAATTCAAAAAGAGAGGTGGGAAAACAGAAAAATTATAATAGTGGGTGCAGTCTGGTAGTATAATATCAAAGGAAATAGAGGTGAAGGAGGAAAAAAAAAGGGAATGATGTGACTTTCCTGCCTGAAGGAGGAAACCTTTTTTGTAGCACAGACATGTGTCTTTCTGACTCACCCTGATACCTACAAATTGTCTTCCAAATTGCTGTCTTTTCTTATTCACTGCTTTTCTTTCTTTTTATCCTATTCCTTGTTATCAGGGCTTCTAAAATGTAGCCACTAAAATTTTTTACTCTGAGAGTGAATTAGATACCACTAAGCCTGAATGCTTGAAAATCACTGGAGTTTTATTTATATTGTGCTATCTTCTCAGTAACAGCTTTTAACACTTGTGGTGCAGAGTGTATCACAGTTTTAAATAAATTACTGCAAATACATAATTTAACAAGTTCTCTGTATAGACAGACTTGTCTCATATGTATATATATATACACATAAAGTACGCAGTAGAAACATGAGGAAAAGGGAGATGATATAGCCCATGATCTATTACTGCACCCTGTGCACGCTTTTGCAGATGCTCTGCAGATTCTAACTTCAAAGACAGATTCAGTCTTTTTTCTACCTCTGAACCACAGTACAGCTGTTGTACAAACCCCTTGTGTATTCAAGTCCTGGGGCTGAGAGAGCAGAGGAGAAAGATCAAGACTCAGTGTGCTGGCTTTGGCTGGGGTAGAGTCAGTTTTCTTCACAGTAATTAGTATGGGGCTGTGTTTTGGATTTGTGCTGAACACAGTGTTGATGCTTTAGTTAGTGCTAACACAGAGTCAAATCTTTTTCTGCTCCTCACCCCACTCCGCCAACAAGGAAGCTGAGGATGCACAAGGAGATGGAAGGGGACACAGCTGGGATGGCTGGCCCCAACTGACCCAAGGGATTTTCCATACCATATGACATCACTCTCAGCATATAAAGCTGGGGTAAGAAGAAGGAAGAAGGGGATGTTCGCAGTGATAGTGCTTGTCTTCCCAAGTCACCATGATGTGTGAGGAAGCCCTGCTTTCCTGGAGATGGCTGAACACCTATTATAGAATACTTTGAGTTGGAAGGGATCTGCAAGGATAGTCAAGTCCAGCTCTTAAGTGAATGGTCCATAGAGGGGTCAAAGCCACAACCTTGGTGTTACGAGCACCATGCTCTAACCAGCTGAGCTAATCTCAGGCATAAAAAGTGCCTTAGCAGAAGGTGGTTTCATTCCATTGACCTCTGGGTTATGGCCCCTGCATGCTCCCTCTGTGCCACTCTGCTCCATCTGCCTGCACATGGGAAATGGTGAATGAATTCCTTGCCTTGCTTTGCTTGTGTGTGCGGCTTTTGCTTTCCCTATTAAATTGTCTTTATCTCAACCCATGAGTTTAATAATTTTCACTCTTCTGATTCTCTCTCCCATCCCAGTAGGAAGGAGTGAACAAGTAGCTGCATGGGGCTTAGTTGCTAACTGGGGTTAAATCATAACACAGAAAACCAGATCAAGATTCAGAAACACACAGTAGGGAATACACTACTAGCCCCTCTCACCCCTCCTCTCTGCAGAGCAGTCTATGAGTTGCATTTATTTGTGGAATTTCTGCTTAGATTGTCACAGACATTCACAATACTGCCTGGCAGGATCCATCTAGGACTGTGTATCCCTTCAATACTGCCAAAAAATAGCAGTAAGGACTTACCATTTCACAGTGTGTGTCAAAGACTAAAATCCTTTGAAGGTGCATATGGTGAAAGACCTTGAGCTCTCTAAGTCATGGAATCCAGTTGGTGTTGCAGACTCCACTTGTGTCCTGACCATGCTGCAAAGCTTTGCTGGAGGTCAGTCATAGTACAGTACCTACTTGGATATTTCATGCCAATATCTAGGAAAGATGGCTGATAATGCACTGAAGAATCACAATCTGAGGGTGGGTGCTCTAAAGTAAGCCCTATCCCAGCTTAGTGCCTCAGCCATTAAGTTAAAATCAGTGTCTTCAATTTTTCTCAGAGTCCTCTGCAGCAGAACAGGCAGGGGATATCCCAGAGCCAGGTAAGGAAGCTATTGGCTGAAGACATGGCCTCCAATATCCCAGCACTGAATAAAGCCTAAAACTCAACTTTGCCTTTTCATGGACACATGCCTAGTTCCAGTTCTAGTGACTATGCCCTAACAAGTGCTATTCCTGTGAAACTGAACAGATTTGGCAGAAGACAACAAGAAACACCAGCAAACACAGGAGCAATCTGAAAGTCTCTTAAAATTCAGGAGACTGTTATACAAGCTATCATATCAAAGCAAGCATAGTGGTTCCCAAACCACCTATAGTCCAAACAATTGCTATTCTGACATACAGCCTCAGGCAACCTTCTTCCCATGTAGTTCATTACCAATCCAGAACCAAAAATCACCAACTGGAGTATCCTGAGTAATCTGGCCTTGGAGCACAACAGGTGATTTGCACCAGAGAGCAAGGTCTAGGTGAGGCTGTCTGTATACTCAGTTCCTCATGAGACAGTTCAAATGAATGAATAAGTATTTGTAGGAGATTAAAGGCTTTGGATCAGACAGTCAATAAATCCCATAAGCAGAAAAGTAGCACTTTCAATAATCATCAGATTTCCCAATTAACTCAAAATGTCAAGAAATAGTACTCATTAAAATAAAGGTATGTTACCAGCTTCTAAACGTGGGTTGTGTCCCCAGTGCTGACAGACTGTACCCCAGAGGCCAGAACCTGTGTGCAGCACTTTCTGAAGTTACTTCATGGGCAACATATGAGCACCTCCTGGAAAAGGAGAAAAAAATTGTAAAGAGAAACATACTGAGGTAGGATGAGTATTAATGACATCAGTCCAGGACCATTCAGGAGAATGATAGCACATACAAGGAGGATGATTTTACACTACAATAAAAAATGCAGTACACAGATGAATGACTGATATTGCTAAAAACAGTATGAAGATGTAAAGCTTTCATAGGTCAGTGTAACAAACAACACTTGAGTGGCATGAAGTTTCAAGTGGGAGCTGAGAAGAACTGTTCCTACAATCAGATAACTAAAATTCTGAAAGGTAAGTAAGGTAAGGCTGACTGACCTATCTTTGTAGTCAAGATTGTCAATCAGGCTTGGTTAAAACACATGTAAAGACTGCAAACTGCTTCCAGAAATGCTTGAGAGTCCACTGCATATTTTAACAGCTCAGCTTATTTAACAACAAAACACATAACTTTCTCCTCTAAACCTCTGCAAATAACACAATTTAATGAAGTATTAAAGGTTTACAAGTCATCTGCAAATATTACATGTCCAAACTGCTACGATGTTCAACATATTGTGTCTGTAGGTGACAGAATACACATACAGAATAACACTGAGATAAAGGAAGACCCTGAGAGTACTCAGAATGTATAGAAGAATAAGCTGTTTTGGGGACTGTTGCTTGGTGTTCAATGTAATCACTGGATTGGTGAATACTTGTTACAGAAGCTGCAGACTTCATCACCCTGAGCACAAAGATTCACAGCCACAGAGGAAATGTTAAAATCAGTAACACAGAGAAATATCTCCAAAGTGCAAGAAAGTCTCTTGGATTCTTACAGATAGCCTAATGACTTCATGTGAAGTACAGTAAGGCACTTTCCCAGGGAATTCATCACAGCACCAAGCCTGAGTTCAAAAAGCATTTGAACAATGCTCACAGGCACATGGTCTGACTCTTTGGGATGTCCTATGCACAGCCAAGAGTTGGATTCGATGATCCTTCGGTGGGGCTTTCCAACTCAGAATATTCTGTGATTCTGTAGAATTTCTTTTTACCCACCTCACTGAAGAATAAACTTTTGCATGACTAGGTTCAGCATTCATGGACACAAATAGTTTTTATAGAAGTGTTTATGCATGTAAATATGTTGACATGGCAACTTTGTAAAATATATGTGGGAGTGTGTCCATTAAGTAACACAAAAACACGTAGGTATTCAGGGTTAATAATCTATTTTATCAAAGAAGAAAATATCAGACCTAATGCAATGTGACAGAGAAATAACTTTGCAATAATAGTAAGTCTTAAAATATATATATATACATTATAAAATTGATGCCTTGCTATGATCATCTAATCTCACTTCTTGTGTACCAAA
The DNA here is from genome assembly GCA_035584735.1 of Pseudotriccus pelzelni. Classification (NCBI taxonomy): domain Eukaryota; kingdom Metazoa; phylum Chordata; class Aves; order Passeriformes; family Tyrannidae; genus Pseudotriccus; species Pseudotriccus pelzelni. The sequence goes on along the minus strand of JAWMRA010000041.1, from coordinate 15,313,999 downwards.
TACCATCAAACCTGATCCAGTCATCAAGTCCACAACTTCCCAACAAAGAAGTAGTTTTCTAGACTTCAGGGTAGATTTAAAACCATCAGGAACAAAATTCCTGATAATTACTGTTATTTATACTTGTTTTCCTGTTTCTGATTAGCTATGGTGTCCTACTATGATTTTTTAAAAATAGATCAAAGAAAATTTTGCATCTGAGTTCTCTTCTTCGTGTAAGTACTTCTTGACCTTGACAAAGACAAAATTAAATTTATCTCAGCTCTTCTTGAAAGCAGGTTTTCTAGGACCAATGCTGTTCTTACAGCTTTTTTCTAATTCTGTTCAAGATCTCTACTTCTCTTTGAACTGTTTCAGTGTTCTGTGGGTTTTGTTAATGCCAGAAAAGTAGGAATAACACCTCCTTATGTCTCTACAAGATGTTTTTCTGCTTAGTAATCAAAAGACCGTGAGCATTTTTAACAACTGCAGCATTCTGAGAATTCATTACGAGAAGACAAAGCAGCATTTTTACACAAGGTTTTCCAGGAAGACACAAGGACAAGAGTAGGAGGAACTGGCAGTGTGTTGGTTTTTTGATACAGTGGGCTAATCTCCTTTTTTCCCCATTTCTTAGCCTTCCTTTTCAAACCCTGTAATCTCTCTTAAACATTTGGAAAAGTGTCCTAAGTGCATGTAATTTGGAAAATGGTAAGAGCTTTTCTAAAGTAAGGCTGTAACTCAGTGTCATGATCAAGACAGGCTTGTGTTCCTCCCTGTTGCTCATACAGTTTCTCCCTCTGGGTTACCTGGAACATTTGCTTTTCCACACTTTCATGCAACTGTATCACATTTAATGCTTCCACTAGCAATTTTCTTTCCCTTCTACTAGTGTATAATTTCATCCAAAGAAATAGTGTGTTTTTTTGAAATATCTCACACATCAAGATATTTTCTAATGGTACCAGCAACTTCCTGAGACACATTTTCTTTTTTTCACTTTTCTGTTGTTGTTCTTTTCTGCAATTGCTAGTATCTCTTTTAATGTGTTGTTTCTTTTCCTTAGTGTTACCCTTTCTTTACTTTAGCTGTTCTTTGCTTTTTCTTTAAACACTTATGTTTTCAAATTAACTTTGATCTCTGTGTGTAGGTTGGCCTGGATAATACTGCTTTTTATCTCTGTTGTATGTCTGCACCTTTTTCTCCATTAATCTTACGAACCTATAAATTATTGCAGAACATATTTCTATTTTCACCTCACTGCTTCCGCCACAGAGAATTCACACTGACTTTCAACTTACTATTTTAAATTGTCCAAGACTTTTATCATTCTCAGCTTCTTGAGAAAGGTTGTTAATATTTTAGGGCTATATTTTGAACTCAGAGAAACACCTGTAACTCCAAGTATTTTCAGTGAGAATCTGTAAGCATCTTTCAGAGATGAGTTTGACCTTAGTCCACAAACTAAGTCAAAATATGTTCCAGTGGATGGAATATGTTCTCTCCTCTGTCATATCAATCTATCTATCTATCCTCAATTATATTGTGTCTCATTTTTGGTACATGGGGAACCACATCTTCTTGCAAGTTAGGCCTATGAAACAGCAGAAGAACCATCATACTAAAATATAAAAATTAAGGCAAAATCTCTTTTAGACTGTCTATAAATACAACTAAAATGTAAATAAAAAAGACATCTATACAGAATAATGTTTCTGTCACTTGGCATTTTAAAGATGTGGATGAATTTTGGGCTAGAGAAAACATAAAAAAGTTGAAATCTTCAGCCTGGGCGCCACTGAGAGGCAGAAGAACCTCTCACAGCCTTGAACATTTTTGATACATGGAAACATCCTTCTCATCCACAAAGCCCTCCGGTGATCTAAGGTGGGAGAAATATCTTTTGGGTATGCAGAGTATTCTCTGTTACAGTGTCAGAGGGCAGCCCCTCCTGCATGTATTGAGCATTGGCCTGTGCATAATTTCAAACTCCTGCCAGATAAACATACGCTCGATTTGCTTGTCCTCGGCTGCATGCTATGTTCTTCAAAAAAACGGGATGTCAAGTGGCACTTCCTAGAAGGGGAGATGGTTCTTTTTCTGAGGAGCAGTGCATGTGTTCCAATGGAGAACAGGTGGAAAAGCCAGTCATCAGCCCTCCGAGGCAGTGACAAGAGTCCTCATCAGGACCAGAAGGGACAGAGCAGAGTTTGCTGCAACGTCAAAGGTTTCTGACTTAGCTGAATGTAAGTGTGAATGCAAAGACTTGCATCAGGCAAAAGAGACTGTTTATAAGACATTTTTATTGCAAGTCACTTTGAGACTGTGCTACTTTAAAACCTAGTTGAGCTTGCAGTTTTAATACTACCAAGCTTTGGAGACTTAAGGGCTTTTGTTTGGGAACTCACTAGAAGAAATATCTAAGTGGATACTCTTCAGAGTTCTGGCCAGTTCAATGTTCCTGTAGGAAAATCATTCTCTTCGTTACTCTGTATGTTTTATTGGTGTCTGACAGCACGTGAAGGAGGAGCTCAAGGCCCAGCAAGCTGGAAAAGCCAAGTTAGAGAGAATTTAGGGTCTTGATTCCCTGTGCATCAAGACACAATTAATGTAGAATGCAGGTTTGCAGCTCACTGACTGCACAGGCATAGGCACATGGCTCATATTCATTTTGCCTCACTGACCTGAGGTCTCAATCTCTCCTGATCTCTGTAAGAAGTGTTTCTGCTGTGAGATGGATGACTTCTAATGCCTGAGAATCAGGTCTGTCTCTTTTAATTTCTCCATATGATGGCTTCTCGGGGGAAAGAAGAGATTCACCAGAAACATTCATTTTGGGATCTGCATGGCTCAAGAGCTCTCCAGACAGCAACGGGACTACTTTTCACAATTATCCTGTTTCAGGCATGGTCTTATTGTTAAATTATGTTTTCCTTGAAGAGAAAAACATTGCTTTATGCTAATTGTGACCATAAAATAAAAGGGGAATGTACAACAATGGAAGAATGAATTCACATGCAAACGTACTTTGAAAATAAAAATGCTAAATTACACTTTATTGCATAAGCTAACTATGTACACTGCAGTTTTAATAACAATGATGTATTGAATTAATAGAAATTTTCACAGGCTTGAATGAATTCTGTGCTGAACTGGGGAGGCATTTTTTCTATTTCCTTAAAGTAACTGAACTGCTGGTTTCTTCATCAAGAGGGCAATTAATATTCCGATGATTGCTTCACACAATTAAGGAATATGCCATATATAAACAAATTCTTTTCATTGTCATGAGAGTAATTTTACCCCATGTTATCTCTAGTCTGAGACAGCTTGAATACAGATGGTTCTGGATAATAACCAGATTTTAAGAAAAATCTCTAAGTTTTTATTAGCAATCATCATTTAATCTCCAAGTCTATTTACTTTTGGGGGTGATACAAATACCATTCATCCAATGACATGTTTCAAGATTATTTGCCTTCAAAGTGGACTTCAGAGCTCAGGATATCCATTTCTCTCAATGACAGAGTGAACATTCTTAGAACAGACTCAGTCTTCATGGTGTCAGATAAAAGTCAGTTAGATTCAATTATGATTTGGGATTAAGGAGAGACTGAAATGAATGTTAACCATGAACAAATCGTTTAAATTGTCAGATTATGCTTGCTTTGTTGACATCTTTAATAAATCAGATAGGATATTTGCATTTTTCTATTCAGAATGGAAACTACTGAATATTTAAGAGGTCTGTGTTTGTATTTCCCTAAAATTCGATAGTAGATAAACAAAGCATAATCTCCCTTTCCCTGTGCCAAACCTGACCACCTGAAGAGACACTGTACCAGGAAAATAATAATGTCTTGGCTTTATTCTTGGTTCTATAGTAACATTTCCTAGAAGTAAAATTGATAGTATTTAAATTTGAGAACAAAAGACAGATTAATCATAGTTTGAATAGGACATGAGCGTCTTTGAAATTCTTACTGCAGTTGTTCAACCCTTGTAAATCAGCACTTGATTTTTGAAGTGTTTATTACTCCCTCCAACCTAGACACAGGTTCCAAAAAATTGTTTTTAATAACAACGGTAGTAATTTCAACACAGTCCCCTTATTTTTCTCGATGCCTTCTTTTGAACTCAAAACAGAAACACAGTTGATTTGAATAATGATTAAAATTTTTTGCCTTCTTGAGATAACATTTCTATTAATATAGGAGGAAATAATTCTCAAAAAAACCCCATTTTGGTATTTAGTTTATACAAAAACTCTTTGATCAGATGCTTCCATGATTTTCTTCCCACAGACTTTGAAATCTATAAGGGAATAAATATCCATCCATGGTCAATTGGTAGGGACCACCTTATATTCACGTTGTATAGACCATCACACTGCCATGGACCTTCCATGTCCACGATGTGCATAACGTGGCACGTGCAGTTGCACAGAAATTTTTAGCCCAGAACATTTGACTCCTCATAACAAGAAAGCCCTGTGACACAAACCACAGCTTCTCATCTATTTAACACATCTACTTAACGCCCTGCTCAGACAGCCCATGTGAGATAACCACCCTCCTACGCATGTCTATGGACAATATTTATCTTATATCTCTGGAGTATATTACCTGCTGCCATTTTCTAGTATCTAAAAGCCTTGGCATGATGTGGCTCATCCTTCAGAAAAGTGTTCAAATAAATGGGAAAGACCTTGCCAGCTTACAACAAAACTCCAGAGTGTTGACTCTTACAGTGGCCACAACTAGATATGCCCAGAGAATGTGAGAAATTAAAAGCTAGTAGCACTTCCAAAAAATGCTTTTCTCACCTCCAGCAAAGGATACATCATAAGACAAAGGTGATTATATTTAATAACTTCTGATAAGTTTTTTCCTAGTGTGTCCAGTTGCTGTTGAAAGACATTAACTTTCACAAGATGCTGTAGCAAGGCATTTCACAAAATAATAACTCGCTATTTGAAGAACACTTGACTTTTATTTACTTTGGACCTACCATTTTCCAATTTCATTTAATTGCCCCAAGCCTTTGTATAGAAAGAGACTTTGATCAGGGAGTATCCACCTCTCAGTGTCACTCTTTATCCTACAGCCTCCTAAGTAGTCCTCCTAAGTAGTCTTCCTCACTCATCTCTGCCAGTTTATAGGTCCACTTAGTTCATTCTCATACAGCAATTGTTAATTGTTAGAGGAATCAACTGTATATCACCAGCAGGAAATGGGGGACATATTTGCTGGGGTTGTTTCCCAGCATCTCATGGTTTTGGTCAAGACCACAGCCCTGAGTAGTTTCTTTTTCCTTTTTCCTGAGGGCTGGAGGAGCAGTTCCCACATGAGGCAATGCACCATGACACACAAGTGGGAGGGAAGAACTGGGTTCAGGCCTGTCAGGAGACTAGTACAGCATCACTGAGTGACACTCAGGATTCAGAGGCTGCAGTAAGGATGCATCCCACTCTCAGTCACTGAGGAGGTGACCTGGGACAAAAGGGTTGCTGTTGAGCAGAGCATGGCAGTCCTAGCTCTATGTCCCTTGCACGGGGGTGGTGAGGTGTAGTAGAATTGGGATGTGGTGGCTCCAAGCTTGTCTCAACCTCTTAGTGATGTGTTCTTGCAGCGTTTATGTCCTGTTCATTAAAGGCTGTTCCCTTGGCTCCTTTTCATGGCCTACTGAGGTATTACTGCTGGAGGACTTTCTCAGATAGGAAGAGCGAGACACGGTGCACCTTACGGAAGGAATTTTTCTCTGTGTCACAACCACATTTTCCTGCCAGCAGAACTACTTGCATTTTTCGAGAAGAAACTGAGATCAAACTAACAAGTCTGTGGTGTGGACATCCAGGACCAGAGCCCTGCAGAGAAAGAAAAACAACATAACAGTGAGGATGAGACAGCCTCATTTCAAAATACTACAGAAAGAGAAAATCAGACAGACTGGCACTTACATGACCTTTAAGACAAATATTTGTGTGTGACAAGATCTGTCTCCTAAGACCAAAAAGGCATTGACTTCTCTATGCCCTCACTAGCTCTCTTGCTTTCCTGGGAAGATGACCAGCTATCAATGAGCATACCTCTGCAGTTATATTTTACATTTGCACCTTATTTTTGTCTACCTTCTATTCTGCTTTTATTCCCTCTGCCTTTTGTCATCCTCACATTTTCAGAATCAAAATAGGAGATGGAAAACAGAGCTAAACACTCTGAACTACACACACAGGATTAGGGCTACAAAACAAAAAGCAAATTTAATAGCTGAATGAAATCCAATAAGAGGTCATATTTTTCCTAGTGTGATTGTTCTTATTAAATGGGCAATGATTAATTTGTGTGGGTTTTTTTATAGGAAGAGTTTTCCCTACAGTTCTCAAGAATTAAATGTCAAAATGACTGTACAGGGAAGGAACCCTCCATTAGGTGTTGCCAAACAGGAATGTTTCATTGGCTGCTTCAAAGCCAGTTACCGTCAAATACTTTGATGAAGGGATCTATGCATGTAAACGGAAATCAAGAAGCTGAATATCCCCTACAGCCTTTTTTGTACTGAGGTTGCTTGTTTAAAGCAAGTTCCGGTCAAGAATAATTGAACTCAGTTCAAATTAGATTGTTGCTCCTTAGGTCTGTGAAATGAGGTAGATGATCACAGTCCACTTCCCATTAGCCTGTCTGCTTCACTAAAACCACCTGCACAGTTGAAACTAATTGGTGCCCTCAATAGCAGTATCAACAGAGAGGATGCAATTACATAGTAATGCATCATGAACTATATCCTCCCCTTAAAGACACGATAGCTTTAGACGCTTTTAGTGAGCAAGCTTGTCTGGCTGGCTTGGAGTGGGGTTGAATTTACACCAGTGGGCTGCCAGTCAAGATCCAGTCAAAAGAAGAAATGTAAGCCTATGCACAAATGAACATTAATAAGGATATATTTATTCAGCTAGAATATAGGCAGGCCTGGAGCAGTGGAAAACACACACTACTCTATTTGAGTTGAAGGGATCAAAGTGATATGAGCCCTAGAGCTAACTAAAGGCCATCAGACACAAATCTCCTGAGGGACTCCAAAACTCCCTTTCCTCCAGGGGCTCATCCAAAGTCAGTGCAGCAATAAAAAGCAAATGGCATTGACTCATACAGCAGCACATTTCGAGCAGACTGTACAGTGTTGCTGCTGGTAAGGGCAGCCTCTGACCTACTACTAGGCTGCTTTCACCTGTCAGTGGGAGCCAGACCAGAGAAGTCTGGTGCACTTCTGACAGAAACAGTTCCTCTTCTAATATGTTTCTATTGTCATTACTGAAAAGGATTTATCCTAAAAACAAATTGCACCTTGGCCTAGAGTACTGGTTCCAGCCTTCGCCAAGCATTTTTCTCATCCTCCTTACTGCTCCCACAGACTTCTGCTGCTGACGTCGTACATCACAGCTCTGTTAGGCAGCACACATAGCTCTGTTATAGCACACTACCTCCATTTACTTCCTTTCTTAAAAATGAGTGCTCTCCGAAGATTTCAGGATTGCTGCTGCTGCCCTCTGATTCCCTTTTCTCTCAAGATAGTTCCACAGTCTCCTAATCCTACTACTGCCAGATCAGCTGGTGGTGTAAGTGCTGTCAGTGTCCAGGATGCACAAACAATCTTTCTGTAACCAAGAATAGCATTTTCCATTTGACTGGCTTCTTCAAACAACTGTCTCATACAACCCAGCATGAAGCATGTGGCATGTAGAACTTGGTGAAGTGTCCTGGTTTTGACTGGGATAAAGTTAATTTTCTACTTAGTAGCTGGTACAGTGAGTCCTCTGTTTTGGATTTAGTAAGAGCTTAATGTTGATAATACACTGATGTTTTAGTTGTTGCTTAGTAGTGTTTCCTCTAAATCAAGGATTTTGCAGCTTGCCGTGCTCTACCAGTGAGCAGATGCACAAGAAGCTGGGAGGGAGCACGACCAGGACAGGTGACCTGAACTGGTCAAAGGAATATTCCATACCACAGAACATCATGTTCAATATACAAACTGGGGGGAGTTGGCCAGAAGGGGATGATCACTGCACAGGGACTGGCTGGCCATTGGCCAGAAGATGGAAAGCAATTGTTTTGTTCATCACTTGTTTTTCTTGAGTTTCACTCATTTTCTCCCTCTTCTTTTCATTACTAGCATTATTATTCTTATTATTTTAAACAAAATTATTATTGCTGTTTTTATAATCACTACTATTGTTAGATTTTACTATATTTCCATTATTAGAGTGTACCTATCTTAACTCAGGAGTTTCATCTTTTCCCAATTCTCCTCCCCATCCCACCAGAGGGGGAGTGAGTGAGCAGTTCTTTGGTACTTAGATGCGGGCCTGGGTTAAAGCGAGACAAGAGGGAAGGTGACTTGGGCCTGAGTGAAGTTTGTCCTCTGATCTCTTTAGTCAAAAATATTCTACTCTGGCCAGTTGGATTCATCTTGCTCTCTGCTGTGCTGCTCCTCAAAGGGCAGTATGTAAGAAAGGCATGAGAGAGTCATTCAAGGGCTGGATCTTAAGAAACTGTTTCGCAGATTCATCAAAAAATGATGTTATTTGCTTTGACAGATATATAAGCACCTGTGCTTCTCTGTTACTCTTTTTAACATGGAAGTTTGTACTTTGAATTTCTACAGGGTGCTTTTTTAAAGGACTGTAAAATTATTAAAAGACAGCAACAAAGAAAACTTCATACCACAGCTGGAAGAGAAGCAAAATTTTCTGCTTGAGTAGCTATTTTTCCCTCTCTCCAGGCCAGTCTGGAGTTCAGATCAACTCCAGAGCCAAGACTGAATGCCAGACATCCTTCCCTGCACTCTAACAAATATTAAACATTTGTTCTAGCCATATTTGATGCCTCAAAGGGATTGATGCTCTGCCACAGCAGAGAGAATCATTTACTCTATTGTTCTGCCCACAGATATGACAGTTCAAAGCACACTACTTTGTGCTTCTTCAGATTTTCCTGTGTTTGTTCAATAGAAAATTGCTACCCACTGACAACCTCTGTTCAATAACATAAAATATCTGTGACACAGCTGGAGTGATATCTGCTGATGTATTGACATGCACAAGCCACAAAATAGTTCAAAACAAGTTGTAGAAAGCAGCTTCTGATTCCAAAAAATGACTATGCAAGACAGCATTTGCTCTCAGACCACTGGTTTAAGATGCATCAGGCATGTGGTGCTCTCTAGGATGCACATGAAGGCCAGATTTCTCAGAAGTGATTAGAGTGCACACCTGCTCCTGATGTGACTCTTGCAGTCAAATTTTCAGATGACTCATTTAGCAAACTGATGTGCTTTGAAAGTCTAGCCCTGGGTATGGAAGATAAATTGATTTGAAACCCCCACTCTTTTTCATAAAAAGGAAAAGTCAAAGGTCAACTGCAAATTGCTTTGCCTTAAAAAGAAAGAAAATTCTTCACTTCTGAAGAGATAGTGCATTAAGCACCTGTGAACTTTCCCTCACATGCACATCCTGATTACACTAGGATAGAGAGATGTTTAAACTTATGAGTTTTCTAAAGCATAATTCTGCCCCTGATTATCGTGCATTTTAAAAATTTTGTGTAGGGAAAAAACCAACCAAAACTAGAAAAATAAAAATGCTAAAAAATTGCCCAGGTTTGCACATGAAAAATCCTCCACATTAATTAAAAGTGAATGTCTAAAAAATAGGTCTAAAATGCATCCAGTCTACAACTGAATGCTCATGCATCTTTATTTCTTTAATCTTTATTTCTTTAGACTTTAACATGATTTTCTTTTCAGCTGACAGTTTCTTTCATCTGCCCTGTAGTAAGTGTAGAGGGTATCCTCTGGTGACTGTTTAGGTGCTGGCACAGAGCTAAACAATGGCATCAGCTGTGCAAGTGTGAGTCAGCTGTGGTGATGCTCCTGCTATTTGGAGTTTTGCATAAGGAACTACTGCTGTTTTACTTCTCAAGGGTCATCAAACAAAGAGTCTGCAAGCAGTAATAACTTTCTTATAGCTCTCCATTCCTGAAGCAGTGCAGAAAAAGAAAGAAACAGTATTACAGATCCATTGTTGATTTCTTTCTTGGATTGGTTTATCGAGTAAAATGTTCCTTCTACCATGGTTACCAAACTATTTTTCCCCAATCAACAGATCTGTGTCTTCAGACTAATCAGATCAGAATGGATTTGAAAATGTTATATTTTAATTTTTAAAATAAAAATACTCCTGGACAGGCACATTTATACTATCAATGCAAAAATTCACTTTTACAAGACCCCTACGTTCTTGTTTGCATCTCACAATAAAAATGAGCAAAAAGAAAATTTTATCTACTACTAAGACTTAGAAAACAGTTGAAGGCAAATACATTCCATCAAATGCAGCTTTATCTCACTATAAGATCAGACATCACTTTGCAACTATATTTGCAGACATCATGAACTTCTTAACCAAAGAACAAAATCTACATTATGCAATCCTGAGCATCCTGATATCCATGTTTAATGAATATATACAGAGCATTATTCAAATCTATCCTATTCTGACTAAGTTCTTTTTTTAAGAAAAATACACTGAAATCTAATTGTACTTTTAAAGAACTCAAGAGACACTGTAGGAAAAAAACCACCTGATCAACAGTTTCAATTTAAAAAGCACACAGTAAAACCGTTAGAAGATAAAGCTATGTGTCTTTATAATACATAGAAATAAATTAATTAAATCACTTAGAACAAATAACATCAGCTACTCCATAGATAAATGTAGAAACTTAGAAATATAAAGAATAAAGTACTTCAACCTAAAATAAAATAAACAGTAAGAGGCAGGGAAATGTTGTCTTAGTCTTAAAAGCCTTGTGTTACCCATTTATTTTGTACTGAGTCTTATTTTTCTCTCATGCACTCAGTGCATACTGAACAGTATAACATGAACTGTACCATGATGCCTTTAAACTTGAGGGTGCCTACCCATACCTGTGATTTTTAGAGACAAGGGTTGCATTCAGTTTGGGAAAATTCTCTCTCCATTCCCTCTCCTCCCATTAGCATCTAAAATGTCATTTGTGAGTTGGCTTTCCCCCCAGTTTATTGACCATTCTCGTGGTAAAAGGAAGAAAGCTGAAAGATAATTAGATTTTGAGTCTGGGTGAGTAATTTAAAGAGCTTTGCAAGTCTGACTCCAGGATATATTTTATGTCACCCTCAGCTTTGTTCATGCAGTATAAAAGGCTGCATATTACAAGACAAGATGGATCAACTTCACAGAGCTATGGAAGGGCAAGGGGGTGACATACTCCAAGCTTAATTATGTCAGCCTTAATCCGAGTTCCATCATCATAAGAGTAACTCAATGTGTTTAAAGTCGAAAAAACTGATCTTTCAGTAAGCAAAAGCAATTAATTGCTTAAAAAATATGCTAGCTAAATGAAACCAATAGTAATAAAACCATTTATACCAGGAAACGTCCACTTCAACAAAAAAGCACAAACCAAAATAAAACAAAACAAAGCTCCTCATCTTGTCAAAACACACTATGAAAAGAACACATTTCCAATTTTGTCACAAATAAAGTAACAATTTAGACAAAAAACACCCAAATTTTTTTACAAAATGTTAGTTACCATGAAACCCTGGGGGTTAGTGTATCTTCTTTGCATCTGCAACAAAAAGAAGGCAAAATAGCAGGAAATCGACAATTTTGTCATAGAAAATGGTTACCCAGAAAAGCAATATTTTTCTGAGAAACAAAAAGTTCTTACAGATCTAAATTTGACCATGGCATTCCGATGTCGTATTCTCAGGTAGTGATTCTGTTTAAGGAAGCTGCAAACTGCTAAATCACCCTCAATCCCCTTTTCCTGGTTATGTACCTTTACCTCAAATATTTTTTTCACATTCCTCAAATCTTTCATTTTTTTCTATGCTTATTAACTGCTGTGAGGTCTTCAGACTTCTCTTAGTAATTCTTCAAAACTTGTAATTCTCTCTACACGCTCTAGACCTTTCATCTCATTCTTATCTTCTCAGTTCTCTCAGGTCTTCTAGTAACAAAAAAGTGTGATTCACCTCTTTCAAGTTTAGGTGTGCAAAAGTTCAGCTGTCTAAATCAGTCACCCTTGAGTCACTCTGTTTGTAGAAACAGGCAGATCCAGAAGGTGATGTGTCTGCTCTTAAGACAGACAGCTTATTTTGATGTTAATTAACTTCTAAACAGATAAGATCAGGCAAGATGGATACTACTGACAAGGCCTATATTTTACCAGATCCAGCCCCTCACCCTTTTTGCATGCCATATTTGCAATTCTAGTTAAAAACTGGCACTATAAACCCACTGCAGGGGAAGTTAGATGCAAAAAGGTTTTCTTCATTTACTTGGAGTACTTTTATGATGCACTTTTTTGTATAAATAGCTCAAATTTCATTGCCTTGTTTTACTTTGATATTGGATTACACTCATGTCTAATTTGCTGTCCTCTGTCTTCCCTAAGGTCTCTTTAAGCTTTACTCTCTTTCTATTCCACTTAATATATGTTTTCCAGTTTATTTTCTTCTCCTTGCTTAAATTCTCATTTCTGCCATCTGAAACTCCTTATACTATATTGGAGCCCTTAGGCCTTATTTTCCTTCTCTCCTTTATGTCCCTTACAATATAGTTCATGTCCTTGAAAACACATTAAAAGAATTATATATCTTGATCCTCTGTCCAAACTAGATTTTCCCCTAATCAAGAAATTATATAGGTTTGGCAAGCTACTCAAATGTTGTTGTTGGAAAGTGAAGCTTTTGATGGAAATGGTGATCAAAACCTCTTTAACTGAAATTCATCACATATATCACAGGCAAGCAGAACTGGGCAAAACATTTCTGAACAGTTCTATTTCCAATTTATTTTTCAGCAGCAGACTGGTTTATTTGCTGTAATATGCTAAAATTTCTATGGACAGCTGTAACGTGGGTTTAGACAGCCTTTGCACTGCAAAGTTCATTTCTGCAATGGGGAATAGGAGAAGTCATTTTCCTCACCCTGAAGAATAAAGTCTTAAGCCAGAACAGTGAAGAAGATCAGATTTGAGGAAACCTAGTAGAGGGAAAAGCAGAGTTCATCGTACCGAAGTCTGTTGGTCAAGACTATACGTAAGTGGATTGTCTTTGCCTGCCGTGTTGGAGTTCTTTGACAAAGCTGAAGAAAAAGAGGTCAGAAATATTTCCTACTGCATTCACAATTTCATGGTATTTAATGGATGAACACTATGAAAAACACCAGGAATACTATGAATTGTAATTTCATCGTGGTATCACCACACGCTTGCAATACATAACACATGGATATGAGAACTGGAAATTATAGTTGAACTATTGGCAGTGCTGCTGGTTAGCTGTGGACCCCAGGAGAACTGTCAGTGGGTGGCATTTAACATGCTGCCTGCAGGATTTCACAGAAGGCTGAGAACTGACTTTATGAAGAGGGATTTGGTTGGTATTTTAAATTTGAACCTCAAAACACTGCTAAAGGCAGGTGTCATAAGCAAGTACTTTGTTATTTTGTCTTTTTAGTTTTGTCATTAGACTTCGTGGGATCGTTGTTCTTAGGAGCAAAGGCTTAACCACAGAGAAATACTGAAATACCTCTTTTCTTCACTCTTGCATCAGAATCAAATGCAAAGCTTCCATTTCAGGTATCTCCTTTCACCTATATAATCATACAGTAAGGTGGGCAATACCAATGTGAAAAAAAATGAAGGTGAACATGAGGCAAAAAGTCTGTAAGAAAATGGTTACAGAATTATAAAATTAAGGAATTCAAATTACTTGTTATCTTCCTCTCTTAAGAGTAACTTTTATTTTCTTAAGAAATGGAATTTAAACATTCTATTTAAAATAAGTAAGATGATTATTGTCTTTGAGAACAAGGAATGGGAGAAATTAGCTATCTTACAGTGCTCGTTTTCTCAAATTTCAGGCAGACATGTCACAGCTCTCTCGTTTGAGAGGAGTCTGAAAACACCTATACCAAGTAATAAAGGATAAAAAGTCTTCCCAACATGCCATCAGAAAGCCAGGCCTGAACCATGCCCTAGGTAAAAGCAGAAGAATTTTGCTAATACCACAGGCCCCTGTGCTTTAGTTGCTAAATAAAACTCAGAGAGAGTGCTAAGGCAGACACAGTCTGCAAGACTGCTGCTAATTTAAATTCAGGAAAGAATTTTCTCCTGAGCTCATACCTGGCAACGGGTTTTACACAGACTGTGTGATCAGGGCACAGCAACCAGACATCTAAGGATGTAATGCCATTAAAGGTACAATTTCACCCCATCTATGTTCACTTGCTCACCTCCAAGGCTTCAGAGGACAGTGAATGCAGACCCTAGAGGCCAAATACAGATCACAATAGGAAACTGATAGCTTTTTTCTAATCAGCGCTGAAGAGAAACTCAGCAACATGGACATGATTATATGACTTTCTGGCAATAGCATTTCTAAGGGATCTCTTTGGGAGTACTGGCACATCATGTATCTGAAAACTGTCACTGCAAACTTGTACCCTGGGACAAAATGACTTCCCAGGATCCTATGGCAAACCTCACTCTGAGAAATGTCCTATTTAATTATGTGATCCCTTTTCAAAGCATATCACATTACTTATAAAACAGTTTAAATTACTCAGTTCCCTCCCTCTTTTGTCAGACAGTTCCATAAACATGCTTCCTGGATGGATAAGGAGCCTTTTTCCAGTTTCCCCTCTAAATTTATTCATGGCCAATTTATAATCATCTGATCTTTTGCCAATACCATTCTTTAACTTAAATAATAATTCTCCTTCCTTAATATTTACCTCTGTAGCATGTCATTCATTCATTTAATTCACTTAGTTGAAAATAATATTAGTAAATGGGAAAATGTTGTAGCTATAAAATGAAAGTGCACTATGATGACCTTTACTAAAGTCTGGCACTAACCTGATTTTATTAAGTATTAGAAACATTATAATAGATATTAAAATGTAGTGATATTCCCACATTATGCAAATCTATCTGGGCTAATTTAAATTCTTTTTGTCTTTACTCTTCTACCTTTTTCTACACAGTTGACTTTCACAAATTAAGAAGTTTCAATATTAAGCCTAGATTTTTAGAAAAGCATTTGCATATTTGTGTCTGCAAATAAAAGATGTGAAAATATATGTTCAGAAAGTTCAATGGCGTCTGTAACAGATCAGCTAGTTCTGCAGTGTGTCTTTCAGGCAATAATTATCACAGTTGTCTGTACAAGTTAGTTACTTTGAGGTACACACATTTTGCACCTACTCAGAAGAAAAATTGAAATCTTCCAATGCTATTAATATGCTCAGTAAACTAAACACTTATCAGCAAACTACTGACTTTCTGCTTTTTGCTTTCCTGTGGTTACTACACCTACACTGAAAAATTTTGCATTACGTGCACAGCAAGTTGAGTGTATCATATGTCTGACCTGTGCTTTTTTATATAAAAGTACTGCCAAGTTTGCCTATAATAATATATCTGGGAATAATACTAGTAAAAATGTTTGGTGAAGAGATTTATGCCTTTGACTCAGAAAACCAGAAAACCTGGGGTTTATGACACTATGAACTGATGAAAAAGATCAGTATTGTCTTCCAAATGTCATGTCCTTAAGGCCATTGTTTGACGTGGAGTCAAAACAGAAATATGTGTTGCCAAGAAATTCTGACCACTTCACAGCCTTTGACTGCAGTATTGTTCTTTGTAGTGAGAGCAGAAGGATATGTATATTGAGACAACAAAACCCATTTATCAACATACATGACCTCCAGGATGTCTTCACAAAGTCACACCGTAGTTGAGGTTGGAAAGGACCTCTGCTGGTCATCTGGTCCAACTCCCTGCTCAAGCAGGACCACCTAATGCAGGTTGCCCTGACAGCTTTTTAGTATCTCCAGGAGTGGAGATTCCACAGAGTGCTTGGTCACCCTCACAGTAAAAAAAGTCTTTCCTGTCTTTCGCATTGTGTCCATTGCTGCTTATCCCAACATCAGCTTGGGCCAAAGCATCCTTTTTGCAGCCTTGTGGTCTGTAGCAGGTGTGAGGAAGAGACACTTGTGACACTTTTTGCTGCTGGTAAAAGGCATGGTCTTCCCTCTTTGCAAGTTTCCAACTTTCTCCACAAGCATGTTTCTCCAAGCTACATGTGTGAGGCTGAATATTACACTGCACTACCCTGCAGTGTTGCTGACCACATGTCCTTAGAGCTGTATTGAGTTATGTTCACTGTATCTAGCAGGCAATTTCTTCCTATGCAGCCAATTTCTTCCTAGACTGTAAACCATACAGAAAATTGGACCTTGCCACCTTTTAGTGACAGAAAACACTCATGAACAAAAAAAAAAAAAATATGTGTTTTCAAATGGAAGATTTAATATAAAGGACAAAATATTAACCCATGTGATCCTCTAGCAAAGAAATTATCACTATCATATTCCAAGTGGTGAAATGGTTAGGTACATAATATCATAAGGGTAAGTAAACTGCTCTGGCATCAGCTGAGTTTTCTTCTTTTACATCCTATAGTTTCTCTTTGACAATAGAGAAGGAGTGCATAACTTGCACTTCAGCACAGAGATTGCCCATGTATTCCTGTATTTCCGGCCAATCTTGTTATGACACCTTCAGCTATTATTTTTAGTCTACTGCAGCATGGTATTTTCATCTATGAAACGTCAAACTGCAACCTCACAACCATAAATAGGTGGTTTCAATAATCTAGTTTTGTTCACAAGTGAAACTATTTATAGAGAATATTTATTTATAGGTAAATCTGTATTCCTTTATTTAGATGAAAAAGTATTATGTGAATTAATAAAAATTACTGATTTCCACAAAACCTTTAGGAATAGGCTGTTAAATCCTTAACTTCCATAACAGTAAGCATGCTGAACTTCAGAAAATATACATAGTGGCTTAGTTTCTCGTGGCTTTTCCTCAGCCACAAATAAACAATCAACTCACAGCCCTGAAATTTGTGCAATGTATTATAGCTGCTGTGCATAGACATTCATTCATCCACATTTGGTGAAATGTGCAAAGCATTGTACAGTATGTTAAAAATTATCTGTATTGACTTCCCCTCATTGCTCAAGCCATGAGGCATTCAAGATTTCCAAGATTTCTTGTGAAACAGTGTTGTACTTGAAGCTTTACCATCCTACAGGGATTTTGCAGTCATTTGTCTGCATTTACAGTATTATCACTTCTGCACATAAAAATATTGTCCTTAGCTGCCCTGAGAAATAAATATTTAACTGATGAGATTTGCAGTACAGCTCTTTATCCTGTGGAATCCTGAAGTGCTTAATGTATTTCTGTGCATTCTGTGTAACATCATGAATCAGCTTTATTTAGACACAAAATGGCATTGTGAATTCCTGTGTTTTCCTTGAAGAACAGTAATTCTCAACTTTTTTCAATAATCATCGTGTCCTTTCTGAAATTCCTTCTTTTCTAACTTCTCAGGTTCAGGTTCTTACTTGTTAGGTGGGAAATGGGAGCTATTTTTCAAGCCCTGACACCATCCTTGGAGAAACTCTGGCCCCACTCTGAGAGCTACTCTCTATGAATATCGCAGGGCACATTCCCAATAATCATTTGTGTAATTGCTCCAGGAGACCATATTGTTTATTATTTTTCAAAGAAAATGTCAGCTATAATCATCCAGAGTATTATCAAGCTGTCATGTTTGCAGCATGTTGTGAAAATAAATATTTTTATATTACCATTGCTTGGTATTTGAGTCAAGTAATAATACTAACATTTTCTTTGAAATCTCCATGGTATTTATTCTGTTTTGTTATGATTCAGATCAATTATATTGCATATAAATTAAACTCTTAAGTATGTTGTTGAAGAGGCTAACAAAATCTTTTTTGTTGCAGCTTGATAATTCCTTTCTTCACATGATGCTCTCACATAGCAGGAATGCTTTAAAAACTCATCAAGTTCTGAAAATGCACAGTGGAAATACTCCTAATGCTTTTGAGGCTGAAAGAGAACAGGCATCATAAAACAGTCTGTCTACACTCGGGATACACATCTTCTCTCTACCTTACACATGTTCAAATCACAGTAAGGCACTCAAGACAAAGAAAAATACCCCAATTATAGATATTTTCCTTGCCATCAAATCTTTTAGGAGCAAAACCTAACAAAACAAAAGAGCCCCCAGTCTATCCTGTATGTATGTTAATTCTTGTTTTGCTTCCTTTTGTTTTGCTAAGTCCAAGATTTTTTTGTTCAATATAACTTTATTTGTATTCTTTACATTTATTTATATTCTTTACATTCTCCAACATATTGTTCCAGCACACCTAATTTGGCAGGCACTGTCTCTGCCTTTATAGCAAGCCCTTCAGCTTTCACATCATACAGAAAAGATGAAATAACATTTATATTGAAGATTTACAGTTTGGTCTTTAAATGGTAGATTTTCACAGACCAAATGTCCCTCTAGCATGAGCAATCGGTGCAACTGCTGCTTTATCAGTTCATAACTTTGATTTCCTACTAGATATCCTCATTGACACGTGCCATTAGCAGGGTACACTAATTAATTCAGCTCTTACAATCTTTTGCATTGTAATGGAATGCTTGAGCAGGGATATGATGGATTCTCATCAGACTTTTTCATAATTAATGTTATCTTGTTTGAGATGCTAGACAGCCTTTTGGGTTTTGCCAATGTGTCAACAAAATGTGAAATGTCTGGTGCATTACTGTAGTGCCTTTAGTTGTCCAAGTTTTCTCATAATAAAGTTAGTGGCAAATCCAAACAGAAAAGTTATTTCTCCCTCACTTCTTATCCACAGTCTCAATCATATTGGCTGAAGGCAATGAATTTCCACACTGTTGTCAATGGTAGTTTTGGCCCTCAAAAGATTACTAGGAGCAGCTCCACCTATGCTTCCAAAAATGCCAGAATTGGCCCTAGGAATACAGCACTGATTCCTTTGTATTTCTTTAGCTGAACCTGAAAACAATGTCTAACACCAAAAACTGAACAACATATGCTGTGGTATTCGAGTAATGCTTAAAAATACAAAACCCATAACAGAAAGCCCACATAAAAATAAGATCCATACAATCCATCTCTTTTTCTCGTTATAAAGTTCAGCTGTTTGTCACACTCCTTCTATATTTCTACACATTTTAATTTCAAGCTTCCTCATGGCATATGTTAAGGTTACACATGATGGTACTTTGGTGTTCTCAGTGGTGCTTTAACATATTGCTGAAGCCCAACTACTGTTCTGACCCTTTTATAGAGAAAAAAAAAAAGGCAAGCAAAAATGTTTTTTGGAAGAGAAAGGCTGAAATATTTGCTTTTAGCTTTATTTTTAAATTTGTTTGATTTTAAAGTATAAGAATAACCTAATATACCGGTATGGGGCTAAGCGGATGGAAAGCAGCTTGGCACAAAAGGCTGGTCCTCCTGGACACCAGATTGAACACGGACCAGCAATGTGCCCTTGCCATGAAGCAGGCCAGCAGCCTCCTGAGCTGCATTAAGGATGCTGTCAGCAGGTCAGGGGAGGTGATCCTTCCCCTGTGCTCAGGCCTGGTGAGACACAGCCAGGTACTGTGTCCACTGCTGGGCTCCCCAGTACAAGACAGACAAGGATGCACTGAAGTGCATTCAGCAAATGGATACAAGGGTGATTAAGGGATTGGGCCACCTCTCACACAAGACAAGGCTGAAAGAATGGGGACTGTTGAGCCTGGAGAAGAGAAGCATGAGAGGAATCTTATCAATGTATATAAATACTTGACAGATGGATGTAAAGAAGACATAGTCAAACTATTCTTACTTGTGTCCGCTGACAGGACCAGAGGAAAAGGCCACAAAAATATAGAAAATTCCATCTAAACATAAGAGACTTTTTTTATGAGGTTGGTCAAACATCAAAACAGGTTGCCCAGAGATGTTTTAGAGTCTCCCCACTTGGAAATATTCAAAAGATGTCTGGACATGGCTCTGAGAAATCTGTAGCTGATCCTGCTGTAAGCACAGGGGATTGTCACAAAGCTGATCAGAGGGCTGGAGCACCTGTCCTATGAAGACAGACTGAGAGGGATGGGACATGTAGTGGCAGGACAAGAGGGAATAGTTTTAAACTGAAAGAGGGTAGGTTTAGATTAACTATCAGGAGGAAATTCTTTACTGTGAGGGTGTTGAGATATGGCAACAGGTTGTCCAGAGAAGCTGTGGGTATCCCATCCCTGGAAGTGTTCTAGGGCAGGTTGAATGGGGCTTTGAGCAGCCTGGTCCCTGGGAAGGTGTTCCTGCCCACAACAACATGTGGGAACTAGATGAACTATAATGTTCTTTCCAACCCAAACCGTTCTGTGATTCTGTATTCAGAGCTGTGAATCTGTAGTTTATAGCATGCTAAGTATAATACCCACTAACTTACTGTCTCTTAATAAATACTGATTTGCTGTTAGCAACCTAAAGGTGTGGTGGAGGGTTTGGAGGTGGCAAGGCAGAGAAACTAGTTTGTCATTTTTTTCTTGAAAATCCTGAAACTATTAGTTTACAGAAAATTCTTATTAATGTACTTTTGTATAACGCTACATTTTTTTAATTGACAGAGTGTATGTGACAAGTTTGAATAACGTAAAAGATTAATAAATCTGAATTAAAAATCACTTGGCTTAGCATCCTACACAAAGATATGCGTTGCATATATAAGACTCAACCAAATATTGTCAGTTTTATTTTGTGAATCATCATATAATTTCTCATGGGCATCTTCACCTGGGTTTTTCACTGCTTTGAAGTGACTCTAGAATTGCTAATATGTACCAAATTTCCGAAATTCGCACTGAGCAAGGACTTGCAAATAGGCACGGGGATAAGAGTAGGACACAGTTTAGTGTAATATATAATTCTACTGAGAAATAAAGGATCTAATTTAGCAGAAAGGACATAGTCTGGATTCACCACTGCAACTCTGTTAACAATATACTTCCTTCAAAAGTCTAGATACATGAAAAATAATAGAACTTTGCCCTGATATATATTCCTGTGTTTCTGCCTTCAACTGCATATTCTAGTCTCCCTCTCAGCTACAGCTATGTAAGTTATGGGTTTAGGGGTGAGGGAGAGAGTTAGATATTTTGTGTGTAAGAGGGTTAAAGCGCAATGAAGCCGTAAGGAAAACTCGAACAGGAGATAAAACAACACTGACTTTCTTTGATGAATTTATTTTATGCACTCCCACTACAGATGCAATTAGTGCATTAGTACAAATTACCTTGATTTCCATGGGAAGTTTTGTGCCAGATTAAAAGACAAGTAAAAAAATAAATATTCTACTGTTACTGAGCAAACATTTTGCCCAGTTCAGTTCTTTCATCTTGAGAAACAAAAATAGCTACCGATTTTCTTCTCCGTAATAACACCATGTATCTCATTAAACCCTCTGTAATTTGCTCCAGTCAATCTAGTTTTACAAACACACTACTTCACTAGCACATTATTCATCATGGAAATATCTGCTTATATTATTCTTTCCAGTGAAATATGTCATGACATGGCTTTACCTCAGGGATTTTCATTCTCATTTCTTCTACACTTCACCAGTTTTTACACCTTGGATGCCATCATGGTCTTAAAGACTTTCAGTGACAATGTGAGTGAAACATAACAGTACCAGAGGCTGGATGGGTTGCAGCAAAACCTGGATCATTCCCCAATTAAATGACTTATTTTGAAATTTTGCTATGTATTTTTGTAAGGTTTCAGCAGTAAGAACTGTATCTTTTTCATCTCCTTAACTTCTCATTCACTAAGAGACACCGTGGTGATATTTTCATATCTCTATATTAAGACAGCGTATTTGCTCTGTAAAGGACTATTAACTAAATTTCATAATAATCTTTTCCTAAGCACCATTAACATAATTAACAGCCTGTTAACCAAGGCATTAGACCTTCAGCATCACATAATAAATTGTAAGTCCACAGCTGGTAGGAGGCCTTTTCAAGAGAAACACTGCTCAGGAATACAACAGCTAGAACTGTGAAAATCTGTTTGTTCAGTGGTGGAGAACTTCCAGTGTACACTAGAGAAAAACAAATGCCTGACTTAAATTGCTCCAAAAATGTGCTTAAATAAAATATCATGCTTAGGAGCTGTACTTGCACCAGCAAGAGCTTCATCAAAATTGGTTAATTATTCTTTTAAAGGCTGCTTCCTTAAAGGACATCATTTTGCTACAATAGCTATAAATTGGTTCATTAACTACCCTTCAGCAACAATTATTTGATACTATGGTGAACTATTCAGAGAAATTTTAAATCAGAGAACAAAGATCTTTCTGGACATTAGGAAGTAGGTAAGGCAAAAGCTATCACGTCCATCCATCTTTGGATACCTTGAGTAAATAATCTGACAGTAACTAGTACCTTACAAGTTTCCTCAATAATTTTTAAATGAGTGCATTAGCCAGCATCTATAATTCTTATGCTGGGTTCACCATGCAAGTTTTGAGTTTATGAATTTTAATTTTTCCTTCCCCTTTTTTGTTAAAACACTACCACACTGTTACAACATTAAAGGAACATAGCGCAAGACTCTTTTCACATACACCAGTGCCTTTTCTTATTTGTCTGGGGAATGAACTGCTGTTAGCCCAAATTAACTCACATGGTGTGACACATTTCACTCAGCCTTTGCCACAAGAGCTGCCACAACAAAAGTTGCTATGTCCTACTTAGGAAATCAGTACAGAAACAAGCAGCATAATGGCAACATTATGGGAACATTAATAAACTGTCAACCACTTAGACCACTTTAAAAAAGTCTAGGGGCTACGTGGCTGCCAAAATGATTGCCACTATGTTGTCACAATGTACTAGAGCAAAACAATCA
This sequence comes from Pseudotriccus pelzelni, assembly GCA_035584735.1. Lineage (NCBI taxonomy): Eukaryota > Metazoa > Chordata > Aves > Passeriformes > Tyrannidae > Pseudotriccus > Pseudotriccus pelzelni. The sequence goes on along the minus strand of JAWMRA010000041.1, from coordinate 15,291,085 downwards.
ATATAGCTTTGTAAATCTGAGATTAACTTCACTGTCCATCCTGAGTTTTCCAGTAGTTTGTGGAAGATACAACTTGAAGAAACTATATATATCAAAAATATATATAATTTGCCTTTAACCACCCTTTACTTTCCCAGTCATTAAAACAATCAATTCCTGTGTCAATCCAAAATGAGCCGTTTCACATAAAAACTTTTTCTGTTTCTCTCCTGCGCTGTCATGTTCCTCTGTTGTATATCTTTCATTTTTTTATCCTGGTTAAGTAGGGAAAAAAAAAAAAAAGCAGTAAGCAAGCAAGGAAGACCACTAGATTTGCTAGGGCTTGTTTTGTTTTTTGCAGTCACTTGGGGTAAGAGCAACCAAAAGCTGAATATGGAGAACAGCAACAAAATGAAGGTGAAAAGGTAGAAAATGCTGCTTTGCTCTTTTAGTTGTTGAATTTTCTAAGGCAGCCACACTCTTGGTAAGTGAATGCCATCATTTTGCTAGAAGTGTGGAAAGGAACAAGAATATCTTCTGTTTCTAACCTCAACTCAAGCCATCTCCAACACCCTTATCCATGTCCAGTACTATCACTACTGTTGCCATGGGCTACTTAAGACATCCACTTTATCTTTGGAGGCTTTGCCCCCTCCCTTCATTGCTCAGTTAGGAATAAAGCTTTAGCTTCAAACCTGCAAGTCTCTCCTCAAGATCACTTTTGTAACTATTGTGGACTCTGCAGGTGTGACAGCATCTAGGGCAGCTGAGCAAATCCTGATCACAGCCCCCAAACACCACTGTAACAGCAAACATAGCACATCAGGGGACTAAGAACTGCATCCCAGGAAGCACATACAGCAAAGGCAATACTGTAATTTACCTCACATTTGTGCTCCAATATTAAAAAAATTTACAAGAGAGTTACAGACAAAGAGAAAACACAGTAGTCAGTAATCGCATCTGAAAGGGAGTCAGAGCATAACACAGCTCCCAACAAGTTGCAGAGCAAGAAGCATTGCACATTACTGGGACTGTGGATTCATTAATATCTTTAACAAATTCATGCAGATCCTAATTGTACAGCCTCACTGATGGTTCAAACTCATATAAACCATACATCTTTATGAGTCAAGCTTCTTTGCTTGGAGAAGGAGAGATTTTAATACTTATAGGGAGCCAAAGAAGTAAAACTTTCTTCACCTTCTTCTACACTTCGTAGTCTGAAAATCCCAAGCATTTACTGTGCTGTCCGAAATCCTTCTTCAGGAGAGAAATGGAGTATGTGAAGGAATAAAGTGTGTAAGAGCAGATGATTTTTCTGCTCAAACAACCTGACACAGGATGTTGAAACCCCAAGGGGCTGGTCCTCTAAGTTTGCTCACATGAACACTACTCAGTTCAACACAAGATACTACAGTGAGGTGATCTAAGGCATGTCCCCAGAGACAAGAGGCTATGGAGCAGAAAATCTACATGAAAAAGGGAAACCTTAGGAATAAACTTATGTTTTGTGGGATATTTTGATAATTTCTTCTTCCATCCATCTTCCTGATATGCAATTGTAAGAGTTGAAATTAATGCATGCTCCATTCCATCTCTATGGATAATAGCCAGATTTTTTTAGCCTATATTTTTAGTATAACAAAATGAACACACAGTTCTTCAATATCTGCCTTGTAAATAATCACAAAAGCACTCATTTCTCAGATTTCCATCACAAATATTACTGTCACTTCAGTCCACCCATCTTCCCTGAAGACAAATAATTTGATCTAACAGGGAAAAGAATTTGAACGTAAACCAGAGTTCATGCACACAAGGGAAATCACTAAGGAAACCAAATTTATGATCACTGTACTGTGAATAAATAACTCTTTGGTACATGTTATAGAATGAAAAAAAATACATCTGCCAGTTTGTTAACACTTATTGAAGAAGTAAATACAGTGTAAAATAAAAAGGTAAATCCTCATCGAAAACAAAATATGATTTGCCATTAACATTCATCAAATCTCTCTGCGGAAGTGACATTAAAATATTCTTGCACATCTTGACCTATACTGATCTGTCACAGAGTTCTATAAACCATTATTTCTTGATCATGACTCTATGGCTAGACCTTCCATTTCACTGATGTTATATGTGGCTGAGATTGGGATCAGCTCCAGAGCAGAAGACTTTCACTGAAAACAATTCCCAGCTGAATGGAGTAATGCACAAAGACAGTGAGAGGCTCTAATGATCAGAACCAACACACTGAGTTGCAACTCTGAAGAGGCAGCAGGTCATGTAAGGTCTGATAAATGAAGAGTAGATGCTGACTGTGTCAAAGAACAGAATTTCTGGGCAGGCCAATCGCTTGGGATGACAGCGGCCGTCACTCTGCTTCCACAGGACTGGGCTAACATGGAACAGGATGACTAACGCCCTCACCCCCAGGACTGCACAGTTCCCTGACAGCAATGTACTTCTCTCTCAGCACCATGCTGCTCTTCTTTAGTCTCTCTTTCCATGATGAAAGAAGTGATGTGTTTCAGAGGGCAATCATAGGCCCTTTTCCTACCGAGGGGGAGGGCAGGGGGTAAACTGTCTCTTTGTTCACTGTGGAGGTCCCATATCAGAGCCTGGTAATGGCACTGATGTGGGACCACAACTTGAACATTCACTGCTCTGACAGTGCTTTGGGCCACCCCAAAACCTCTAAAAAGTCCTGGAAGAAGGGGTTCACTGTGTCCCGGAGAATTCATGCAGTTATGTGAAAATTCAGCTTTACATAAAAAAAAAAAAAAAAAAAGAAAAAGAACGATGTACAAAAAAATTTTAACATCTTTAATGCTTGCACAATTTGAATACCATAAGGCAAAACTGCAGAATTCAATTTTCAAATGCTTTACCATAACATGACTTGGTGAGCAAACTCAGGTTTCTGAACATTTGGGTGTGCACATGGTAGAAAACAGGGCAGTGTCTAGGAGTTTGCCACAGGGAAATTTGTGTTGGTATCACTGAAACAGAAAATTCTTAAGTGTGTAGGCAGTTCTGGGACGCTGCTAGAGGAAGCCAGGGGCTTCCACAGACCAATAAACGTGGCTGAAGGCATTATCACCCCATCTGTCCACCCCCTTTTCTCTCCGAAGTCAGCCTTCCCATAGCAGAGGCATCAGAGGCAAACCTACCTGCTGCTCAGCACGGATCGCTCTCGGCTCGTCAGTGCTCCAAGCCGCAGAGCCACCCGACTGCTGCAGTGTCAGAGAGGATCGCGGCGGCTCCTGGCACCCTGCTCCAGAGCAGCAGCTCCCGGCAGCACGGGGCAGAGCAGAGCTGAGAGCGGCAACACCTTGGATCGCGGCTGCTCAGCCTGACAGAGCCCATCTGTCAAAGCCCCAAGTGAGAAAGAGGGAGAGAGTACACAGGAACTGTGGTTGTATTAAGGGGACGTGTAAAGTCACGCCTGTAATTAAGTCAGTTACTGTGCTCGGTATTTGTGCACGGTATCTGTAGCAGCACATTCAATTAAAATTAAAGAAAAGAAAATAAATCTCAGCTGGAGCTCTGCCTGGTAAGTGCCCAAGCAGGAAGTAGATTTGTATTGTCTGAACGATTTATGTTTGTGAGCAATTCATAAAAGAGATTTTTGTGTTGATTCTGTACTTTTCACTAATAATTATGGAACATTTTGGAGGTGAGGGGGTTCCAGTCTAATGAAAATAAATTTTCCACTCTAAACAAGCAGGAAGCAAAAATATCCTGTATCTTATGAAATTTTAGGGAGAAGAGTGTTTAAAAATTCATTATTTCTCATCTATTTTGAGGGTTTTTTTAAGTACACATATTTTGAAGTCCCTACCCATTACCACAATGGACAAATGAGATCCTTGCATAAAACACAGTTTTCACTGTCAGAGAGCATTTTTAAACAGTAGTGGTCTGGTATGACGTAGGGCCTGGCATATGCAGTCTAGTTTTTCTACAAGATTTTTACATAAGCCTGGGCAAGCCACACCACCCCTCCGTGTGTTACCTGTGAAGGCAGGGAGACACGAAAAGTCAGTATAGCCCTTCCTTACCTCGGCAAAATGCTGAGAGGAGAAAATATGGAGAGTGAGTTCAGCTTCCCATATGTTTATGTCTATAGTAATAAACTAAGAAAAGTCAAGTCACAGACCAAGTGGTGTCTGTAGCTCTCCGTTCAGTTAAGCTGTTACCACAGTCCTACTTCTAGCTTTGCCTTTACTGTCTCAAACATTGCCTAGGAAGGGCTCAGGCGTAGCAAGGGCAGGGGTCCCTCAGTGCTGGCAGCCTGGGCACGACAATCCTGTTTTATGGGAGAAGGGGAGCACGGTTCCTACTGTCTGGACACAGCATCATGCAGAACCAACTGACTGGAGACCTGCCCCTGCCTGGTTTATTTACTATTACAGACATAACCTGTAAAACCCTCTGATGAAGGGACGTGGCTTCTGGTTACAGACCATATAAAACTAGATTAATGTTAAGAGTCAAACACGTACTGTTGTTTGTCAGTTTGACCACAATTAGATCCACACAGGCAGTTTCTCGGCTGAAGTTTTCAGGATACAAACAATGTTTTGCAAGTACAAACATAGCCTTTGCAGGTTGGATTCTGCTGATGACCTAAAGCCCAACAGCATGACCTCCATCCCTCTAGCACTGTCTGTGCTGCTGTGAGGACATCTCCTCTCAGTGTGCTGCACATTGGTATGAGTCAGACAAACCAGACTACCAAGAGGTCCTGCAGAGCTGCAATCCAAACACATTGGACTTGGAAACACATGGACTGGGAAATCACTTCTCCAGCAAACACCCAAGGAACAGGCTGTTGGAAGAACTTTTGGTGAAAGTTGCAGTTGTATAACAAAGCACTCCCCAAAGAGAGGAAGATGAAAACTGGTTAAAAAAATTTCTGATGGAAGATTCTGTCCTACTTAAATCAAAGCATTTTTGCAGCAATGTTTCTATCTGTAGATTTTACAAAAATAGTCTACTCATTCCTTTTCGTTATAGCTGAAACATTTCATTTTGAGAAATTCAGAGCATTTTCTTTCACTGCTAGTGATAATGTGTTTTATTGCAGAGTATCTCAGAACTGACAGGCTGGGAGTTGCCTGAAGACAGCAACTGACTGTCCATTCCTCTGTTTTTTAGGTACAATCAACTTAAATAGAGCATCTCTGGTAGAGCTTTGTCTAATCTAGTCTCAAAAGGCTTTTTTTCATGAATTTCATCCTACTTACCAGTCAAAAATTATTCCTAATATCTAACTTAAATTTACCTCATAATTCTAGAAAAAATGTCTTCACTCCCCTCTACCTGAATATATGTAGTAGGATAAATAACATCAAATCAAATCTTTTGGTCCTTATTGAAACAAAACATCCATGGTATATGTATTATTACAAAAAACGTAACCTTCCTATTCCCTAAACAATTTTTCAGAATGTTTTTCACAAGCAGGATCATAGTCATAGGTGTTTTTTTCAGTCTGACACTAAGAGATAATCAGAGTTTACTGCAGAATGGTCTTCCTCACTTCCAGCTGCATTTTCCCTTCCTGATTAAATGTGCAGGACTACCTAAGACACGTCTGCAAACATAAGGAGAGGCCATAGGGTGCTGTTACTTCACCTTTGTTTCAGCTGAAAAAAGCTTTGGGTGAGCTCTCAAATACGGCACAGGCGGAGGGAAGTCAGATCAGGAGGGGCAACAAGGAAAGATTGTTACAGAAAATTATTGAAGTATTGTTAAATCATGAAGACCTTATTACCACACGAAAAGTAGGGGCAGTGAGAACAACAGGGAACTCTCTTCAAATAGACCTGAATCTTGGCATGGGGAGATTTGCTATTTATGTGCTTGCAATATAGGACAAAGCTGCCTTTTCAGATATCAACTGGGAATGCTATGTTTCCCAAATTAATGAAAATCAAGAGTTAAGTTAAATGACATAATAAATTCCAGACATTGATTTTTATGTTAGGAGTCATCTTTATTCAAAGCATAATGTATCATCCTAAATGTCACTCATTCAGTTATACTATTATAATGCTATTCCTTGGGGATGGCCAGGAAAAAGTTGTCCAGGGCATTCATCAACCCTGTCACTATGTCATTTTTTTCTCTACTATGAAACCTGACTGTAAGAAATCTCAGATATTGGTTGAGAGAGAAAGTGGGAGACAGTTGCTACCAGAGCCGGCTCAGCTGTGTGTTCTCCATTCCTCTGCTCTTCTGTTTGTTCAGACGCAAGTCACCTCTAACCAGTAAAGGCAAATGGGAAGCTGTAGGGCTGGAATACCAGCAAGGAGTTTTGTAACTGGCATCTCTAAACAACGCTGATGGAGCACTGGGTGTATCACCAGATGCCAGAGGTGTGTAAAGAACTTGCAAAATGGGGTTTAATAATGTGGAGGTCACTGAGTTTATGTCCCTTTCTCAGCTCTACCCCGGCTCAGCCTAGTCAGGGATACAAAGCACACTCTGAGGGAAGACTGCCATCTACTGAGCCCCAGCCTTTCCCTGGGCCTCCCACGAGACACAGCTATCTCAGCCTGGAAGCCCCACATGTTCCCATCTGCAGCCTTCCCTGCCCACAGGAGATGGCCCTTGCCCTCTCTGGTCTTCCCTAAATACAAAGAGAGCAACAGAAGTCTATAGAAATACCACCAAGGTACAGAAACAGAAATGGAATTTCTCTTGTATTTTCTGTTTTACAAATTAATATCTTATTTATATAGAAAGAAAAATAACAGCTAAGCATACCTTTAATGGTTGGATTGTTCTGGGGATGATTATCTCAAACAACTAAATACACACATCACTCAGCAGTGCTGCAAAGGAATCATTCTTCTTCATAAAGAGGAAGAAATTGATCTATCCTCTTCTAAGACTAGAAAGCATTACATCTGCTGAGCAACATCCCTATTCATCAGAGCAGTAACCTGCTGCTACATTATCTGGGCCACGAGGGTGCTACGGTATTTTTTCACTTCATTATAATAAATTAGCTGCTTTGCTATTAACATGCTTCATATTTAAGAGAGAGAGTCACCAGCTCCTAAAGAATCAGAGCCAGTCCATTACATAAACTGTCCCAGAGTTCAATTAATTACTGCAGTGCCCAAGTGTTTAAATGAAACTTCCTTCTTCAGATATGCCCCATCAACACAGAGTGGAATCAATAAGGCTCATTTCAAGCAATTTACCCACCATCTTCTATATTCCAGGCAGCACTTGCATTCATCTGGATACTATTAGTTTATCATATGTCTCTGACGTATTTTCCTGTCAAGCCTTCCTGTTCCAGCCTCATACAGATGAATGAACAGTGTCAAAACAATTTCAATCTGTTTTATCTTTGCAAGAATTTCAGAGCCACAGATGGGAGGTGGAGGTGATTATCTAGGTCCATGAGGGCCATGGAACAAGGACAGCATCCTTTCTGATTGTCACAGACACACGTTAGTTACTACTCAGCCTTCAGCCAGATCACCCTGAATAAGAGAAAATGACAATTTACTGCATCATCCCAACAGCCTTTATGGGCCTTTGCTCAGCCAAGGCAACTGCCTCCTCAGAGCCTTTGTGCCACCTGAATGATATAGAAAAAAAGCACATTCCCATTTGCCTCACTACCTCAGAGAACAGTGAGGAATTTGGGAAATGCAATTGCAATTTGCCTGAATATCAGTTTGTTATTGTTTAGTTATTTCAGCTTATTCCTTTATTCAGCAACTGCAAAACATGCGGGAGATGAGGCAGCTGAAATCATCTTTATCAGCAGTTTTAATTTGAAACAAAGGGGCATTAGGCAATAAAAGAGACAAACTCAAGTTTCTTAGCAGTCTGCTTGACTCACAGAGATCAGACTGAAGGAGACATCTGTTCCCAAGTGACTATTTAAGAATTAACCTTTAAAGAGGGCATTTGTTAGATTGAAAAGAAATGAGAATTCATTACTTCTAAAGATGTGGCCCGGACTTGTTCCTATTCTCCTGGTGAGGCATCGCTCCCTTGAAGAGCCTTCCTTTGACTTTCAGATGATTTACTATCATTCAGTAATACCAATACGCTAAAATACACATTTACTAACAGGAGTTGTCTCCTGCCTCCAATCCAGGCATCACAGGCTGTCCTACAGACTTAATACCACTGCAGCTGAGAAAAAAGCTATTTGAATTTCAACAGCCTGTGGTCACAACAAGGAATAAGCAATTTCAGGTTTCCAGGAATTTCTGGACAAGAAGCATGATACAGCTGCATAATTACATTACAGCAATATGTAAAATATGCAACTAACTGAGTATTTTAAATGATGCTTGCAACTCAAACTGATGCATCCACTTCATATACAGCTTGATTGTCAAGACTTGTATCAGTAAGATGGAATGGATCAGGCAAGAAGAGAGCTGCTTCTGTCTGTAATACTGTTTGAGTGCCATGGAGACATTGCCAAACAGGTCTCCTTCCATTGCATTAATGTATCCATCCAATTACAGAGAGGTTTTTTGTTTGCTTGTTCCAGCTGTAGAATGCAATGCAATACTTCTGCTCACACTGCTGTGTTCGTGTCTAGTGCAGGGGATAAAGGCTTTTTGGAAAGAGACCCCAAATTCAGCTAGAAGAAAATACTGCCTTCATATCTCAAGTAAGCATCTGCATTGTGCAGTTAAGATTACACTAATCTGATTTCTTTTTCCTGTTAAATTTCAAATAAGAAACTCCACAGGCTTATTTTGCACTGTTTTTCGTACCTTCCATTTTCTCTCCTATGAAAATAGATTTTTATTTCTTGAACTCCTTCACAAACCCCAGCATGCAAAGGGTTGAATATTGATTTTAAGCAGAATTCACTCAGTAGTAGACCCTGGTCTTGCAAAGACATCAGTGGAAAAACATCCTTGCACTTGTGGCAAAATCAGAAGCCTCTTTCAGAGAGAAGTTAGCTAAGTCTTCTGCTCCTTTATTTTAGAGAACTGGCTCTTTTTGGACAACAAAACAAAAGTACATAAATGCATTTCCAGGACATCGACTTCCTTGCAATTTTGAACGGAAGAGAACAGAGTGCCTAATCGGTGAGATCATCCTTGTCCTCTAACAATGAGGTGTTTTCTAGGCAAAATTCTTCACCCCACAAAAGGTGTGCTTGATTGAGAGATTTTGTGCTAAGAACCCTTTCAGTTCCTATGTTGGAGCTGTGAAGCACAGAAATTTCCACAAACCCAACAGCTATGGGAAGGAGAGGCAAGCAAACCTCATCTCTACAACTTCCTCCAATGACAAAAAGCTAAAAGTGAATTAAAGGAAACAAAGGGAAAGTCCATCCTGTGGGATGCCAAATTCCCTTCCCTCCACTAGGTTTCTGGGGAGATAAGGATGCTCAGCAGCTCATACTTTTCTTGATTTTTCTGCAGTTCATGTGTGGAACATTTTAAAAAAGAACATGCCTTTTGCATTCTTGTTGTATCAGCCCAGGACCTTTCCCAAGAATGAGATTCACTCCAAAAAAATAGTCACAAAACACCCACTGTTCATCAGTCTCTAGATACAACGAGGTAGACTGAGAACAGCGTGTCAGATTTAGTTTTAAATATGTATGATTTTCATTCCAATGTCATATTTTCCTGGCTATTTTTACAGGATTCTTTTGACTTTTCATGTGCTTAGTGCCCTGATTTTTAATTTCTTTAATTCTCATTAGGGTACATGTGAGCTGATACAGTCATATGATAATGTCAAGCATTTGCAAATAAATAAGTATTTATGGACTTCAAAAAATTGAATTATGTAAATGAAGTTCAATAAATTGTGAAAGGATACATTATATTCCACACTGTAATGTGTGCATCTTCTTAAAAAATTCTTTTCAACTGATTTTATGAGCTTGATAGAGCATAACATTTCCATTGGAGCCATCATAGTTTAATTACATGGCACCATATGTACTCCAAGTATTTCTAAAATGGATAGAATTTGCAATGGAAGTGAATATCAAAATAGCTACATGACCTGAGCAATAGCCAGTTTTCAGAACTGGATAGTAATCCCATCCAGAAAATATCAAAAATTTCTAAAAAAAAATCCCAAGGAAACAAACAAACAAACAAACCATCATTTGTACACATTATGCTGAAAGACCAGGACCCAGCACACACAGGGCCAAACATCATGGGCCTCATTAGTCTGAAGGGACTGGGCTGCCTGCAGATTGCAGGCACTGAGTCCCATAATAAGATCATTCACTGTTTTACAAGGCAAGAGGAATTTCAACCAGTTGGAATGTGGATTTTAAAAATATGGGACATTTTAGAAAGAAGGGTGTACTGATTTTAATAGCAATGCTGAGGTGGAATGAATTTGGGAAACATTTGGAGTAGAGCCTACTTTAATTAAAAAAACCAGTAAAATCAAGACTACTATAAAATATAAATTATATGTGCTATAAATATATGCACACTGCCCATACCCTTCAAAACCCAACCCACCAGCATATTTTAAACCAAGGCATGTGCCTGACTTCATCCTTAAAAGGGTTCCGTTTTCAGAAGAAATCTGAGCACTGTTTTACCAACTTCAGCAAAGAAGCTGAGAATAAGCAAAGTAACCTTTTACTCTGGAAAATGCAGGCCATTATACATCTTCTCTAAAAATTTAATTACATAAAGAAAAAGATCTTAGCTAATCAAACTCATACAGGAAGTCTGTGAGGGGTGACTCATGCCTTCCTCTGCATTGTGCTGGCAGAAAACAGAGCTGGTGGAGGCAATGCCTTCCCTGTCTGAGTGCAATGCACTCATCTGGCAGCTGCAGTGGACTCCAGCCACCCCACTTTCTGGCAGGGGAACAGGCAGGGTGTGCCAGGACCATGCTTTATATGAGCCAAGGGAAGTACTGCAGCAAGAATTGGTTAGGATTTTCTACAGGGCACAGATCCTGTTATCTACACCTCTTCTCTTAGTACCCACTAGATGCTTTTTCCTGGCAGGAGCTGAATGCCTCATATAGCCATGCTCGTTTCGATGCAGATTCTAAGAGGCATACATTAGACTTGTATATATAATAGACAAAAAAAAGACCTTCATAATCAGGTTATGGTTGTTGTGATAATCACGGTCCTCAATTATACAACTGTATATAAAATACCTAACGTTTCAAGAGTAACATTTTTCAACATTAAATTAAACTTGCTAAAAATACAGTTTCCTTCCTGCAACTTCTCTCTATATGTCAGAAGAGTAATGTTGTATTTATAGCAAAGATGATACTTCTATTAAATCTTTCAATCAGCTAGGGACTGAGATAATGGGCAAAATTCTTTTCATTGGTATTTAGTCAGCTGGCTTTAAACCACAGTTAAACTTCACAAGTGTTTCTTTCCCACTCTACTTTTATTTGATGTTATTATACCTGTCAATCTTGAACATAAAGATGCACAGAGAATTAAAAATATCTGTGTTTGTCTGATCATTCTGAAACTCACCGTTGTGGCAAGTATAAGGAATGGGGTAAGGCATCTAAGAAAGAAAACATTACAGTTATGACTGATAGATCAGATCTGTTAAATTTCACTATGGTAGGTTACTGATCTTCAGTTATCTTCACTGTACTCTTTCCCATCACTAGTCCACAGAATAAAATATGTCCCCATAGGGCAGACACTCAATGTAAGATCACCCGTCTGTAGAGAAGAGTTTACCTGGACATGCAGGACTATGCAAGGACATTGCCTGGAGAAGAAGCACATTTTGTCTCTGCCAGATGTTCTCAGGAGCAGTGGCTGACAAAGGGGTAATGCAGAATGTTTAAACTTGTCAGATGAGGTCTACCAGGACTTTCTGTCTCTCATGTCACATTTACAGTGGAATTCACAACCGTTTCAAGGTCTGTTTCTTAGTAAATACTTTGCAGGATAAAGGGTTTGGATAGAATTTTACAACTGTAAATCAAAAAGGTACAAAAATGGGTGCATGATTTTTCACTGATTATTATTCTGGGCTATTGAATCTCCTGAAATGCAGCTGCTTGATCAGCCATTTTTAATCTAAACACTTCTGGAAATAACATGGGAAAGCATTTTACATTTTCACATAACAGTGATTGTAAGGAAAAATGTTGACCTCTTTCCTCCAAAATGATATGCAGAATGGCATCCGTCTCACCTGGTTTTAGCCATCTCAAATTTAGGCATTTACTTTAAATAAGGTATATATTCATGGCCTAACCAACAGAAAGACTGAGAATCTCCAGAGAATGTCCCAACCTAAAATAATTGGCAAAGATGACTAGTGCAGAGTGAGCTGATTTTCCCTATTAGGAGCGCAAGTGGGAGGTAGGAGGATTTATATGCTGTTTAAGTGTTTTCATAAGGTACAAATCTTCACCACAAAAACTATTAAGAGAGGCCAGCTGGAAACATTCCCACTTAATATTTTAATATGGATTTCCCCAAGAGGAAATGTTTCACTGTCACTTAAGAAATTTGAAAACTGCTTGTTTGAAAAAAAAAACATGAGAAGGGAAAAGTGATTTTGTGATGCATTCCAATAATACAATTGTTAAGTAATGGGATAAAAAGCTTGACTGCACACACACAGAGAGAAATGCACAAAGATAGGAGGGAGAGTTCAAATTACATCCTGCCCCATCTCTTCCCAGCCCCATCCCAGCCATGCGCCCATCAAAGGTCCATCTCCCCACCCATGAAGGAGTTCAGGGGCTCAAGGTAGGTGGAGAAAACTCATGCAGAGAAATAGCACCTGCCCAGCAACTCCAGGACTGCCACAGGAGTGCCTCAGCATCATGGGCTGGGGTCACCCATCACCACGAGGCAGTGCGAGCTGCTCTCCAGGTCACCTATCACACTGAGGGGACCACTGCCCAGGGGCATGGGACAGGCTCCAGGATGGAGAGGAAGAGCATTTCAGGATTGCACAGGACTGACTGTGGGATGTTTAGGACAGGAACCAGAGGCAGGGAAAGTGAAGGATCAAGGTGATATGGGAAGGAACAGGCATAGAAAGATAGAAGTGTAAGGGGATTAAAAGGATCAGTCATATATTAACAGGGTCTGGTCAGTATGCTTGTCTGGCTGTGTCCTGCACCCAGTTACTGAAATCTGCCCTGTCCTTTTGATAAAGATCTTTCTAACTCTTCTCCTTGGCGAAAGACTCTCTGGGGTGAGTGTGCATTGGTGTGTGTGTCTCTGGGAGCGAGGTGAGAGGGAGGGGAGAGTGACAACCCAGAGCAGCTCCCGCATGAACTCTGTGACTGAGCCCAGTCACAGGAGGGAGGCACAAAGTGTGTGGTGTGTGTGTGTCAGTGCAGGTGTGTGTAAGAAGGTCTGTACCAGCAGCTGGAATGAAGTTGCAGACTTGGGGGCTCATATGTCCAAGTTCCAGAAGCAGAGGAGACTGGGACCCAGGGGCAGCTGCTGGAGAGATCCACGCTGTACGTACGTAGACGTCCATTTCCACCAGTAGACATCCATCCTGCTCAGACAGACAGAGAAGCAGGATGAGGAAATAGAATTAACATTTTCAGTTTTATTCAAGCAAGATATTTCAACCAACTCAAACAAACTGTGGATTTTTGCTTTAAAGAATATCTTCACACTGTTTTAAATGGGTTTCTCCTCCTGTTTTGAAGCACAGTATTCCCTAGGATACCAAAGATACGCTTCTATTTATTGCCTTTGGAAAAACTTGCTGGTACAGATTCTAAAAGTATTCACATCAAGAGCAGAAAATGTCTGAATGCCTTTCCGAAACTACAAGTTTGAAGAGTTATTAAAAAATTACGCAGGGGAAATTTTATGGCCTCAGTAATGCAGCAGGACAGATAAAACGATCATGATGTTCCCTTCTGGACTTAAAATTTATTAAATACCTCCCATTTTTCCTGTTGATAGGTTCAGTGATACTTCTCAATGGCACAGTTCTCTGTGGATGTTTTATGGTAGCTGCATATAACTACTTCCACCTAAGAACAAGAAAAACTCAGATTCAGAGGAGTTAAGTGATACAATCATCATGAAAGAGTGCACTCGAACCCACATTAGACCTTAGATTTATTGAGTGACCATTCTACATGCAATCTATCAGCCTCCCAGTTTCCCACTAGTTAGTTAAGTCCAGTGTTCCTTTTATTTTCCTTCAATAAAATAATAGCAATATCACCCTTCTTATTTCTATTAACCTATAAACTGCTGTCAAAGGTGATTGTGGAATTTCTGCAGCTATTTCTAAGCAAGCCACATGAGAAACATCAGCTGTGTAGCTGCAGTAACATGGAGCTCAGGCAAAATAATCACCTTAGCATTTAAAATATGTTTTGCATCCTCTGCTGCCATAAATGGTACAAAGGCATGAAAGCTGGACCAAGTTTAAAGCTAGAAGAGGTTTCAGAGTGGATTCAAGCTATAACTACACACATTTACAGTGTAACCAAAGTGCAGCTGTGAAGATCCACTGCAGGTTTTTTTATTTCACGTGCACCTATGTACTGAGAGGTTCACAGATTCTTCAGGAGGTGCAATTATAACTTGCATATGCACCAATCTTATCTTTGATTGTCATTCTGGGTAAGTATTTACATTTTAAGTGATGCATCCTCATGCAATATTTAATATGCATAACAAATAATTGTGACAATACTCTTCTTAATAAATAGTAGTGAGTGAAAACTTAGAAGTTTGAGATATAAACTAAATTGGATTTTAATACTTAATTAGGTTGATAAAAAATTGAAGAACACTTTTTACAGCTCATTTAAAAAATATATTTCATGTATAAACTCTCAGAAGCAACTTAAAAACACGTGGAATGGAATGGAAATGCCCTGAGGCGGCTCGAGTATCTCCTCTCCAGCTGAATTCAAGGGCTGATTACAATGACCTGTTTTCCACATCAGCTTTTCTCCTTTCTCCATTTTACTCCATACCTGCAGAAGTTTTAGGGAGAGATGATAGGATAATGTACACAGAATTGATAGCACTACCCAGTTGACAATGAGTGCTATGAGCAGTTCTTTCAATCGGCTCTCCCAGCAGCAGCCCATAAGCAGTGCCTGAGCAAAGAGGCAGAAATCAAAAGAACTGAGAAAATACACCAAAGAAGTTTCCTCCTTCATAGCAATACCAAATGCTAAGGGCATGCGCCCCCAGAAAATGCATTCATCACACACAGAGCCACGGACTGTGCGACAAGTAACAGCTGTAAAAATGTCTTTCCATCCTCCAGGTAGGAGACTGCACATCTCTGGTTTGTACATAAACCTGGTGTGCTTTGCAGCCTGCCTCGGTCTTACCAAGCATCTTAAATCTTGCCGAGTGCCAGACAGCAAACCTACCTACCAACCTTCCTAACCCCACATAGTCCTTTACTCTTGTTAGGTGCGTCTCTATTTCATATCAGTTGTGCATGTTCAGAAGTGCCTTTCGTGCAGAAATGAGTGTCTGTTACCTAACTGAGAACTTCTGTGTAGACAAACAGGCATTTAGCTTCTGTCTCAATCCTCCAGAGAACCAAAATGGTTAGAGGTGGTCAGAGATGTGACTAACATTACATAAGTTTGTAATGACGACTTCCTACCTAATAATCTATACATTACAGCATTTACTACATCCCTTCTTGGGTGTCTTTTTTCCAAAGTCAAAAATGCTAGGTTACTTATTTCTTCTTATGTAGAAATCATTCCCTATCTCTGGTTTTAATTTTTTTTTTAAGGCTTTTAAGGATTTTTTTTGTGTGTGTATACTTCATATTTTATACTCTGCTAAGGTTATTCTGAGAGTCTTTTTTAATATATACCTATACATTCTCCATGGACAGTAAAAGGAACACATAGTGGTTTCAATGATTACAGCAAATACAAAACCAAGTCCCTTATCATTTGCTTTTAGTTTTGCTCCTTGATTTCTCTTATGTGTTTTTTTTCTTATTGGTGCTTTTGTTTTTCCTTTTAGTCCATGATCATTAGCTTCCACTGAAGTGTACTGATCTGTAAAGGGAACATGTTTTGCAGTTCTCAGCTACCAAACTTATGCCAGAAGAGGCAAGAAGCTGTCTTCTTCCACCCAAAAGAGACAAAGTACAAAATGCAACTGTTAGACTTTAGTTTTTTTTAAGAAAAATACCTTCACACACATCTTCCTACATTAATCTGATTATTGGTCTTAAAAACTGAGGAAAAAAAAAGTGTGAATTTTGCTATTATTTCAATTTTAAGTATAGGATGTGTTTAATTTATGGAAATGTGGCACTCAGATATATGAGAGTAGAAGGAGAAAAATCTGGACTAGAGGAGGAGGAAAAAGGATTCTAGGTTTTTAATAAGGTATTTAAAGCTTTTTATATACTGCAAATTTTTCCTTTCAATGAGGTAAGCTCTGGCTTTGCAAATTAATGATTCCGTGAAGGATTTCACAAGGAGAGAGAATTAATGGGAAAGAATTTTGCATTTAAACTGGATTTTGTTACCTGTACCAACATATGAGTTGATGGTAAATTAGACCAAAGAATTGCATAGAAGTGATTCAGAGGAAGCAGGGAGAGGAACAGCAAAAAGGATTTTGGCAAGTCCTAAATGCTTGGGAAGACAGATAGCACACCCATCTGACAGGATTTGCACATGTATCTCAGCACAGAAACTTCAGTTGCCTTTTGGGGCAGGATTTTTGCCAGTTGTCTCCTCCTTTACCCACAGGGGGGGAAAAATCTTCAGTATTAACATATTTGTTGAATGAGGCACATAATTCCGTCTTTCACTGTACTCCATTTCTCATAAGGCACATAAGCTATTCTCAGAGTCCCCAGATGAATGCAGCTCTGAGCTTGTGGAAAGGATTACAGAATTTTATTTGAATACAAACTAGTAGTTGCATTTTGTGCCCAGTATGATTACTGAAATCACAATGTGTTCCTTTTTATGTATGGAATAAATCTATACCACCGTACACAGTAAAGGTTTTCTCTGCCATTGGCAGAGAATAATATCATCTGGAGCATCTCCTAAGGCCACACAGTTAAGTACACCTGTTATTACATGTTAAAGCCTTCCTCCACTGCCATAAACCACAAGGTCTACATTTTCACATGTGCTTAAACTAATGATAGATGAATCATATTCCAAATTACTGTTGTGGAAGCCAAGCCCTGGGCACCAACTCAAGCATGCCAGAATGAGACTATATCCTTCAGCCAAACTGTGGTAAAAAGACCCCTAAAAACACTAATAATTCTGACTTAATCAATGATTATTGCTCTTTTAAAATGGAGTTTAAATTTGTGCATTGGCTTTACTTTTCACTTTTTTTAAAATCAAGCAATGTTTTTGCCAGTATAGAAAATCTGTCACATTGCACTAACACCTCAGGTGCATAAGTACAGTTTAAAAATTGGGCAAGTGTAGCTTGAACGTGGGAATGGGAACTAATTGTTCTTTGCTGTTCTTTGCATGGGGAAGATGAAGGCAATTCACATTTCTTTGTGTCACCAAAACAGTTTCAACCAAAGTCATCATTCTTCTCCTAACTCCTTTTCCAAGGCTATATAAAACCCCTGAGCGTGACACCAGCCCAGCAGAACTCAGGTGAAGATGGTATTGAAAATGAGATTCATGGAAGAATCACTTGTTTCAGAAATTATAATTTGGTAGGGTGGATTTAACTCAATAGGACATTCCACAAGAAGATATTTCTATCAAAAACTCTTTTTATTGTCATGCCTTTTAATTAAGTCTGAAGCCCTGACTGGCTCCAATTACTGTACACAAAATAAGTAAGCAGGAAGCTGCAAATACAACAGAGGGAAAGAAAGAATGTCATAATTTTTTAAACAAAGATGTGACAGATTTACTGGATGGAGAAGAAAAGAGAAAGAGCAGAAAGAAAGATTACAACCCAACAGGATTCTTGATTTTACATTCTTCTTCTCTTCTACTTTCATTCTGCTAGAACATGGGATGGATGCCAGAGATGCATCAAACTGTCCAAGTATAATTTAAGTAGTCAGGGAACAGATGTTCACAACAGTTTCTGGTCAGTGCAGGGATTTTATTACCTGCCCACAAGCTTCTACCTACTGTGAAAACTGTATTTCTTGAAGATGCAAAATATCAGTTTATATCAAATTACATGTATTCTGTAATGTTGAATGACCCTAATCAACTAGCAATGTAATATAATATCTCCTCACTTCTAATTATCCTCCTCTTCTCCAAGACTGGATAGAACTTACTTACATTGGCCAATATTATAATGAAAGCTTCAAATGCTCAAATACTTTAGGAATTTGACTTTGAATGTTAGAGACTTCCAGCAGCGTGGACAGGTGGGAAAATGCTGGAAACTGAAGGTGAGCAACAGTTCTCCTTCCCTTCTCCCTTGTACATCCAGCAAAGGTCACTACTCTAATCCTCCTCTTATACTTTCAAAAGAAGATGACTGTGCCAGCTCCAGAAATCAAGCAAAACTTTTTCTTTTCATAATTTTTTCACAAAAAAAAGTAAGAAAAATGGTAATTTCTCTAAGTTGATCATCAAGGTATATTGATTCTTTTCACTGAAGTGGGAAAGGTAACCAAACACATTGGTGGCATTGAACATATCAGGATTTATATACAGAACCCAATATATTGACATGACTGGAACTGGTCGTAAAAGAAAAAATGACTGGAAAAATGCCAGTCAGTGAATCAAATATATGACTTCAGCAGCATAAAACATTTACTGTGCATTAGGGTTAAACTTAAACAGCAACAGCTGCAGCCCACATACGCATATTTTTGCTAGCTTCATGTAATCGAATAGATGTACCAATGGAATAGATGTGTTAGGGGATCTTTGTATCTCAGATTCTTCCCAGCTTCCTTAGGGCCCACGCCAAGAATGTGCTATCATGGCAGCTCTGCCAGCAGAATCCAAGAAAGGCAATTTTAAGGTAGCTGTGGTTTCTCTAAATTTGTATAATAGAAAACTTTGCAATTTTTATATGTTCTTCACTGTGGTAGAAAAAAATATCATGTGCTTGTTCCTTAAATACTTATCAAATTGCATACAAGTGAAAGATCTTTTTTGTAAGTCTGCTGTTTTGAAAAGGACAGTATAATGATGCCTTAAGTCATTAGGTTCATGTGGTATATATGTTTATTCATGTCTAGGAGATCGCTTAAAATAGTCCTGAAACAAATGGTCTGGTTGGATCTCCAGGCACTATCATATCATAGTAGACCTCTGTGAGGAAATAAAATAATCATGGTAAATAAAGCCTTCACTATTTTTCCACTGTCACAAAAACAACAATGAGAAACCGTTCTTCCTTTGCTTAAACCAAAGTTGGTGAAGTGACTTGGAAACACAAAAGAAGTAAACACTAGGTAGGCTTTCTTTTGTTCTGCACAAAAAAAAAATCTTCAAATATGCTGGCTAGGCAGTTAAGAATAAAAAAAAAAATCTAAAAGAGAGAAACAAAACACCAAGCAGGATCCCTCTTTCCCTGCTTAAAATGCACTAACACTCGGATATTGTGTAAATGGTTCCACACCATCTGGCAGCTATGAAGGGAAAACAAGGCATCATTTGCAGGTTACTGTATCTCTCACACTTTGAATAATGTACCACAGTGTACTAATTGTACATAACATGCGTCACAATATACAAAAAATTTAAAGTGCAGTATGTTCACTCTCATTCATATTTATGCTACACAGCTCAGGAATGCACTTACATTGTGTGCCATTACTACTCCTTGTTGTCTGGCTGTGTAGATCGCATGTGAAATATGAAAGAGTAGATCACACAGAAAGGACATGGTTTGCACAGTACAGCCTTGCACAGCTAGAAGTGTACCACAGATGATAATCACAGCAACTCCTTCTTCCACCATGCTGATAGAGGGAGCCTGTCATTGATTCACAGCCTGTCACTGCCGCAGAGCCTGTCACACCCTCACAGCTCCAGCACTCTCAGAGAATGCAGCCTATCTTCAACCATTCCCACTGGATTCTGCAGAACTGCGCGGACATCAACAGAGCTCCCCTAGCACTTGGCCAAAAACCAGGTCTAATAAGAATCAACAGATCAGGATGCATTCCCTCTCTGAGACAATCCTGCATCCATTCACTTGCTTTAGTGATGCTTTAGTGATGCTGAACATAACGCCAGCATACCTGCACCTATATTGTGCCCCATTCAGACGTGGGGAGACGTTTCTCTGCTCACCTTGCATGAGTATGGTGATCACTGGAAGCACCAGTTCTGGGGGAATGAGCCAAAAAGGAAGCAACCACAGACTTCATAGTAGCTCATGTGGAGTCTCGTGCTTGCAGCTCCCTGGGTTGTTATTTTCAAAGCCAGCCAGAATGGGAGCATAGTCCTCTGTTTCTTTGTAAATATAAGCTTGTCCTTACAGAGTTCCACTAACAGAAATTTAGAGGTGGCAAGCAAGGGGCATTGCTCATGGTCTAGAAATGGTAACCAGCAGGACCTTTCCAGGACTTGGATCATTCCTAATCTTAGGAATTAGATGGTAGCAAATTATTTCTCACAGCCTCTTTCAGCAGCTCTAGCATTCTTATAAATAACGGCTTCTATCAGATATAGCTGAACTGGGGACAGATTCATGAAGATTTACGTCTTCCTGGTTGACATCCATTAGACCTCTTTTTCCTAAGGAAGGCATCATTAAAACTTACACAGCCAGACAAGTTAGCATGTGTCATCCGGTCTGGGATAGCTTTCCATACATATCTTCTCAGCCCACACCGAGGCAATTAGCAATTTTAACCTTCTTTTTCCGAAAGTTTACATTATGGAAATGTCTTGCTCTATCAATTGGAGAAATGCATACAGTATCATTTCCCCCAGCAGACTCTTATGCCTTCTGTTATCACAGTTTTTCTTTCATCTTTCACTCCTCTACCAAATGCAAACTCCATGCCTACTCCTGCTCCTTCCTCATCCGCTATCTGTCCTACACCCCCTCCTCCAGTTCAGCAGGGTTTTTCCTTCATTATGTGTGCATGCTATCAGGCAGGCTCAGTCACAGAATGAAGCTGGCATCTTACAAGGTCCTGCCTCTGCCTTCTGTACATCTTCATTACACTGAGAAATAAATTATCTTGTTAGTTACATTATTACATTTTAAGTTGACAAGTAAATCTTATTATAAAAGCGTAATGATACAATAATATATTTTATTCATGCATTTAGCCCTCTCTTTCTGACACTTAATTATATCTACTGCTGCATGGTGATCTGAAACATTAATTTGAAAAATCAACTAAAATCCTCCATAATAGACTGATTTCCTGGCCTGTTCTTAAGGTTCTGGTTTACCATATACAGAAATTACTTTAAACGTGTCCAGTGAACCTTAGAAGAGCTTGATGGGAATGAAAGAAAAAAAGGAAGACTGTAAAGGAAGTATTTCGTTAAGAACTGCAGAGAGAATCAAATATGAACTTGTGTATAGGATGAAGCTTTTCAAGGAGAGAAACGGGATCTTCCCTGCCATGAACAACATAGAATCCACGCATCTGCTCCACTACAATACAGTGACCACACAACCAATAAGCCCTTAGCATTTCTGGGGTACAGAATATGATATCCAGACTTCCTTTCAGGTAACCAGCATTCAGTCTGTGCTCAGTCTGCCTACTGTTACAACCCACTCTAGAAGTTGAGGGGATCCCAGGTTCTTGTTAAAAGATCCCTTGGGGCATATTGCAATGAAAAAACACTGAATGATCAGTGTTTGTAAATATATATACATGGGGGGGGGGGGGTCGAACAATTTGGTTGCATTAGA
>JAWMRA010000041.1:15105629-15268998 GCA_035584735.1 Pseudotriccus pelzelni | reverse complement strand
TTTGTAAATATATATACATGGGGGGGGGGGGTTAGAACAATTTGGTTTCAATCGAAAGCAGATATATAGCCATTTTGGCTATTATTATCCATAATAATATGGCAATGTGAAAGCATAAAAATATCACTTAAGAAAATGTATAGGAGAGAGAAGGGAGGAAGAAAGGAAGGAAGGGAGGGAGGAAGGGAGGACGTAAAAAAAGTCTGAAATTGAGAAAAAAATAATTATAATCCTCAAACTACCTATAAATTGTGCTCATGACACTGGGCTGATCTCCAAGCAAATAATCTTCTCCCATGATGAAAACCATCCTAACTCTGCAAGCTTTCAGTAAGAAGCCCCCAGAAAACAGAATAGGGATATTTTCATTTCCATAATGTGAACAAAACAAAGCAAACAATTGCATCTCGTAAACATGATTGATATCCAGCCTCTTTAACTAAGAAAGGTGACAAATTTTCCCACGTAGTGTCAAGGAAAGTGGAAGAATAAAGGCTCAGCCTCTCCCTGTGGTGATAAATGTGTCTAAGAAAATTCCAGTGGAGTTGCTGCACAAAATGTATAACAGAGCTTGAGGAACTTCTGTACCCACCTTTTGCTGAACATCAGATGGAAGTAAATGAGTAACTCTCCTGCACTCCTCTGAAAATCCTTCTGAAAATTTTATTCACTTCATCACCTCAGTAAAATTTTGTCTTCTGCTTGCATATCACATATCCCATCAAACTTGGGACTTGCCACTTTAAACAGAAGACTTACTATCTGTAAACATGTCATTTCTAGCCTCACTCCAGCATGATTCTATTCATCGGTAATAAACTCTGAGTATAAATCTTTTTTACTGCTGTACTTCTCTGTGTGTCAGAAATTCATGTTTGGATTTGGTACAAGAAGTCCAACTTCCTTTGAAAGTTTAGGAGGAAAACTCTGCAATGACAAAACATTTCAAGTTATAGGTGACTATAAAAACATTCAAGTGACAAAATATACCTATTTGCTATTCAGAGAGAGTATCAAGACAGCAATTCATGCTACAGTTTTCGGAATAACTAAACCCCTGTAGCTGGGGCAAAACATTAAAAAAAGTCAGGTCTCACTAAGAGACCAGGTTTTAATACAAAGTCAGTCCACGAGTTGTCTACTAGGAGGTCAGTATTTTCTTGAAGTCCAACTCTAATTGTGATCAACTCTACTGAAAATTTAAAAATTAGCTCATGAACTCTTTAAAGGTCTGTTCTTTACAGACATTTCCATGAAATTCTGGAAAAGATGATATGAAGAGAAAAGCAGTCCAAACTCACGACTTGACCCATATGTCCATACTGCTTAACCATAAGCTTGGGTGAAAGTTTACCATATGGTACATAAGCCATCTGTGTAAATACTCTAAGTCACAACTGTTCCCTTCAGTATGCAATATTTAGGCAAAATGTACAAAAGTGACGCTGCACTGCTGTGAATGGCTTAGGTTCCCTATAAGGGTCTAGCTCAGAGTCTCTCTGAAAATCAGCCATCTGCTCTCTGAGAATAGGTGTAAATTAATCTTATCATATAGGAATAAATAATTCCTTTTTAACAAAATCTTTCTCCACTGATTTTCCAGTAGACAGTGATTCTTTCCTCTTTAATGCTGTTTTAGGATGTATCTTCAATTAAAGAGTAAAGGATTCCTTCTAAACTTGTTATTTTAAATTGAGAAAAACAACTAGTTCAGTTCCTGGCAGTCAAACTATTAGCTTGAACAGTTATTAAGGACCAATTAGTTACAATTCAGTTCTGAAAGAAGTCCTTAAAAACACATATATAAATAGAACCTAAATTTTACCAATAATACGCAGAAAGAATTTTTTACACTAATCAGGGTTCTATTTTTAGAGAATTATATAAGACACATTTGTTTTTTAAATTTACAGATCTGAACAACATACGTATGAAAAACACATTTTTGTATAGTAACCAAGAAACAAGTTTCAAGAATAATGCAACAACTCAGAAATATTTTATATTATGTTCAGTAATTGGCAAAATCAGTATCTTTACTGCATAACCTACAGTATCTGTTCCTGGGCAAAAAATAAATTGAAGCTACTTGGGAACAGTGGTGAATTGCACCCTAAACTTTCCTAGAACTCAATTTGTCATATGTGATTTACCACTATCTTTTCATTTCATGATGCGTCACTTGTTGGTTTCATCTTCCTGTAGAAAGCAAATTGTTTTGATGAAGGTCAACTGTATGATTTGGGAAAAAAAAGGCAGACTGGTCATGATATTTCACTTAAATGGAAAACCACCCTCTATGAATGCCATTACCAGTATCCTTCCTGATGGCAGAGTATCTTAATGCAGTGACCCAAGAAGGGAAATGCTCTTATCTCTACGATTTACCTTAGGCATATTGAAATGTAAGTCAGAGTGTAGAAGACTGAATACAAAGCATGTTTCAGCCCTCCTTACATAGAGAAATAGACTTTAAAGATGACATTATTATTTGTATTGCCAGTTATATTATTATGATGACACCTAGAATTTTCCCTTCCCCTTAACCTCTCTTACTTTATAAAGCACTCATTGAGTTACACACTGGAGATATTGACAGATAGAGACCCACAAGGATTACAGTTCTCTTGAAACAAAATGCAAACAGTGAGAAGGAGTACAGAAAGATGGTTAGAAAAAATCCTACAGTTATTATGCTAGACTACTAGCGTTAAGGAATTTGTTGGATGTACAAAAGAGATAAGGAATGGATAAATGACCTAACTTTGTGAATCTTTCCTATATAATGACATGAAACAAAGTGCACCATTGGCTGTACAAGTGCTTAGACTAGTGGAAGGTGATGCTGTTGACAAAAATTAGGGGCATGCACAAGAGAAACCACTTCAGGACAAGAACTTATGATGTACCTTGACTGAAGTTTAAGGTTCAGTTTTCTGGATACTGACATGACCATCTTCTTTAAAAGTGAACAAAATTACAACGTCCCCTCCAAATTTCTAGAGTTTGTAGGTAGGTTAAAAAAACGTAAATATTTCTTAAGAAATTAGCATCATAGAATCTGTTTGCTTTTTGCAGAGTTCTCGGGGACATTCAAACTCCACAAGTATCATACACTTCCTCAAAATCCCATTGAATAATACCAGCTTCAATAAATACAGTGTTCAGGATGGAGCTAGCACAGATCTGTATTATTTACATATGTCTGACATGTAGAGCAGACCCACGTGATATAAATTCTTTAATAAGAAGCCTAAAAAACTCTGCTCAGCCCCAAAATTCTCTTGATGTAAAAATTAAATGATCTCCAAAATGTCGGCCTGTTCTGTTAGTACAGTATTAAATTAATATCTGTCTCTAGTGTGCTACTCTCTCTCTTGTGCTACTCAGTTTATTCTGGGTAAGGTTGGGGGGGGATTTCCCCTTTTTTCCTATGTAGACAAAAGTCTTACTAAACAGATTTCATCACCACACAGAAATCTCTGTCTGAGGTTGAACTACTAGTAATTCAACCACACATCTTTAGACCTTTCACGTCCTTTAAAAGAGAGCTAAGATGTCTCCTCTGAGCAACAGAACTTGCAAGATGAATTTAAGAGTCCATGTCAAAAAGAAGTAGCAGTAAAATGGAAGACTGATGCAAATAAAAAAAGACTGAAGCAGCTACTGTTTTATATTCTAGTTCAATGCTTAAATCTCCTCTGCACTGAAAGCTGTTAAATTTTTTCCCTTCATCATGATTTGTGAACATTTCACTTATCAGTTGTGCAGATATTTTTCATAATTCCAGAGGAAACAGAACTGCCCATATGCTGTGGTCGAGCTGCAATTATATATATTTTTTTTTTATATTCAAGATATTTTTCTGGGGAACTGTAGGAAGCAGTGAGGGCCAGGGGCTCAGTGATGAGTTCAGCTGAACTGAGGCTCTGAGGCTCTAAGTAGGGGATTCAAGTAGAGCCCTAGATGAGGTCAGAGGTTCCTGGAGGACTCGATACTAATAATTTCAAAGGCTTATCTTCACTCAGGAGTAGCATATTATCTACTGCAGGAGTGCATGTGAAACTTGTCCTGTGTACTTGAGTCATCTTTCATCCTAAAGGACACAGTTTCTCGGTCGCTCCCTGGGAAAACTGACATTCATGAAGCTATCTATGGCATTCTCCTAATACTTTGGTCCTTCCTTTTGCATGTTCTTCCTCTTGTTTTCCTCCCAACACACACCTCCCAAACATGGAGTATCCTGTCAAGCATGGCAGAAGCTGAAATATTAAATTAACATTGAATTATTCAAAGAAACAGGAAAGAATAAATTCACTTCCACCTCCAGGTCAACTGCTCAACTGCTTGCTCTGCAAAAGGGAAGAGGAGACAGTACTGAGAGATAAAATGGTGCATGGAGCCACAGTGACCCATTTCAGCTTTCAGACAGCCTCTTGGGCCCTGGTTTCTGTGCTGGCAGCAGTGGGAACAAGAAGAGAGGAAGAGCAAAGCATAAATCGCTGAAGCGATGTGACCAGCCTATTTGGAAACAAACAGTTAGTGACCGTCTGGCAGAATTAGCAAGAATCAATCATGCAGTAAGTTCATTGGAAAAAGAAAATGAGAGTAACAGGGGATAAGCTAAACAGTAGCTAAATAAGATGGAGAGGCAGAATGTCAACAGGCTGGTGAGAAGCAGTTGATGGAGGATATTATGGCCACTGAGGCAGAACTATAGCAAGTAATTAAGCATAGGGGCATTGTCAGAAGGTGGGTCTGAGCTGGGAAAACACTGCTGTGCAAGTGTGGGAATGGCTCTGGTCAGTGCTCATTCCAGCAGAGCTCAGCAAGGGGATGATCATAGCTGTCTGGATGCGAGAAGAAATCTGATTAACCCCTGGGTAGATAGACTTATACTTTTTAACTGCTGTGCCACATATGCACCCACTGCCTTGCAATAGAACATAGCTCAATAGGGCTTACAACCTTCAAGGGCAGAAGGACTTTCATATCCATATTTCTATGTCTTGATATGAAAACTTATTTCTACCTGCCCAGTACAACATAATTACATGATCTTATGTCGATGCTTAATCCCATTTCATCCATAATAGTCTCATCTTATTCAAGACGGTAATCATAAAACTCATGAAAGTATATATCCAAAGGATAACTTTGCTCATTTATTAGTATGGAAACAAAGGGAAGATAACATATAACCTAATGGCAAAATACGGATTTCAACGTCTGTTTATTTACATTAAAAATGTTTAATTGTTTTAATAACAGGCTCACTGACAAACTTCTAATTTGGATCTATTATTTTCCGCATTAGAATTCCAGTGGCAGGTTTAGCACACAGTCTGCTTATTATACAGGAGTTCATTATCAAAATCTACCATAGATTGATTATCAATAAAGTGATTTTCATTTCCTTAGAACTCTCATCACAGCACTCTTTTATTTATTATCCTTCTACTCTGTTTTCTTTATCTAATCAGCCTGTGTTGAATCAGCTGCTAAGCACTGAAGAGCAAGTGGTTTCTTCAGCCTTGTAACCATTAAAAGTTGGTAGGAGCTATTCTTCAGACCAAATGTGTTACTGTTCTGCTAAAGATCCTGCTCTCCTTTCATTTTTAAATACTTATACATCAAGACTGTAATGATAACAAATGACAACCAAATGTTTTTTTAGATAGATATAGAAAACATGCTTCAAATAATGAGTTTACTCTTCTGATCTAGGAAGTTTGAGTGTGCCCACTGACACTCTCCTCCTCATTAACTGTGGAGAACAAGGACTGCTCATACTGAATTTCTGCTGGGAGAGAGCAGGGCCTGAGAGGGAACCCAAGCAAGCTGGAACACATCAGCTACACCTCAGCTAGATGGCTGAGGTTCAGTCCCATGCAGCTGGTCTCTCTGGGTGCCTGTCTGATTAACAAGGGTCTTTTAGAAAACAGCACGTGGCATCTGAAGTTCCTACTCATTTGCAATCAGTGAAACTGAAATACTCAAACATTCTCTGGACCTGTGATTTGTAGGAAACAAGAGGAAACCATGGGTAAGGTTTAGACACCATCTTTTGTATATAAAATTATCAAAATTCATATAAATAAATTACAGAAAGAGGAAGTGCTAGGCACTCTTTTCAGCAGAAAAGAGGGAACATTATTTGGAAGGTTTGAAGGAGGACCACAGAGCACCCTGTGCTTGTAAACAGGGCAAACAGCACATACATCACCTATTTGGGCTGAAAATACCAGAGGGAACTGAGATGACAAGCTAGTCACATCCTTGGAGTGTGACTAAAATAAGATATAACTATCTCCAGCAGAAGGTAAAGAGGAAAAAACCTAATTTCTGATCTATGACTTCCATCTCAGCTGTTTTTATTTACCTACAGTGTAATACAGCATGCAGTACAACAATACTCTGAGCTTTTCTATTTTGATTTTACAACTGATGAGAGTTTAAAGGCTCAGAGAAGGTGCATAAAGTGGAATACCTTTTCTTCAGTTATTTTCTTTCTAACTGGTAGGCAGAGCGAGAAGTTTTTTTGTAAGCAGATGTTTTCTCTACATTTCTCTGCTTCGCATACAATATGCAAATAACCTACACAATATTTTTTAGGCAAAATGTTAAAATGGTAAAATTTTACCAGCATAAAATACACCTGCACAAAAAACCAAAACAAAGGTAGTTCATACTAGCTGAAATAAAAACAGTAAACTATATGAACTAAAGCCTGAGGGCTCAAACTGATCAATGCTGGAAGCCAAAGAGGATTTATATCCCCTTATATAATACTTTATTCCTGTCTAGATATCCTGTGAGCCTTTCCTGCCCTCTTTGACAAGCTAGTAGGCTTGATGAATCATTGTTTGTTTTTTGATTTGGCAATTCCCATGTTCTTATAAAGAAAATAACATATGACAAGGTCAAGAATATGAACACAATTATAAAGGAAGCTTGACATATCAGATAAAACTTCTGGGGTATAAAGGGAAAAAAAGTAAATAAGGATTTTGAGAATAGACATTAGTGAGGATCGTAGCAACACAAGCAAAAATAGACAGCTCCAGTCCTGGAAAGGCACAGCAGTCAGTTATTTGTGAGCAACAGAAAGAAAGAGGGAAGAAGTAGGCATTGTTACCTGGTAGCAAAATTAAAACAGGAATGGTAAGGTATACAGTGGTTATTGGGATTTTTTAAAAATAGACCAAATTTAAATTAAAGGGAAATAAAGAGAAACCAAATTCTGAGCTGGCATAATTGGAAATAAATCAAAGCTGTTGTCACCCCACCTACAGGGCATGGTCCCTGCAAGAGTCTGATCTGGATACACCTCGATTGGTGTTCAAAAATGTGCAATGGCCAAGGGCACAGAGTTTGTCAGGAAAAGAAAGACTGAGATGAGTAAATGGAGAAAAATAATCATAAACCGCATACCAGGTTTCAGGTAAGCAAAGAAAAGAAAGTCTTCTTGAAGGCAAAGCAATTTACAAGTGAGCAGAAGAAAAAAAGATTATCTGAGGAATGTCAAGTCTTTGGAACAGAATGGAAAAAATCAATAAAAATTCGATGCTTTTGATATAGATTACAGAAAACATGAAAGGATTTGGGCTGCCAGTGAGAGATGGGCATACAGGAACAAGGTGTAGAGGAGAGAGAAGAGCTGAGGTAGAAAGTGGTGATGTTGCAGTCCAAGTGCTGTGGTGAGACTGTGATGAATAACATCTGTTTATTTTTCTCGTTTGCCGTTACTATTTTTCATGTTCCTTTTAAAAATCAGTGGCTGGATTAGCAGATAGGAAGACTGGTTGTTTGCCTTGCTTTGACCACTTTGCCACTGGGCTTTGGCAGCAGAGGAACGTTTTATAGACAGGGCAGTTGCTTCTTTTCTGAAAGCAAATGAACTTGCTCAGCAGGAAAAAGGTGCAGGAAAGCAGAGCTGGGCAGCTGGGAAGGGACAGACTTGGCAGGCAGGGAACTGCTAAGGTGGAGAAACAGGTGGAAGGGAGCAGAAAACAAACTGTAGTCCAGAGCTAAAGAAAGGGGAATTTTCTATGGTACCTGGTGAGATGGTGGAAGTTGATCTAAACCAGCAGGCTACTGAAATTTTCTAGATTAAAAACAGGGTTGGAAAGGAAAACGTGCCCAGCTCAGTACAGGAGAAAGTAGGTTTGCAATCTTTTGTTTTCAGCTCTTTTTGAATTTCTCACTTCAAACAAATACTATTCTGTTCTAATAAAAAATAGTGTTAGAAGTTCAGTGTACTCTAGTATGTTTTGCCGTAGCTGCTTTAAGAAAAAGAGGCAGACAGTGGCTTCTCTTCTTTCTTGTAGATTCTGGCCACCACTGTCACAGCGTGAGGACATTTTCAGCTCAGTTTCTCGTCAAGCACAGACTTTTTAGGGGATCTTGTGGAATAGCCTTTTCATTTCTTCTTCAGTCCTAAGTTTCTGATATATAGAAGATATGTTGTCAGTGTATGACAATAAACCCTTGCTTGCTTCTAGAAATTGTACATATCCAGATAAGAAGCAAGAAACTACCCTTGTGCATCCTTTAAGAATTTGACTAGTTTCTCTCATTTGATAATGCTGCAAAAACTTTTCAATTAACAAAGATATCCTAGTTTTTAGGTGTGGTATAGCACAATATTAGTGCTCCTGTAAGTATGTAAAATGGAAAGAATTAAAAAAATGTCAAAAAATAGTAGGAGAATGTGATCAGTATAGTAAAACTAATGCTTAAGTTTATTATTATGCATGTTTTTACCCCTCAGTAACAACGTGAGAAACATCAACTGTCTGCGACTCTTTGGTTAAAATCACAGTTCTGAATTCATTCCAAAACATGGCAATAAGTTTTGTAACATAACAGCACCAGAAGAAACTTGGAAACCTCCAGGGAGGATTTTTGATCAATCAGAACACTTCACCCTTGATCAGAACTGGGATCTAATCCTGGGATCTAAGACTAAGACACTAACTCAGTCTTAACTGTGCAACTGTGGATCTGCTTAGTCCATTGCCTTTATGTATATGTTCTCTAAAGACTAACAACGTAATTTTTCACATTTTATTCAGAATAGTAGTCCCACTGATTTCAGCAAGAATGTATGGGAAAATTAAGTGCTTCAGAGACTGGGATTACATTTTCAGAAGGAAAAGGGAGCCCTGAAGATGGAGTGGCTGTAGCTTTGTTGCTTCTGCCAATTGGAAGCTATGATTCCTGCAGGCACATCACTCTTAGTAGTGAAAGAAGAGGGAAAACAGAATCTGTCATGAACTCACCCAGACCTGGTGTTCTTCCCGTTCTGAAAATCCAAAGAAAGACCCACTGCTTTCTTCAAGATCCTGCATAAGAAGACCACTGATCTTTGCTCTGAGCTGTAAGTTATCTGTGGATTCCATTCCCTTTAGCAGAAAGAGGTAAAAAGGGGATTAATTCCTTATTCTAGTGAAAGGCACTGCCAGCCTGCACGTGCTAGCTTATGGATATGCTGCAAAGGGAGACATCTTGTCTGTGAGGATGCCTCTCTGGTCAAATGTAATGAGTGCATGAATAAATCATGATGTGGTTGCATTATTATAGACTGAACTATTAAACTTAACCTGCATTTGTGGAAGCACAACGAAGTGATGCACTTTCTCAAAAGCTGGCATATATATTCATGAGCTTCTGATCACAACAGTGATACCTACAGTTAAGCTGATAACTGGTACTAAGGAGATCAAAAACACAGAATACCAACATATCATGGTGTGATTTAGCCAACCATATAGGTGAAACAACTAGGCGCTGTTTTGTGTACTGAAACACAGTACAGACACTTCTGAATCTATATCCTTCTAGTAGAGTTCAACTGTTTATTAAAAAAACTATTTAAGGAAGGAAAGCTGCTATTTATTTCATGAGACCCTTGTGCAATACCATTGCTTTGATTCCTCCACCTCTGTTTTGGTGTGGATGTTGTTTAGGAAAGAATTCAGATAAGCAGGTTGAAGAAATGCAGCAGATTAGTATGTTAAGAAAACATACTAATACGTAAAAGATACTGGAGTAGACACTGTCTCCAGTATCACCACCATCTGCTTTGTGATTTTTTTTAGTTGATCAGTTATAAACACAGGGAGTAAAATTTTTAAAAGGTGCACCTGTATTGCACCAATAAAACAGGCAATCTTGTGCCTAACAGGCCATACAAATGCACTCTCATGCTCTTGAGGATTTTCTGAGCACAAACATCATTATGGACCTAACTGAGATTGAAGTGACAAATGGTACAGCCTGAAGCCACGGTTATCTATTTATAATAATAACCTTTTCCTCTTGAAAGCTGTATCCAACCTGTGACATGATTTCAAGGTAAAATTAAAGAAATGTGTCTCCTCAAATGGAGTTTGAGCCGATCCAGTCAGAGCTGCCTCAATACTTTACTGCAGTCTGAATTTTCAGGGAAACACCTTACTTTGAACCCAAGACCTGTGCAACTGGAGAATGGAATAAAGAAGCTATAATAAATTGTCTTGCTGTATCAAGATATAAGAATCTATCAAGAAGCTTCAGCAAGTACCTTACTTTTTAATTGTGTAAGATACCATCTTTAAACATAGAGAAAAACTTTGTTCATGACTTGTACTTCTGCCACAAAAAATGTGCAGTATTGCTGAAATTCCGAGTCATTATTCTTAATGACCCACTTCAGGCCACAAGTTCACAAGTGCTTTAAGCTGGCATTTGACAGCATTGCCCCCCAAAAAAGTGCCCTGCTGATTTCCTCTGCTTCTCCTGCCTGCTGCTGCATTTCCTCACCCTGAAACAAAGCTGCATGTAGCTGAGTGGCAGACTGGGACAGGGAGCTGATACAAGCTCAGTCTGAACTGGGAGTGGAAGAGGGGACAAAAGGCTCACTGCATTATTGAATGAGAAATTTAAGCACAAGGATGAAGGTGATGAACCAGCAAGGTCAGGCAGAAGCTTCTGAGGAAGGGTGTACATCAAAGTTGGTACTTTGAGCACCAGTGCCAGCTCCTGGAATTACAGCATGAGATTGTTCTGCATTTGCCAAGAGACATTCAGCACTCTTCTCCTTCACTGAGAGCTCTCCAAAGGCTGAAAGAAGCAGACTAGACACATCTCTAACCATGTAAATATGTGCCTCAAGCATTTCTTAAAGCATTTATAGATACTCCTAAAACTACAGGAAAACTGTAATTTACATCCTCCAGAGGTTTTATTTGCACACTCAAAACAAACCTATTTACTTTAGAACTGACAATGCACAGTGTCAGTTATTTGGTATTAGATTCATGTTAACTTTGTCCTGGGAACCTCTTTTTTGCTCTTCTGCAAGAGTAATGGTTATATCATGATACAACTTTAGTCCACTCTAAGAGCTGTGTGCAGTGTAACCATGGGCTAAGCTACATCCTACGCTTCCAAATCAAAAGTAATTATACATCTTGAATTACAATTTGCTCATAAAAGGCATCATGTGAATGCTCTGCGGGCAAGATTACACATTTTGTCTCCCATCCCAGCACATCAGAGCATCATCTCTGCTAAGGAATTGTATATTTAAAGAGGCAAAGTAGGATTTCTAATTACTATCTTGATAAATGTTCTACTTTACATGATTTGTTTCTAATGGAGATGAGTTCAGAAAAGAGCATCTCATTCTTCTATGAGATGAAATGGGAGTGGGAAGAAATATTCATCAAAAGCTGATAGGTGATGACATGCCTGGTTTGGAGTGGGCATAAGGAGAAAGACTTTTGTTTCTCTAGGAGGGAAAAGGGAAAAAATCCTCAATGAAATAGAAAACCTGCATGATGATTTCATTATATCAGGTCAGTGATCCAGTTAGATGGACTAGGACAGTTAGTACCAGCAAATCTTCTGGCTAAACATGCAAAGGAGGAGGTTACTCACCCTTCCAGGCTTATTAAAAATTACTGCAGGCACTTTGGATCCTTTTAAGCACAGTTAAAGATGGCAGATGTCTTTGCTGGTCACATATAGTTAGGTAACTTGTTGCCTGGAAACACATCCCAGTGGATTATACACTATAAATAGTCAATTAAAAAGCTGTCTTTGTTCCAAATTTTAAGTATTCTCTTATTTTCAGCCTTTGCCTTCTATAAGGCAACCATTCTGTATTTTGTAAATTAGCCATAACAGACATCAAACTGATGAAATCCCTTAATAAAAGTAACCCTTAATAAAAATAACCCTTAGTAAAAGTAACCCATGGTAGGAATGGGTACTGGAAAGAGCACAGTTAACACACAGCAGAGGTGTAAAGGAGTGAGCATCCTTTTGTCCACCCCTTCTTGACTGACTGAGTAACAGAAAGGTGTGGGATAAAAATCACTTTAAGGTGCCCAAAAGTGAGGAAATAAAATAGTGGTGGAAAGCTATTAAGGGATCTGGCTGTAGGCAGCACACTTATGTTTGCATAAGGGCTGTCCTTCAGACAGACTCATCAGTGTGCTTGGCCTTTTATAGAACATCAGAGACTCCAAGGCTCAATTTAAAATAAAATCTGATCAAACACTGTATGTAATCTATGCCTATCCTGAAATGAAGGGAAATACTCCTGAGGAATGACCTATATGCTGCTTCTGAATTACAAACACCTCAGCCCAGATAACAAAAAGACAAGGTGCTCAGTCTCACAGCCTCATTTTAGGAACTTGGCTCCCTATCTGAAGAGATGCCTCAAGAAAGGATCACAAAACAAACCTGCTGAAAGGGAAGCCGCTTATCTAGCCAAGAGGAGACGGAACAGATTTTTCCTTTGTTTTCCCTGTTCTCCTTGCTTTCCATCTCCTTCCATCTGGAGCAGTCTGTCCGAGATAGTCATTGCCCAAGGGTAAATCTGTCTTCCCTGAAAGTAGCAGGCTTCATCCAGTCCTTTCATGCAGCTACTTAGTGTGTAACTCACCTAAGATGCAGACTGTTTCATGCCCTTCATCTCTGCATATTTTGAAACTGCAGTTTCAGAACTACCTCCCTGGAGGAGATTAAACTGCTGGCCAGGCTGAGGACAGTCTGTAAGGACTTAAAGAGCACAGTTGCCTGCCTCAAAACACTTGTGATAAGGGAACTTGAGGTAAGCACAGAAGGAAGGAATTTGCAACAGGAAGGCACCAGTTCCAGGCTGGCAAGTCAAGATCTGATTAGCACATCCTGGTTAACACATCTGGACAAAAATTCCCACTGTGGCAAACTGTGGGAAAGGAAGAAACTGCTCATACAAATATAACCCCAAGTTATAAGAATGGCATCTGTGACCACCCCGTGGATATCCAGAACTTGGACTGTATAAAGGTGATACCCCCAGAAGAACAACTCTGGGGTCCCCACCACTGAGAAGCCCAGGGTGAAAAAAAACAATGGGGTCCTGATGAATCCACAGATGGTAACAATCTTCTGCTTGATCTCTCAATATCTCCCTCAGCTTCCCCCCCCACCCCGTTTTCTATATCTTTCTATCTCTCTACCTCACATTTGCTGTTAAATAAAATCTATATTACTGATTTTGACACATGGTCTTCTTTGCACCTTAATTCTGGCAGAGGCACCTCCCATAAATCAGATCATAACACAGGCTGTCACTCTTGTCAAAGATGGGTCTTTGCTGCAAAACTAACCAAGGCACAAAGAAAGCTCCCAGAAGCAAATCTGGATTGCTACCTTTACCACAACGGAACACGTTCAGGAGGGGATCTCCTGCATTTCAGGTTCCAGTGTAAGCTTTTTACAACCTTGATAGGATTTTACTCAGGTGTTCCATAATATATCAACAGTCTTCAGAAAAGGACTGCAACTCAGGATTTTCCTTTCTTCTGTTTCCAGAGAGGATCCCAATTTCTGATCCATGACCTAGGCTGAGAGCGTGTCTACCATACCAAACATCCATGGCGACACAGATGGCACAGCATCCACTTTGTGAAACCTGAAAGCACTCAGGAATAACACAGATGCCAAAATGCTCAATATTGTCAAATATAAGGCATCTGTGAGCACGCACAGAGGTGAAGTTTCATGTTCCTACAAGTTATGCAGCAGCTGAGCAAAATACTTTGGGATTTAGTCATCAAATTGTGCTTATGTCCTTCAGAGGGATATGGGATTTGATCTTCAAACCCATGAGTAGGATTATTGTTTGATACTTTATCACTGCCCCGTCTGGAGTCTGCCATTATAGTTCCCTCTGGGAACAACCATTTTTAACATGTGGATCTACCACCATAAAAGAATTAAGGTCATTTAATGTGCAGGGTTAGAAATCAGTCACACAGAACAGTGGTTTGTGGGGAATGGGTATTACAGAATTACAGAATCACAGAATATGCCCAGTTGGAAGGGACTCACAAATATCTTAAAGTTCAACAGCCTACACAGGACCATTCCCAAGAGTCACACCATGTGCCCAAGAGTATTGTCCAGACACTTCCTGAACTCTGTCAGGCTTGGTGCTGTGACCACTTCTCTGAGGAGTCGGTTCCAGTGCCCAACACCCTCTGGGTAAAGAACCTTTTTCTAATATCCAACCTAAACCTCCCCTGACAGAATTTCAGGCCATTCCCTCAGGTCTCATCACTGGTTACTGTAGAGAAGAGATCAGTGTCTCTCCCTCCTTTTTCCTCCTCTCCTCCTCCCCCTGAGAAATTTGTAGACTGCGATGGGGTCTCCCCTCAGTTTCCTCTTCTCCAGGCTGAACAGACCAAGTGACCTCAGCCACTCCTCATACAGCTTCCCCTCAACGCCCTTCACCATCTTCCTTGTCCTCCTTTGGACACTCTCTAATAGCTTAATATCTTTCTTACATTGTGGTGCCCAAAACTGCCACAATATTCAAGGTGAGACCACACCAGTGCAGAGCAGAGCAGAGCAGGACAATCCCCTCCCTTGACATACAGCTTCCAAAAAAGCAGGAAAGTCTACAAACTAGTTGCAATATAAGAAAATTAATTAGCAGCTATTAGCTTATTATCTGGCTTATTATGCACTCCAGACCAAAGTCCTGGATGCACTTATGTGTTCTCTCACTCAGTGCTGCCCCATTTTATCTCCCGGACATGGATTCTCTCTTCTGCACCCAGGAGGAAATGGGTACCCTGGTCTGGAACTGTTGCAGCAGCACTGGGAATGGTGGGCAGAGGCCAGCTACTGAGCATAAAAGAGATGATGAAGTAAAACTTGTATCTGAAACGTTTTGTGCAGAGGGGGGTGAAAACATTTCTTAAGGTGAGGTATTTACATCACTCTTGATATACAGACCTTTCACATATGGGGTGTTTGTTTATGTGTTTGTTTGTATTTAATAGGATAAATTCAGGTGGGAAGGGACTTCAATATGTCTATAGACCAACCTCTTCCTCAAAGCAGCAGCATCAGCTCTTAGATCAGACGGGTTTACTCAGGGCTTTATCCAGCTGAGCCTTGAAAACCTAAAATGATGAAGAACTGCACAAACTCTGTGGGCAACCCAAACTACTGCTTCATTGTCCCATGGAATAAAAAAGGGTTTCCTTGCTTTCCTTTCTTCCTTTCCTTTCCCATCTAAACCTCCTTTGTTTCAGCTCCTGCCTGTTGTCTCATCCTCCCTGCACACCCTGATGTACAGGGCCTGGCTCCAGCTCCTCGATGACTTCCTGCAGGCACCTGGGGTGGCTCTTCAGCAACTATACCGCTTCTCCAGGCCAGACACCCACATCTCCCTCTGCCTCTTCTCACGGGGCGAGGGCTCCAGTTTCCCACCATCATTGTGTCCTTCAGCTGAACTCATTCTTGGTTATGAGTCTCTGCCTGGGACCCAAAACCGTTTCCTCTCTTTTCTACAACACTTCCACTAGATGATACAAATAATTCCAAGAAATGGAAAACTCCTCTTCAGTGCCTTGTCTCTTTGTGGACCCAGCTTCCAAAACACCTCTAAGTGCTCCTAAAAGGGATTCTAGATCCCTGATGCAGTAGGATGGGAAGGTGTGTGCTCTGCAGATACACATGGCCTGTACAGTTGGGGATGGAAGGTTGATTAAGCCACAGTGACAGATTTTTATCTCTAAGTTCTTTGGGAAAGGACAAGGAAAGGTGATTTTTTTTCCTTTTCCATTTCTTTATTTTATCTTAACAGCTGCTTCATTCAGTTGAACTTTATAATTTCTCATCCAGTATGATTTTGAAAGCCACAGCTTTTCCGGCTCTTTTGCGTGATCCTAAGCCTTAAGTTTCCCTATTAAAATTAACTTCATTTTCCAGCTATTTATCTTACCTTCTAAATTTTTCATTCCTTTTTGCAGCTTCAGCCAAATAGAAATGTTCCTGCAACTGACTGTGATTTTATCACAGGAAAATTAAGCTCAATGTATACTGGTATGTGAAGGTAATGAAACCAGATCATCATCTGAGAAAAACAAAGCCTTTTACCAAGTAGCTTTTATGAAATTATTCTCTGTTTTCCTGTACAATGGAGTGCCATAATCTCTCTTGGCCTAGATGGGGCACTAATCAGATGATAAAGATATTCTGATTCCATATAACTTCTTAATGATTCTGTTTACTCTTATAGATTCACTTTCGGCAGATTAATGATTGTTTTCTTTCTAGAGAAGATGATTCAGTAATAATACTTTTGGGTAAGAAAGAAAAACTTACTGGATGGAATTGCTAATGTTTAGGTGAAATATTGCACAGGACAGAATTGTAAATTAATGCCCCATACGCATATCTGAAATGCCTAAAATTCAGCAAAATTATTTTTACATTTACATTCTGTGAATATGGGGAAATTATTTAGAGTCAGGTGGTGATCATTAGTCAACTATCCAATTAAGATGTAAGAAATGTTGACTTCGTGGACCCACAGGACCTTGTAATTAAAGTTTTTCCTATTTTTAATTAAGTGTAACCCTAATTATCTATTCATAAACAAGCCTACTGACTAAACTACTCCATGCAAATTGTTTCTGTGCACAGCACCTCACTTGCACGGAGGGTATTTGTCATAGAAATGGAGGAACAAGCAAGAATTAGAAAAAAAATTCCAGAAAATATTTTTTCAGAGTCTTATTTTACTGTACTTAGGACAGGTCTTACTGCAGGACAGCTATAGTCAGCCAGACTTTCTAGACATCTAGTCTAAGCTCTGAAGCCTGATCCAATACCTCCTGGAAGCAGATGTTTCAGTGCCCCCGTAGTCAGCAGGGAGCCCTAGAGATCCCAATACTTCTCAGAGTGCAGCTCAGGCCAACAACAGCCAAATGGTGGCAAACAACTCAGGCACAATAAGTGGGATGCCCCTGATGCCTGACAGTATCAGAACACGGACCTTGTGGTGCCTGAAGAGTAGCTTGCCTGTAGGACGTGCTCAGCACTTGCAGAGACTGGTCCATGGCTGTGGATGCACGCACAGTCACCTCGTGTCTCCAGAGCCAGGGAAGGAGAAGCAGTGGCTGCCAGCCCTGCCAGGTGTCAAAGGGGTGACATTGCTGCTCCTGCTGGGTGTCCCCATCTGGGCCAGCCATAGGGCAAGGAAGGGACAGTCACTGCCCTGCAGCTGCAGAGTGGGAGCACGCAGCTGGGGCTGAGCCACTCGGGGATCAGGAGGATACAGAGGGGGATAAAGCAGGCTCTGCTCCCCAAAGTCAGATAGGTGCAAGAGCCGTATGGATGGCACCAAATAAAATTCCCTGTGTACTCCCAAATTAGCAGGACTTTGTGGCAGTAAAGCTGGCTACCCTCTACTGCCCTCTGGATTTCAGTTTTCAGCTACCAGTTTTATAGCAAAAACACCCAGATACCCCAGGGATAGAAAACAGCATAAAACAAGGAAACAAACACCATTTTCATCCACTCCTAAGCAAGTCAATCATTGTTAATATTAATACAGCTGTTAATCCCCTATCTAATAATGAAATCTGAAATTTTATCTGTAAGCAATGATACTACAATGCTCTAGCTGTCCTTTGATCTTAGATGCAATGAGACTTTGAAAAGCAGCAGACTGTCCATTCCACCCTCAGAAATTCCTCTCTGATCACAATGTTTCTGTCTGAACAGCACCACTTCTATGGTGTACTTGCAAAAAAGGTCCTGCCTTCTCTCCTCTCCTCTTCTCTTCTTTTGTGTCCTGTTTCCCACCAAAACTTATCTCTTTGCAGAATGGCAACTAAGAAAAATTTGCAATTTTAATTCATTTCCTTTTTTTTTCCTTTCCCTTTTGATGTCATTAGGGTCTGCTATCAGCACTCTCTTTCTCCCTCCGGCTCAGTTCGTGCCACCCCTCCCCACCTTCTTGCGCTCCTTCCTCTTTATACTATTTGGTTTATGAACTCAATGAATATAACTATTATGTTTAGGAAAAAAAAATTACTTTTTCTTTTGATGCACTTCCAGTGCTCATTGTATTATCTCTTATTCCATTCCTTCTACAAAAGTCATTGTTAGGCCCCTTTTTTCGAAAGTATATGCCTTTTTTTGATTCAAAAGTCACTACTTCAGTGCCTTTTGAGAACTCTTTTATCAGTGCTGGTATCTTTTGTCAACTCCCACCACATTTTCAATCTCCATTTCCCTCAGTATGATCCCTGAAGAGTAATGTTTCATTTTCTTACATCTCTTCTCCTCAGTGCTCATTTCACACAGGTACCCATGTTACAAACAGCACAGTTGCTGTAATCCTTCATGTATTTGGACAAACTACACATTTACCTTCTGAACATTAGTACACTGAAATTTGTTTCATGTCTGCTGTTCCAATTCA
The DNA here is from genome assembly GCA_035584735.1 of Pseudotriccus pelzelni. NCBI lineage: Eukaryota > Metazoa > Chordata > Aves > Passeriformes > Tyrannidae > Pseudotriccus > Pseudotriccus pelzelni. The sequence continues at coordinate 15,250,232 of JAWMRA010000041.1, read as the reverse complement.
TAAATGTCATGATTTTTTGCTCCACAGACACAAGGGATCCTGCAAGCAGTTAGATTCACACTTTACTAATCTTTGAACACAGTTTACAGTTTTCCCTGTTTAAAAAATGTCCATGTTGTGATTTTCCTCATATTTGTGAGGCATTTATTCTCCAAAATGAAGATTCAGCATCTTTCTGACCCATGACTTACTTTTGTACTATTGTCCTGAGCTACTTTGAGCTCAGCTTTTGGGTATACTAAACATAGTGCTGCACTGCAGTGCTCAAACATTGACTTACTGTTCAGCCCATGTGCAATCTGCTCCAGCTGTAAGCACCTACTCACATACTTAAATTTAAGCATTAAATTAAGTCCTCAGGTGGATCAGGGTTCATAGGCTCAGTTACAGAGCTGAGCCTTACCTTTTCCTCTGACGTCCTGCAGTGCTGCTCAGTGCAGAACAACGTCCATGAAGCACCGAGTTCTCCTGAGTCGGACCTAAAACACAACAATTTTTTACAACACTAGTGAGTAGGGATTCTGTGCCTTCTGTGCCTTAAAGTGCTGACATTTAATTTCAGTAAATCCAAATATAATACTGGCAGACATACCCATCAGCGGATCAGCACCCTAACAAGGAGCTGTCTGTAGATGTATCATCACCTTAACAATCTCCTGTTAAATTCTCCCATGCTCGTCACTCCCAATCAGGCACTCCCCCAGTTAAACCAGATTTCCTACACTACTCTTTCAATAACTTTAGCATACATCCTAGATTGCTTTTCAGTACAATGGTCTGTCTCTTGAAGCACAGAAGGAAATACAGCCTGAAATATAAATTTGGAAATGAATAGAGACCAGGTAATTATAAAACCTGATATCGGAATATATTATAGTTATGAAAAGCATACCAGAGAAATTGGAATAAATCAAATACTGGTAGGAGAGAGGATATTAAAAGGACAGTACAGTGCAGGAATCAAATTTACTGAAGTGAATATCTGAGCAAACTCAAAAGTGATAGTGTTGCACATGCTAAATGGTTTAGAGAATTTTAACAGGAAATAATCGTGTCTCTCCTACAAAGCTCTCTCATTATCTTCTGACAAAAGCAGATGATTAGTGTCCCTTGAATATCAACTTTTTGCCATGCAAACTTGACAAGGAGTGTCAAGTTTCACTAAGTTATCCCTAACCCAGGCTTTCTTGCACATTTATCTTATCTAGTTGCATTTCCTATCTAGAATATTTCTGCAAATTTCATGAGAACCTTATATTTTTACTCTGGGTCAAGATATTAATTTAATCTTTCTTAAAGTATGTTCCCCTACTGAAAATGCAAAATAAAAAAGCAAACCATACAAATTTTAAAAGCACTTATTCTCTTTTTCTTTTAAAAAATCCACTAGCTTGAAAAGAATAAGTACCACATATTAAACCTAATCTTCAGAAGTATGTGTTCAGTTTCATAGCACTTCCAAAACAGCTGGAGATTGAATAAGACATTTAAGTTAAATATATATATATATATATATATTCTGGAAACTGATTGCTTAAAAGCAAGTTTTGGCTAGCACTATTTTTAATCCTTTATAATTTTCAAAAAGGAATGGAGGGTGAAATGTTCTGCAGATTTAAATAATTAAGATACAAATACACTAAGGGGCTGGATTACTATCCACTGGTGCTAGAAAATGCCAAGTGACATGACTGCTACAGCCATGCACAGTTGCCCTGTGTTACACCGGAGTCACTGAAGTTACATCACTGAAGTTTTCCAACAGTGAAATATCCCAACATCTGGAGACTTTGTACATCAGGAAGTTAAAACCTTGACTTGAGCACCAGACTCCAGAAAAATAAGGAGCAACTTCAGCACTGAAAGAATCTGTGCTGTCTCCCTCCAGAGTTGGGTCCCAAGCAGTGGAAAGATTGGCTGTGGCTGTAAGCGGCTTTAAAAGTTTCTTAAGACTCAAGCGAGAGCTTGGGCACAGAGCTCACAGCTGAGTTAGGAGAGATAAGGGCCTGAAAATCTCTTTTGTGGACTTTTTGGACACGCTCCAAACACATGTGGTGTGCGCAAGGCTCACATGTTTGAAGCAAAACAGATGCTGAGACATCCGTGGGCCTGGGGACTGCACACATCTTTCAGAAAGAGCTGTGGATATTCAATCAAACAGCAGCAGTGACCTAGCACCTGCCCAGCTGCAGAGATTGCAAGGCAAGCTGAAGAAGCTTGTTAAGAAATGCTTCCAGCAAAACTCAACAGAAAAAATCATTGTAAGGGAAAAAAAGAAACACTTCAAACGCAGCCTAAAATGATTATTCTGCAAATAAGTGCTGCCTTCAATCTCAGTAAAAATACCTGTTTGCATAAATCCAGCTGCAGGGCAGAGCAGTGCATGTTTTAACTTGCAAAGCAAGGGGAGCGAACCTTTGGGGTCACACACTGGAGCAGCACAGCACAGCATGTGAGGAATCTGTTTCTCTGCTCCACTTCCCTGTGCCATCCCCACAGAGCCTTCCTCTGTGCCTCAGGGGACAGCTCAGCCTCACAGGGACCAGCCATGGAGAGAAGGGCACTCGGTCTCTCCCAGCATTCTCTCACCCTCATCCTCAGTTCGCTACCAGGGCTGGCAGCAGACCTGCGGGCCCCCTGGGGCAGCCACGGCCACAGCACAACATGATGTGTGAGCATGGCAGCACCTGCCCTGCAGCACCTGCCTGGCAGCTCTCCAAGCCACACGTACTTTCCTCAGCACCCAACCTCAGCAACAGAAATGGGAACTCAGTTGTTCACAGTAGACACCCATTTAGGGAATACTTTGCCAAGTTTCTTTGAAAACAAAACATAGCTGAAACAGTGATGTAAATGCAGACCAGGCAGCCTGTATGACAAATACATTCTTCCTTTACAGCCACTTTCATTCCTCAGTTCAGGGTGCAACAGGACTTCAAAACAGCCACGGTCCTCTGGAGGGAATGAGACTTTGGGTTTTGCAGTGTCTTTGGACACTGTGTTAGCTCCAGCTCCTCCCTGTTGTCTCCTCTGGAAACCCAGGAGAGGAGTAAGCAATGGGCCTTCCCCTGAGTGCAGATCAAGCTGCTATGGGCTGTTGCAGGGCTGGGACACCCCAGACCTGGGCTCTGTTACCCCATCTGGTCATGCCCAAAGGAAGGGCTCTCAGGCTTGGCAGCTTTCTACAGCTTTTCTACAGCTGTGGTGATTCTCCACTGTGCCATCACAAAGCAGCTCTCTCTTCTCCTGAGTACTGCCCACCACGGCAGGAGTTTTAGCACTACCCACCACTCTAATGGACTGGGATCGTGTTGATGTTATACTTCCTCTCCTCAGATGCTTTCATTTGTGAAACTGCCAGGAACAAAGGCTGAACATTGTTGGGTGTTGCCAAATCCTGCAGCCTGGTAGGAGAGAGGCTGCCACTGCTCCCTGTTCCCAGGGCAAACCCAAATGGACCTGAAGGTCCACATTGCCAGCATGGGGCTCCAGGGGCAGTTTACACCAGATGTTCTGGTCCCTCCAGCCAACTCTCAAAGTCTTGGGACTCTCCAGTGCCCACCCCAGAGTGGGAGCTGTTTGCCTAACTGGGCTACTGGAGCTTTGCTTCTTGCCTTCCCTTGCACTCAACGTTCTTTCACACATGTGTGAAGATGATATTTTAATCCCATAATCTAAAAATTAAGGTTAGTATCTCCACTTTGTGCTGAAATGAGAATTTTGATTATGGAAACTATATTTAAATCTTACTGGTTTCATTTAATCAGTAAAAATACGTACCTGTTAGGAATGTCTTCGCATTTCCACACAGCAGTCATAACTTGCTTCAGATGGGCTGAGATTTATCAGAAAGGATTAAGGAAAAGATCATGCTGTTTCTACAGCTGTTGCCTTATGTCTCTGTTTTCCTCAAATGCCTAGCCATGTACCCCCCAAACTAGAAAAAGCTTCTCTTGTTAAGCAACTGAAAATCTTGTGAACGAGATAGAGAAAGACGCTGTGCACTCAGTTTTATATTTGAGACATTTCCAGATGATTCTTCTATTTCCATTTAGTAGGTCACTTACAAAGTGAGGAATATAAATTATTAATGGAGGAATGGATCTCTTTTTTTCTTTTTTATCACTCCCACTGGGCTCTGATCAGTGGAGTTATACCAGAGATGAACTGTACCACAAGCAGGGTTTTTTTACAGTCTACTTTGTACTAATCAAAATGCATAAGCAAAATGTTAATCAAATTATTTCAGAAGTTGAATCCTAGTGTTCAGGGGTTGTTCTAGCTCATTACTGCCAGGACAGACTCAACTTTCAGGCTCTTGCCTTTCTTGCTATTCTGAAAGTATATGCACTGTTACAACACAGAGGAAAAGAATAATGTTCATGTATTCACAGTAGAGATTTTGTGTCATCAAGTGCCACCTGTTCTTGCCGGTATATGTTATTGCTCTTAAATAATCAGACCTTCAAATTGTGTCATTAAAGAATTACCATGATTATTGGGGAAACATTTTTTGGAGCTAAAAACCCACACTGAAATGCCAAACTACATACTGTGGCTCTCCGAGTTAAGGCCCACTGGGACTTTATATAGGGCCAGTAACAAAATTTCTGGCAAATTCCGGAGACAAAAGATGTGCCTTTTTGATATTACATATCTTTTCATCTCTATAGTTAAAAATACTGAGTTTGTTTCCAATTATCTTTTATTAAGCTTGTATAATAAATTGGAGTTTTTAATTACAGAAATAGAAATAAGAAAAGCAATTTGAAACACAGAGTGATTCTTTCTGCCATCAGACGTGGAAGATAATTACCACCAGAGTAAAGCGTTATTTGTAAAAGACATCAGGAGAGAAAGAGCTTTACAGAGTCACAAGTGGCAATTACAGACTAACCTCTCCATGAATCTCTATGGCCACTGCTTCTGTGAAAAATGCCCTCATTAACGTATTTCAGCTTCTCTTGTTAGCACTAAAATAGGTTATAACTTACTTTGCAAAGTAAAACACCAAAAATCACTGGCAAATCTATAATATGCAACAGTTGATGTCCAGAGGTTCGTGAAAGTCTAATGACTAAAAGACTCACCCACCACTGCTGTTGCCAGCAATCAGTGGAGAAAACATGTCTGTAGACAAGTTTTGATTGACAGTTATGTGGCCTCTTCTTTTCTGAACAGAAGCAGATAGTAATGCCTGAAATTCTAACTGTGTTCTTGGAGTCATGTTTTACACTCCTGCTTTTGTGGAAGAAGATGATGCTGGCAATGGGAAGTGTCAGTAAAAACCACTCTGGAGTAGACACAAATTTTAAATGTTACTTAGTGGGAAGACGTGCGGTTCAGAAAGTGCAGGAATATATTAGATTACAAGAGTTAGTGCAGGCTAAGTAATGAAAAACATGCAGAAGCACATTCTGCAGTTATGAATCATTTTTCTATCGCAACTATCATTTTTATTAGCTACAATACTAATTGAGTTTCTTTGCAGTTACCTCAGTTCATCTCATTATTAGCAGAAGATATATTAAATTGCGAATCAGAGCCTGTGGTGATCTCATGGAGGTAGGTTCATAATGAAGGAATAAAAGTACCCATTTCTGCAGATGTTTCATAAAGTTTCTTCAGCTTCTGAAGCTAACAGGTAAATGTTTACATACCACAGGAAAACTAGGAAGAGTGGGAAGAAATACGATGTATAGGAACCAGTGATAGTTCTCATACTGCCACGAGCTTATTAGAGCCTTCTAAAGTGCGAGCTAGTGGAACCCAGGCAGGAACAGTGCCAGAGCCCTCTCAGCTGCCTTTTGTCACTTAAAGCCTTGCTAGAGATTGCATCCTCTGCTCACAGTGCTTATGAGCGGAGCTCCCTGCAAACCTGACATCACCCCACAAAGATGTCTCACACCCTCAGCTTAGTCAGAATAACAGGTCAGCATCAGGGTTTTTTTTTCTGCACAGCACAGAGGAATAGCTGTTACATGAATTCTGAGCAAAACTGCCCCCGAATTATGGGTTTTCCCCATGAAAACTAGACTGGCAAATATCCCTTGTGCCATGTCACACAGTGAGTTATGGTGGCAAACTGATCAGTTTTCAAGTAACAAGTCAGCTGCATCAAAGTTCTGTAATAATGATCTGGTCCCTTTTTTTTCTCTTTACTTTAAAAATATTTTGTATGAGTTTGTATATGTTAGGTTATTATATATTTGAAATTAAAAGGTTAACAGGAAATGCTGTTAGTAATTGACTTTGGGGCCAGAAAGTGGGCATAGACATGAAATGTTAACACTGGAATACCCTCTGCTATATGGAAGGACTTAACATGCAGTGAGTTGTAAGGTTTGGCATGTCTGATAACCAAGATCAAAGCTACCTTTTGCTTGCAGGTCTGTCCATTGTGGACACAGCCAGGTTAATCACAAGGTTGGTTTATGCAGGTGAGGAGGAAAAGGGATTATGAGCTCCAGTAGCACAAAGTGGTGAAGGAACCAAAGAAGGTGACTTAAAGCTGTAAAATGTCATTGGTGCCACCAGGTGGACTGAACAGAATGGCTGCCAGGGAGAAGTTTGGCATGAACAATTCTGTAAGCAGCAGAAGAGGAAGAGACTGGCAATGAGTTAGTTCGGAACAGGAGAGTATCTATACGTGAAGCAAACAGCCAGAAACGATTAATCGAACTTCAAGCTTGAAGAGGAGGAGAAAGCCCATGTGTTTACCTGTAAGTCTGTGGTTTTTTACCAGTTTTTCCTCCTGAAGAACTATATGTTCTGTGTTTTGTTGTAGGATATGTTCTTGGACCTCAAAGTCACAACAGGTCTTACCTCTTTCAGTCTGTGAAACTTCACCTAACACCCATTTGCATGGAGCAATAATTGCTTTGGGTTAAAACTGTGTCTTCTAGGCAAGTATTAAGAGCTGAACCATTCAGCACTCTCTCTGATAGTTTGCTATAAGAGATAATCCCCACCTTGAGGATCTGAGCTCTGTTTCCTGTCTGAAACAGCAAAGGAGCTTTGCTAAGGGCAGTGGTTGCTCACTGTCTTCCTGTTCTGAGAGAGCTCTTCACAACAATCCTATGCAGAGCTACAGGCTTGGGGAAGAGTGGCTGGAAAGCAGCTCTGGCGAAAAGGACCTGGGAATGCTGCTCAACAGCAGCTGAACATGAGCCAGCAGTGTGCCCAGGTGGGCATGAAGGCCAATGGCATCCTGGTCTGTATCAAAAATAGTGTGGCCGGAAGGACTAGGGTAGTGATTGTGCCCCTGAACTCAGCATTGGTGAGGCCACACCTTGAATCCTGTGTTCAGGTTTGGGCCTCTCCCTACAAGAAAGACATTGAGGTGCTGGAGTGAGACTAGAGAAGGACAACAGAGCTAGTGAAGGGTGTGGAGCACACGTCTTATGAGGAGCTGCTGAGCTGTTTAGACTGGAGAAAAGGAGGCTTGGGGGTGACCTTATCACTCTCTACAACTGCCTGAAAGGACGTTGTAGCCAGGTGGGGGTCAGCCTCTTCTCCCAGTCAACAAGTGACAGGACAAGAGGACATAGCCTCAAGCTTTGCCAAGGGAGATTCAGGTTGGACATCAAGAAGAATATCTTCATGGAAAGGGTGGTTAAGCCTTGGAATGGGTTGCTCAGGCTGGCAGTGGAGCCACCATCCCTGGAAGTGTTCAAGAAATTACTGGATATGGCACTTAGGGCCATGGGCTAGTTAACAAAGTGGTGTGCAGTCAAAGGTTGGACTCAGTGATCTTGGAGGTCTTTTCCAGCCATAACGATTCTATGATTCTTAGGAATCAAACATTTTTTTTTGTGAGAGGTACTTACAGCCTATGAGCAAATCATCTCTCTTTCCTTTTTGATAAAGCTAACCATAGTGATCTCTTTAAACTTGATATTATTAGGCCTATTCTCCAGCCTCTAATCATATTCGAAGTGTTTTTTGACAGCCACCTGAATTTTATCAGTGTCTGATGTTTGTTCAGTGTTTGCCTTAGGACTATTCACATGTATTTAATAAATTTACAGAAGAAAAGCCCCTTCTCAGCTTCCCTTCTCCTAGACTGAAGAAGCTGAGCTCCCACCTTTCAAAGCAGACTTTCACATTCCTCCATCCTACTAACTTTTTCCTGCACCCAGTCAACACAAAAATCCCCTTTCTTGACCAGGAGTAACCAGAAACACACACATACATAGTATTCATCATCTTTCTTCTGTGTCAATGGTTTTTCTTACAGAAGTTCTGGGCTTTTTTGGGTTTGTTTTCTTTTGTTTTCAGGAGCTGCTAAATACTAACATTTGTGCCTCTGTGCCATATGATTATTTCCCAGTCTGAACGTTATAATGTTCCCTCTGTCTTTGACAGTAAATAAGTTCTGGAATATTCAAGGAGTGTCTTTTTCAGTCATTCCCTCGTTGTCCATATCTGCTACCTGGTATACAGTGATAACCAGCAATCCAAGTGTGCTGCCTGTGCCAGCAAGCCGTGTTGGCACTTCAGACGGGTGTGCTTGAGAATGGATGGGACAGAAAAGGGTTCTGCAGGGACCTGAGAAACCCCTCTTCAGTTGTCATTTGTAGCTAAATAGAGACACATCCTTATCTCCAAAAGAATGCTTCACAATCATATTTATTCTCTCTCTTAGAAATCAAAAACTAATTCTTGTTGTTTAGATCTGATTAGTCACCAAAAGAGAGATCATTTGCTCACAGATTGAAAACGTCAAGTCACCTCAGAAGCCTAAAGATATGAGCCCAATGCTCCTCACAGACATGAAGAAACCTCTTTTTTAGGGATCAGCAATGGCACATAATAGCCAAAAAGACTGAAAAATACACAGGAAGTTTATTTGTTCGGTAGTTTTTTTCCAGCCCTATACATTTGAAGGCAGTCAACTTGTTATTCAGGGAATTAGTGCCCTCGGATGTGGCTGTTGGATAGTCAAGGTCATTTTGAAATGTATTTGTTGCCAATTGAAGCACAGTAAAGCATCCATGGTGCAAAGTTGAGATCATTTAGTGTGACTTCACAGAGTGCACACATAAAGGAATCAGTTTAACTTTTGGCCTCCTTGCATTTAACTGACTGGTAGCTTCCTACCCAAACAACAAGAGAATCAGCAATGAAACAATTACTGTGTCTAACAGGATTTAATTGAAGTAAAAATGAAAGTCCTGACAAAGAAAGAGGAGAGACAAGACCTTGTTTTACCATTTTGTTGACTTTCCTCTTCTAAATAAAAAGAATAAATTGTAATTAGTATCATAAATCAATTTTCAAGTGAATACCTCTCTAAGTATTAACAGTAGACAAAATGTTCTAAAGGCTGTCAGAATAAAAAAATCTTATTAAAGAAATAGGAAGATGGCATCTTATATGACTCAAAGTCTCAGGCTCCTGTTGCAAAATGGTGCCTGAAGAGTCATGCCTAGCAAGCAAAAGGGCACATTTCTGCACCTGTATTTTCAAATATCCTCTAGTATGAGTTTGAAAGAACCCCTGCTGTGTAACATCTAGGCTCAGAGCAAGACTAGCCACTGAGATCAATACAGACACTCAGAACCCTGCAATACTGATAGGCCATTACAGCAATTCTAAAATCAATGGAGTATTTAACAAGGTGCTAATATAATTCCATTGAGACCAAGACAACGAGTCAGACAAACATGCTTGTGACAGATTTTTGCAGAAGGATTTTCAGTTCCTGCGTATTTTTGAGAAAAGGATAAATAGCAATCTTCTTGGCGCACGGCACCCTGAACAGCACCCCACGCCCAGCCTGTCCCCACTATGCAGCCCCCATGGTGGTGTACTAAGGCTGCTGTGCTTGAACCAGCCCAACCTGCTAAGGCAAGTCCTATCTAGCAACTCACTACCTATACCCAGCACCCATTGGGTCTAACACACCGACAGGAGATGTACCACAGTTAAAAAAAGCAATGCTCAGAGCAACCTCTTCAGCTGCAGCCAATTATTCAAACTCCCGTAGAGCGACCTATATAGGATATTCCTCAGAGGTCACTTCTAACTTAATGTAGGCCAGTAAACTACTCCTTCTTAACATCTAGTACATGGAGCAGATGCTATGGCAGCAATATTGATGGAAAATTCTTTGTCTGCATGGAAATGTGTGACCTGCAACTGCAACTTTTGACCCCAAAGTGAGAAGGGACGAGGGAACAGGAATGACATTGCTATAATCAGTCACCTCGTTCATACAGTCTCAGCCAGTGACTAGATGCCAGTTCTCTACAATAAAGGCAGTATAAAAAGCCCACATTCTATTCATCCTCCCTCAAGGCAATTTGCTGCACCCAGTTCTGCAGGCATCTGTTGGGAAAATATTCTAAAGTGAAACAGTCTAATTACTGTATTTTTAAAAACAAAAACAACAAAAAAAAGAGACAACTCTCACCAAAACCAATTAACCTTGATCCTATTGAGCAAGTGGTTTGGATCATGGTCAACAGGCAATTGTGTGAGTGTAACTGCAGGTGGGGTGTGAAAAGTCTTGCATCACAAGAGAAAACCTGCATGGAACTATGACCTGAAAAAGCATGTGATGATCATATTCTTCTAGATCTCTCTTCCACCCTGTTCAGCTGCTATAAGAAGCTGTTGGAAGAAGCCTCTACTGTACAAATTAAGATGCAAGCAGTGGACCAGGGAAACCTTTGATTCACATATAAGAATCTTTATTAAAGTTTCCTGACCTATGAAAACTGTTGCTCCAAAGATTTTTCTGTGATGTGGCATTTGCACACAGAAATTTGAAACTGCAGAGAGAAAAGAAATATTAATTTATAAAAAAAGAAGGCAAAATTAGGAAGTCACTCAAAAAGGTGGATGGTGCTTGCAATGGTTACGTCACTCTTCTTATCTCAAGAATCATAGAATGGTTTGAGTTGGACAGGACCTTAAAGACCATTTAATTCCAACCTCTTGCCATGGGCAGAAACACCTTCCACTAGATCAGGTTACTTAGAGCCCCATCCAACCTTGTCTTGAACACCTCCAGGGATGGGGCATCCACAACCTCTCTGGGCAACCTGTTCCAGTGCCTCACCACCTCCACAGTAATGAATTTCTTCCCAAAATCTAATATAAATCTGACATCTGTCAGTTTAAGGCCATTCCCCCTCATCCTATCACGAAGAACCGAGAGTAAAGCAGCCAGGTAAAAGCTTAAAGCATTTGGGTTCCAAATCTCCCTTCTGGTCAATATCTGGAGCTGTGGGATTGAACACAGCTTGACTAGAGGGAGATTTCCTTCTTTTTCACCCTTTCATCTTGCCTTCCTCCTCTCCTTTCTCCTTGCTTCTAGTCCCTTTTATCTATTCCCTGAATTCTGCCACTTTCATTTGAGATGTTTTAAATTCACTAATCTAGTAATTTTTTAACTTATTTAGGGTTCTTCTAGAAACGTTTGATTCAGAGCTTGGTCTTGTGAATGCTAGATCCAGCACAAAGTAAACAGTGCATTGCTAGGAACCACAGAAGGGGTGCTGGGTACCATCCATCACATTTAAAGCATGAGGCTGCATGAAGCCATTCATTGGGTATCTGAACTCAGGTTCTTTTCAGGTGAGGTTTTCAAGTAATTTTCCATGGGATATCACGCTTCAGTCAGTAGTCATTCAAGGTAATATTAAATGATGGTAAAATTCTTTAGGTATTGATTTCAAGAATCTCGAATTATCTACTGCCTGGCAATAATTAGACAGGCTTCAGAAAAACAAGTTCTTTTTGCTTGGCTGCGAGTATTTGTGTATTCTTAATTCTTGGTATAAAGTATTTCTTTAAGACTGTTTTTTATAATATGTATCCATCTACAATTACAAATCAAATAGCTTTACAATCAAAAGACATACTTGGCCTTTTTTATCTTGTGAAGATTTTTGTGAAATTGGAGCCTTGCTGTGGGGTTTTTTACATAATTTTTCAATTCACAAATCCCTCTTAATTAAAATCTACAGCAGCTTTTTATAAAAAGAGCACAAATTCATCAAAACAAGTAACAGCCCAAATTGTCACTGAATTGTTGCATCTGTGTTTCCTTGTTACCAAGTTAAAGATCTGGAAAGTGTAGGTGTAGATGACATTTCATTCTTTGTCACTGGTGTCACTACAGACTCCCAGCCTTCTTCCACCTATTCTCCTTCAGGACAGCAAAATCAGTAGTTCCTTTGGAGCATGAGTGACTGCCATTTGCAGCTCACTGATAACATCTTTCTACTAAACTACTCTTTTATGTGGTCTTCACCAATAAAAGTGTTTGTGCCTGCATTAACACACCCCTTCTCTTCTCCCCAGCCCTATTAATCGTCTGTCAAAGTAATTTCTACTCAAACTGAAGAATACATAATCCACCTAGGACAACAATTTATCTTTATCTTTCCTATCATACTATTACTTAATTTCAGAGCAAACTCATTTTTATCTTGTTGTAGGCTCCAACCTTCCCATATTTGTCTGCATCATAGTACAGTGCAGTAAGCCTATGATGAAATATGAATTTTTTTTTTGTGGCTGCAGAAAAAAATCATGTGTACTGTAGGCTGAAGTAATTGGGTGATCCTACTGGGACATTCTCATTGTCACTGCAGGATTTGAAGTGGCAGGTGTTTAGGTGTGATGCAGATTCATCCTCTCATGCCTGTGCTGCCTAACAGCATGAAGGCAAATCCAAAGCTTCCAAAAGCCTGTAAAACTCTGATAATCCTGCTAAGATTTATTGCAATGGTTCAAGAAAGAGATACAAGTGAGTCTTATAATCAGATAAAAAAAGAAAAAAAGAAACTTTTTTTTTAAAGATAAGCAAGTCCACTCGGAAGGAAGGAAGCCTGTAATTCACCTTAAGTACTATCCAAGGAGAAACTAATTCCTTTCAGATGCAGGGTCAAGTTTTATGTGGAGTCATCTTGACCTGTAATCAGTTTGGCTATGAATAAACATATGTACTCTAAGGAACCATGGAGCGAAGATAAAATATGATTACTAACAAATCTAGTCCAACTCTCTTGGAGGTCTGTGGAAAGGCTGCCATTGATTTTGATGGGATTTGGATGTAATTTTGTCACTCAACACAGATGCTTTTATTCAGGATATTTTGGTTCTCTCAGTGTCAGAAAAAAAATGCAGCCCACCTTATAATCAGAAGAAACCAGAAAAGCATGGTACTTCTGAAAACTAAGCCAGCAAATCTTTTAGAAAGAAGATGTGTTACCTCCAAATCAGTCCTTCTCCGAGGGTGATGAAAGCCAGTTCAAGTGCTGCCTTAAATTGAAAAAGGGTTTTCAGCACAGCTGGAAAAAGCAGGCATAGATTTTGTGAAGCTGGAGGTTGCTACTTTTGTCCTTCCATGAGTGGCACTTTTTTTAACATATGAATTCTGGGGCACTCCTTGATGACAGCCATCACTAACCAGTGGATCCACTTCCTAAAGTGGAGGGAATAAAAATACATAATTGCAGTTTGCAATGGTTAGTGCACTAACAAAAGAGTTCCCTACTTCAGTCATTTCTATAACTACCAACGAAATGTCCCAAATAGCTCTTTCTCAGACACACCAGCTATAAAACTGAATTCATTTCATGGCTCTTGAGATCCACGGGCTAAGTTCTTCCTGGTGCATGACAAACAGGGCCATAAAAATATTTAACTCGTATTTCTGATTGTTAGAGCTTTGGAAAAGATGAAAAGAAAAAAAGAAAATATAATTTTCCATGACTTGAAGTATTTGAATTTCAACTTCTGACTGGAAGAGAAGTTAGGGGGAAGTTGCAGAGCCTTTGAGGCGAGGCTAGGAGCAGCTGTTTAAATCAGGTTGAATAAGATAGTCATTCTGATTTGCTCTGACCATAACATCATTGGACAGTAGATCAATGGCTGAGCATAACTTTGGCACTCTATATAGCCTGTTGATAATTTGCTGTTATAAAAAATTTGTGTCAGAAAACTGTCTGGAAATGAAAGCGAAATTCCTTGTGGAAAAAAAGTCAATATCAATGATTCTTTCCACTGAGTAGAAGGGAGGACCCCACAGACTCTTGTCAGTCAGACTGGATTCCATTGAAATATTTCTGGGTTTCAGCTGGCTCATCCTCAGCCCCCAACAGGACAGGCTCCTTGGGGCTGTATCCCAGCCATCGGTCCTTACACACCATTTGAGGCACGCATCCTGGGGAAGCAGGGGTGATGGGGATTCCCTGCCACAGCAGCCCAGATGTCAGCTCCCACCAGGGCCACCTGATACAGTGTGTCAGCTCAGTGCAATGCCAGTTCCTAGCGGCACTGACACCCCCTGCCGTTCTCCCCACTTTACAGCTGCATGTCAGACACTTCCTGACTCACACTGGCCTCTGAGGACTGTTTTTTCTCTAGGCATTTAGGTTGGCTAAGTAGGAGCCCATTCTCCTGTCCTTAGGATAACCATCCAAAAACGATGGAGTCTTGCAATTTTGCCAGTTACTCTGAAACTGCTCTTAGGAAAGGGTAGGAAAAGCCAAAAGCAAATCTGTATACCAAATTCAAGGAGAGTAACTCCACTGCCTGTGGAAACAGTTGGACAGAAATGAAGGGAAATGAAGCATGCCTCACACATGACTGCTCCATCGGCATGGTCCAGCTGAGAAGTTGCCAGCCACCCCCAACCCTTCTGTTGAGGACACTTTGATCCAGCCTCATGTCCTCCTTTTGTACTCTTGAAAGAGGATGGGAATAGAGGGCATCCTGGTGTCTTTCACAACCCAGCTCCACCTCTGGGTGTAACTCAGATTCAGAACTCTCCCTGATTTTTTTCTGTATTACCTCAAGCAGAAGTATCTCTACCTCCCTCACACAAAGTCTGTTACAAGCCCTTTGCACAGGTAAAGCCTAGTGCCACTCTCAACTGGCTAAATCTTAGTAGGGTATTAACTTACCATAAGGACTTGTCCACAGATATTATGCAAAGGCAGGAATAAACTTTTTCACATGTAAACTTAAAGTTCTTCATATACATCCACCTTATTAATTGTATTTATTAGGATGTCACAACCAAACTGGTACATGTGGTTCACTACCAGCAGTCAGTTTATATAGGGTGGTAACCACCTCTGAGTTGGCAATGAATTTAGGATCCTCACACCAACCTCTCTCCTGCAAGCTTGACTTTAAAGGCTCATTTTGAACACAATCAACTGAAGCTTTTAAGGTAAGTGGGAATACTTTGAAAGCCATGTGCTTTCAGATCACTGGAATGAAACATTGCAATATTTCACTGGCACATTTTTAACCTTTTCACTTGAGGCTTTTGTCACAGTTCTGAATATACGTTTTCAAAATATCAAAAACATGATAGTAGGATGGCAGTTAAATTTTCTGGACTCTGAAAGCAGACACTCACAGGCTGGGTCTTCCAGGAAGCACCTCTCAGACCACGCATGGGTGTAAGAGGTGCATCTAACTCAAGGCATGGAAGCAAACCTGTAGTCATGCTGTTTCAAGCAGTTGAGAGAAGAAAAACTTTCAGTCATCCAGGGACATTACAGTGTTTGGTTTTCACAAGGTACAGTAAAACCTGAATTGTTTCCCAATGAAAAATTATATTGAGATGAAATAATGTACTTTAATTCAGGACATTTAAAAGAGCTGAAGGGTTACTTTTAAAATAGCATTCTCTGTTTTTACTGCAGACTGTAAGACACAGCAGTAAATGTAGTCCCTCTCCAGAGCCTGAAAGCTAAAGTGGCAGTGCTGACATATGAAATAGTGAATAATACAATTAAAGTAGTCTGCTCTTCTTCTAATATGAGCTTGGAGATGTCAGTGCTAGTACTCTTCAGAGTAATAACATTGTGCATTATTAAAGACAAGATTTCAACAGCTGTTTAATGTTAATACAAGACCCCTGAACGCATTCTGAGAGGCTGCATGTCAGTCCAATACAGGCACTGCAGTTTTAACTTGCAGTACAATTACTGCCTCCTCTTGCACTCTGGAAGTTTATTTCCTGTTTTGTCAGGCAATCATTAATCTTAAAAAGAAAAATAAAATTGAGTGTTCAGAAAAAGGTACCCACAGTTCTCCATATCCCTATCTGAAGAAAAAGGAAGTTACTTTAGAGGCAGCTAAACCTCTGCCCCCTTCCTTGAGCCTTGGCATTCATGCCTCATCTTACTCGTCTTCATTTTGCCTTGAGTAGAATTCTACTGTTCCTGTTTTCCAATACTGGCAGCAGCTGTGATTTGAAAAGAGCCTCACGCAGGATCTGAGTTTAAATTCTAGCTGTTCACACACTGTGTGCTAGCATATGTTATAAGCAACTATAAATTGTGTACAGATGTGTTCCGGAATTCCAGTGAAGCCAAGCTAACAACATTGAATAACAACTCGTGTGCTTTGTAATTATACATAATGAATGTGTTTGCATATAACAGAGTCCATCTCTGTGGCAGGATTTATCCACTGGCTTTGGAAGCAAGAAATAAGAATTATGGTGTGAATTTTTAAACAGGATTTTTAATACAAGATATGCAAACCAAAGAGAGGAGACTGATTTCTGGGGAACATTTCATGTAAGAGATTCTGAACCACAATCCAGGACTTAAAAAAACCCAGGATTTGTTTACAACACATTTTTAAAGCCTAAAGACAAAAAACATTTACATATAAGTAAAAAGAGAAAGTATGCAAAGATTGCCCTAGTTGGAAAAGCAAAGTGCCAACAGGAAATAGAGGAAAACATAGTAAAGAAATGGGGGGGTGGGGAGGGTGCAGCCTGCAGGCAGAGAGAGGTCAGTCTAACAATCAGGAAGGAAGAGCAGGGCTGAAGGGAGGTGAGCATCCTTAAGGTACCTTGTACATATTCTCTGCCATACCCTTGTGCAAAACTGATGATTTTCATCAACAGAAGATTAACAGCTTTCTCTCTGTAAAATAGAGTTTGGACAATAAATGCTGGGAATACTGACCATCTCTGTTGTCTGTTACAGAGTCAGGGGCAGTCCCTTGTCATTGGGAAGAAATGAAACCCTCCAACACTACCTTTTAAGTGTTAGTGACTGAGGTTCTAACCAGGACATGTAGCAAATCATTCCAACTACGTTCAAGATCTTTCACATATTTATACATTTTTAGCAAACAAAGAAATTAACATTCATTGGTTCAAAGTTACACAATTCTGTTCATTAAATAGTATTCTATCTTCCATTGGTTATTGATCTCTTGTCCTTAATGCTAATTTGGTCCACATTCTTTGGTCCTCTTCTCATTCTTCCTCAGAGAATCTAATTTTCTGGGGTAATGTCTTTGTTAATCGCTGCATCTTCTGGTTACTCCCAACACGTAAATTTTTAAGACCCCAGATATCCAATTTTAAACCCCCTCATGCTTTGTTTATTTGTTTATTGCTGGTCTAGTCCAGCAAAACCCAAAGCCTCAGTTATTTAAAGATCAAATCAACAACAAAAAGTCTGTGAAGAGAAACTGAGCTACCCATTGGCAAAAGTGGACAAACCCATGACCATCTAAAATAATCAATTAAAAAGTTACTTGAAACTTGTAAAAAGAATAAGGAAAGTTATATCATTTCCAACACCCTCATTTCTCACATATCAGCTGTGCCCTATTCATGGGTCCAACAGAGCAGCAGCACCTCTTTTCTTGTCTTCTGACTAGTGGCAAACACCAAGCAGATACTGACAGCCTGCCTGGAAGAAATTACTCTTTTCTTTTAGCTGTGTGGACAAAGCAGCAGAGTTTAAAAAAAAGGCCTGAACGCAGTCTCAAAACGTGAGCATAGGTTAGCAGCTGGCAGAAGAGAAGACCTCTGTGTCCTCTTCCATTCAGAGCCCTCAGAAAAGACATCTCAGCACGTGTTTTAAGTTAATCTAAATCAAAGTTGCTCTGGTCCCACTATCCTGCCCATTTCCAGCTTTTTATCCCCTTCTCCTGTGTGACTTTAGCACAGGCACTTATTTGATTGCATAGTGAAGTGGTTCACAGAGCTGGAAAAACTCAAAACTTACCCTGAAATTAAATGACTAGCTTTCAGCCAGGTAAGTTCCCTGAATGAGATCCATGTGAAGTCAGAAAGATGCCAGGGCTAATGCAGGAGTGGGGATGGAGGTGTGCAGTCCTGGTCCACAAGGAAAGTGCAGGTTACAGTTCCCAGTCCCAGATTACCTTCAGCTGCACACTTTAATGCCTCTCAGAAAATATCACAAGCTTCTTCGCAGCCCCATAGATACAATTTTTCCCCTTCTGGCTAATAGAGAGTGAGAGACCTTTTCTTATATATTAAGACATTTCGTGGTTCCTCTTCCCCAGGTTGCTTTCCTGATGGAAAGAGGGCTTGTGGGTTTAATGAGAGTACTCCCCAAGCAGACAGTAGCGGCAAATCATTAGTGAACAGCATCAGCTCTGACAGAGCCACAGCTTTCAAGATTCATCCTGCATTTGAAGGTGATTTGCTACATCAAAGCTGAAAAAGTATATTAATAAGGGAAAGGAAAAAAACTCCATTAAAGTTTGATTATATCTTGCATTTTTGCTCTTCAGCTTACCTTTTGCTATAGATCTTCTTTCTGCTTGTGTTACACATTCCAGTGCATTTCTCCATACACACAGTATTTGCATCATTTGGCAGAGAACATGAAAACCTAAATGATGATCAGACTGTGCTGGAGAGGGTCTGTTAGCAGAAAACACAGGCAGTTAAATCACATCATATTAAATCAGCAACATTCTTAACCCTGAAGCATGGCATCTTATTATTTATGGACTATTTACTCTTGACTCTTTGGACTCCTTATATCTCGGGAGCCTGATTAGCTACATATTTGATGGCTATGTTTTCTCCTCTCTTAAACTCCTTGGATTAATCCATGCAGGTCATTTTGCTGACCCACTTTGTCCAGACTTGTGATACTGCTTGGTACCCTGAGAGTCTACCTGACAGTGTTGATATAGCTTAACACTGGCTGGTCTCTAGCCATCCTCTGCCACAAACAAGATGAATACTCCTATCCCTTATCTGGGAGGAACAGCCACAGCTGTACCTCCTAGCTAAATTTTAACTGTATATTTCTGAAAGATTGTGTGCTATATACAAATTCAAAGTGAACCTTTTGAAAACATATCTATGGAAATCATGTAAAAGCAAAGAAGAGCTAGTACTAGGAAGGGCCATGGCTCAAAAATCCCAGGTAACACTAGCTTGTCTGCCTACAGATTGTACTGGTCAATCAACAATATATATTTCTGCTACTTTATTGTTCTATTGCCTTTTTTTGCACTGAATGTTATACCCTTTCCTTGAGACTTGGATGTAATTCGGGCAGACTATATTAGACCACATTATATAGCAATGTTTCCTGATTTTCTGGAAGAACTGGTCTGAATTACATGACATTATGCCATGTAATGGTGGTGAAATTGTAAAGATCTTATCACTTAAGCAGTTTTTAAGCCATGATAAACTGCAGTAGAGGAACAGGACTTGGTGACAAGTTATGACTGGACAAATTTTTGCAAGGGATGGTATTTCATCTGAGTGTCTTAAACTTCATCTTAATAGCGTGTCATTGGGTTGGGCAATTGATTTCAGTGGTAATGTGCAGGACTTCACACAGCTGCCACCAGCTTTCAGACCAGAGTCATTTTGGCAGACCTGGTATCAAGTACACAGCATACAGGGCAACTTGGTGAGAAAGTAAAATATGGTAAGAAGGAAAATATTAAGGTAGTGTGTCATACATACAGAATAATCCTGGTCTCAACAACAACAACCAAACAGCTGTTGTTACTGGCTGCAGCCATTTTAATAATTTTAGAAGAAAAACAGCACAAGAGGAGTTGCTTCATCCCAAAGGATATGTGTTGCTACACCAAAGAGCAGCTAACTACATTGTTAGCTGTTAAGACTTAACATGCTCCACTGCATTCCCAACCCAGCATTCCCTACTTAACAGATAAGGAATTAGTTTGGTGATTAAATTATTTCCATCACATGCTCCCCTCTTTCAGCTATGCTGGTTGTCCTTTTGTTGTTTTATTGACCCCATTTTCCAGGCCATTGCATTTCCAAACAGCAGTCTTCAGAAGCATTATCCCATTAAGGAAATCGGTGTGCAGATTTTAACATATCTGGGGCCTAATGAGGCCTTACTGATATCTGGTTGCATTTCTTCATCTGTCAGTTGATTTCAGGAGGTTTTGCATGCTTTTGTTGCCATTTTTTGATTGCTTTGGCTTATTAGAAGAAGCACTGCTGCAGTTGCTAGATCCAATGCCCAAGTACTAGACCACATTGTGCTGATATGCAATAATGCAGCTCCAGATGCAGCCCCCCAGATTTCAGAGGCAGGGAGGGAACTGCTTGGAAATTTTTGCTAGGGGGCATTATTGTCATGGCTAAAGACAAGCGAGTTCAAACTTGAAAAGGTGTCATAAGCACCACATTAGAACTTTCAGAGGTCAGTCATGTCTGTGTAAGGACTTTGGCATGGTCTCCCTGCTGCAGCAGGGAGACAGTGTTGCCTTGTGCAGAAAATCAGGCAGGAGTGTGACTTTGCTTTTTTCCTTCATGATACCACTGGCCAATATCTGTCCTTGTAACCAGAAGCCATAGAAGTTTTAATTGGGATTCATCCCTACGAGATGCATGTGTGTTTTTTGTCTCCTTCCGTTTCAATATTGAACCAAGTTGCAGAGACGAAATCTGGCCCCGTGGTATTACTCAGGGTGAACAGCTGAAGCATTCAGATAGTCATTCTCTGAATGAGCTTGCAGAGGCTAAGTAGCTAGATTCGAAGAGTACAGGTGGGAGAGCGATAAATCCCATGATCAGAGGCATTTACAACAAGCTATGAGACTCTGCTTTGTGCTGTTTGTTGCTTTAGGCTGGGATTTTTAAATCCCAGTCTTTGTTGTTTTCCCAGCTTTGTTTGCTCAAGGCAAAGTGATTGTCAAATACCTCACACAGAGGCCCCTAATTCTGAGTGGGACAGCCCATAATATACAACTTTAGTGCAACACAATAATAGTATGCAGAAATACGTGATTCCGGTCTTACTGATGCTGGTATTTTACCATATGTTTGATGTTTTCAGTATGCTGTTTTCCCCCTGTTTCAGCCCATATGGCAAAGCATAGCATGATGCACACTAAAGGCCACATTTTGCCAGATTTACTCCCCTGCTGATGTGTCCTGTCAGACCTGACCAGCCCCCAAACAGCCACAGAAACCAAGCACAGGATTTTCCTGGTTCTGCAGGCAGCATCATGGCTAGTTAAGCAAATTTCTTTTGACTGACCTGACTGAGGGGAAGCAAGCAATTTCTGAAGCCTGGCTTAGAATGTAACTATCCCTGTCTGGCATAAGCTTTTGGACTGCGGCTATTTTTACAGTTCTTATGTTCTAGCTACAGACTTGATTGCTACAGTCGGCTTTTGTGTGCTCAGAAGTAAAGGGTTACTACTGAGGAGTCGAATGCTGAGTGCGGCTTAGGCTCTGCAACTGTAGGATAGATGCGCCCTCCCGTGTACCAGCTCCGAAGTGTTTGCAGAGCCACAGCATTTGGACATCAAGGCACCTCTCCAGAGACTTGGAGATTCTTTTTTTAAAAAGAATGAAATTCTGTCTCTCCAAAACTCTCTTTCCTTCTTCCAGAATTTATTAATAAAATTTTTCATTTGAAAGAAATGGAGAAGCTTAGACTCTCAAAACAGCTGTAAACATAGTGGGACTGGGTTCAGAGAAACCTCACCTGGTTTCTCTGCTTATGCAAAGAACCCGAGTCAGAAGAAACGAATGAGTACATTCCTCAAGAGTTTTTGCTACTGTGGCTAGAGCCACTGAGAAACCTTTTATTTTTTTTTGCTTTGATTTTGACACCATCATCACTGCATCAATTCACCCCAAAACATTGAATCAAAATAGTGGCCATCATATCTGTGTCCAACAATGGACATTACTGTGTTTTTTAAGTGTCTGTGTTTCTTCCTAAAATATGAGAGTTTATTAGTAAATTGTAAGGTCTCCATACTACAGATCTGTAATACAGGAGTCTCTAACTGCCCAAGAGAGTTTCTTTGTAGACGAGGAAAAGGTCCTGAAGGTAATTCTATTTCAAATGGCAGAAGAGTTATCTCAGCCGTTTCTTTAATATTTTCCCTCAGCAGTGGCATGGAGTGGGAAGGGGAGGTATTCCTATTGCCCATTTTTGTGTAGCTGACTAGTCCATCTCAGTTCTTGGCATGTCTCTTCCCCGATAACTGGGAGCAGCAACACAGTGGAGGCTGTCTCTGTTATCTGTCTATCCATGCTCCCTGGAAGCAACTTAAAGAGATCCTCTGAGTAATGGAGGCAGTAAGCTAGCTGTTTAAGGTTGGATACTGTGAATAATACCTTTTTGGGTGACAACATATCTGCTTCAAAAATATGCTTTGCCTTCCCTCCTCCTTGCTACTGCTATCCAAGGCATTCAAATGGTTGGTATCTTTATTCAGTATTGGACTGCTTTCCTTTCAGTGGGTTATCCAGTCAGATTATTTTTTGTCTATTTTTCTTTTTCTTTTCTTTCTTCTACAAAAAGGAGTGGTATTTCTATCTTTAGGTAGTCTTCAGGCTATTTCTCTTCATCTCCTACTGTAGGTAGGGAAATTCCAGATGTATTTTGTTTCCATTGATCTATTTTGCCTAGTCACCATAAATTTCAATTTTTTTCCTCTGCTGCATTTGTTCCATCCAGTTGTCTTAACTGGCAGTTTCTTTAATAGTCCTTGTTCACGTATGAGATTTTCATAGCTTTGAGCTACTTCATTTCTCTAGAGAGAAAATTAATTTGCACTTTAAACATAAGCAACACTTAGTCTACTTTCAGGCACTGGCAACTTTTATGCTGTGAGCTGCCTCAGATCTATCAGGTTTGTCATTGTTTTTTTTACCCCAACTTGTTTCCTTTAATAAAAAAGAATCTTGTTACCGGAACCTGGTTTCAGAACCTGAAATTACACTTTTTTTCACTCAGGCCAACCAAGGAAGAAACCTACCAATTACTTCTGAAGTTAAAATCACTTCCTTTTCAATAAACCAGAAGCTGATGCCGTATCACTTTCTCATTCTGTAGCTCCTGTACGTATGCCTTAAAAGCCAGGGGAAAAAAAAGCTTATAAAGATGACTATATAAAAGCAGAGATTGACATTGGTACTATTGCTAAATTCTCAAATATATTTACTATACACAATATAAAGTTATCACACAATATGACAAAAAATCCAAAAGTACACATAAATGTTTTTCCATTGTTGTTCTTTTGGACTGAATTTAAAACATAGCTGGTAGTATTTACTATCTCCAAGACATGCTGGAATGCAGGATCCCAAAAACTATGCTGTTTGAAACCAAAATTCTATTTGTTGTAGCTGTTTTAATCTATAGATATAATCTGCAGGTACCTTGGATGAGTTCCACAGTATGTTACCAATTATGGTGCCTGTTCCCTCTTACCTTAACACATTTCTGGTATCTCCTAAATTAGATGAAAGTTTGGTTTGTCCTGCCTGTGAAAAAGGAGTCTAACACAATCTATATAAAGAGCCCAGAGCAATATAAGGAATAAAAGCAATAATTCAGAATGAAAAGATGCATCCTCATGATGTTCCTGCTCAATAAAATTTGATGTATTTTCCCCTAGATCTACTTGATAATTTGAAATTAAGAGAGTAACACTGCTGTCTTACAGAAACTTTCTACATCGATACTTCACAAGAATGTGGTATAAAATACCACATCAGAGGTATTTTATCACTGTACGCAAGTACAAGATGAAAGATTGATGTTACTAATTAGTTAAGGAGTAATAATTTAAAGTGGGCTGGTTGGGCTGTGATACAAAGATGGGTCTACCTAAAGAGAGCACAACATGGAAATTTGCCATTTCTTAAGCCCTGTTTACCAAAGTTTGCCTTTTCTCCTGACATGGTAAAACAATACAACCCCATTCATAAAACTGAATGCAAGATTTAAAAAAGCTTTGAGAACTAGTCTAACCTCTGATACACAAACACTATGTGGCACCTCCTATACGCAAGTACTTTTCGGATAGCTGTTGGATTCACATTAAACTTCAGGAATAGCCTCTGATTTTTCCATTGCTAGTAGCGTTGCTTGATATTGGTGTACTTGAATGAACAGTTTAGTTTCACAACAGCGAAGTTCTTCTGTTTATTTCATGGATTGATAATATGTTACTGATGGGTTAGTAATTTTGGAGGTTTGTTTGGTTTTGTTTCAATAAAGAACAGATTTAGTCAGGATGCAATCAGGCCATTTTTTTGCTGACATACTGTTTCTGTGTTCCAGAGAAACATGCAGGTGTATGAAGTGAATGTAGTTGCACAATAATTTGTGGACTGGGAATGTGGTCAAAGAAGCAGGGCCTCCTCTGGACATTTCTCAGGTCTCCACTCCCTGTCAGATATCACCACCCCAGCTAACACAACCTGTAGCGCTCTGCACAGTCCATTCTGTGAGGTAGGATGTGTATATTCCTCCCTGCTGGGAAAACAGATTATGTAGTTTGGATGGTACTTAAATAGGAAGAGAAAACCCGACCATTACTATTACTTTTGGTTAGATGGAATGGGAATTTGTGTCCTATACATTTTACTTAGCAGCCTATAATGTTTATTGACATAACAAGTGGTAGGAAGAAGATCCCAGTGCAAAGATTCCTTTTTAAAATGAAGTAATTTGTCAACATTTCCTTTCCCACTCATTTCAATTTGCATGCAAGGATACTAAGTTTTATCTCTGGCTGTGCTACAGGGCTATAGTTTATTCACAGCAGGAAAGAGAGCAAATATAAACAGCAAGCTAATGGGCTGAACCACTATCTAGCTGGAGCTGAACCTTAGGTTGACGTCACAGTACAGTAGCTGCAACAAACAAGTCAATGTGTCCTGCAGATTATACCTTCTTTGGGCCATGTGAATGAATATAAGATTTGAAATTCAAGTGTGCATTTTACAAATGCATCAAATGCTGTTTCAAGTTGCAATTGCTATCAGCCACTTCAAAATGTGAAACATTGAGATCGAGTTACAGGCTTGTCCTCTGGGCCCCTTTAGTGCCAGCGGAGACAGAGAAACTTTTTCAGTGTCACTCACTTAGAATCATTGAACAATTTGAGATGAAAGGCACCTCAAAGATCACAGAATGTGCTGAGTTGAAGGAACCAACAAGGATCATTGAGTCCAACCCTTAGCCCTGCACAGGACCATCCCCAAGAGTCACACCATGTGCCTGAGATGATTGCCTAGTTCCAAGCCCCATTACAAACAGTGACACCTTTCACTAGACCAGGTTACTCAATGCCCCATCCAGTGCTTCCAGGGAGGGGGCCTCCATAGCTTCTCTGGGGAAACTGTTCAAGTGCCTGACCAACCTCACAGTAAAGAATTTCTTAAATATCTAACCTCATTTCCTCTCCTTCAGTTTGAACCCATTATTCCTTGTTCCCAATGAAGAGTCTTTTTCCAGCTTCCTCCCTTCAGAAACTGGAACCTCTTCTTCTCCAGGATGAACAGTCCAAACTCTCTTGAGTGTCTTCATAGTGGAGGTACTTCAGTCCCCTTTAAAACTTTGTGGCCCTCCTCTGGACTGGCTCCAAAAGTTCCATGTCCTTCTTAAGCTGGGGGCACCAGAATTTGGTTCTGGCACTCGGCACAGTTCAGGGGTCTACTCAGAGGCAGGGGCAATGGCACCTGGAAGGACCCGTTTCTCTCCATTGACTAGGAAAGGAGTGTGAGCAAAGCTCAGACGTTGGTGTCTCCATACCTGACATACTGTAAGACTGCACAGATAATTACTTGCACAAATGTAACAAAGTGACTATTTAACCAACACTGTCTTATGTTGTCCCTGTCAGAACCAATATTTTGCGCTTACTACTTTTGATGCGGAATGCTTGTTGGATTTGGGTATCCCTTGCTGGCTATAAGTGCTTTTAGCATAAATTGTTATTAAAATTGAATACTATTAAATATGAGTATTATATATAAAATATATTCTTTTCAGAGCATTTCCATAATGAATAAGAGTTTCCTAAACCAAACAGGTGTCCTTGGATGAAGAAAGATGGTGTTTTTTCTTATTATTCTTTTGTGGCTTACAGAAACAATATTAGCAAACATAATTTGAATTATTTGTAATAACTACTACAACCCAGAGCATGACTGTGCACATGCAGCAAAGTAAGGCTGGCCCTTACCATCAAAACACTTAAATAAAGTTTCATGAGTAGCCACTGTACTGAGAACACAGTGGCTGCTTCACTGGAATGTGAAGAAGTCTGCTGTCCTGTACTTGATGACAGTGATGGAGAGGTAAGTACTCCTTTTTTAAACTTATATGAAATTTTTCACTGATGCAATCGTGGTAAAATATCTGGGAAAAAAAACCCTAGCAATGAAAAGTTTTCTTTACTGATACGCCAAGTTTATTCATTTCTGCATGCAAAAGCTGAATTATTTTTCATGAGGTAACTTATTCTATAGGGTTGCAGGAAATACTTGATGTCTTAGAAAAAAGTTTTACTTCATCAGGTAGGTATAGGACTAAATTTCTTTCTCCAGATATATAGCTTATTGTTAACTACAGTCTAAAAGTGCTTCTACAAGCACAGCTTTGAGCTGGAGTTACAGACTTATTTTTAGACGAAAAGCTACACAAAAATACCAAGTCTGTTGAGTTGCCTTAGCTGTTTGAGTGACACCTTGTGAGTGAGATAGCCATCTAACTATTGATAAGCCTGGGTATCTCGTTACCTCCTGCGAGCTGTCATGACAGCCACATATTTTGTATTTCTGCTGCTGCTGAAAGAGTGAACAGAACTGATCGAATGGGCTGGTGGCAGGAACTGTTCACTGGAAATCTCAGATCTTTCTGGAGGCAGATGGAAACATACAAAAATACATAAGCTGAATTTCAAAAAGCTCTGTGTGAAAGACTGTACCCTGAGTTTGATGATGAAGTTGTCCAAATACCCCAGGAGGTGCATTTTCTCCTTTCTGGAAATCAAAATTTAATGGGAATAAAACTCCTCTATTTGGTTTTGATTTTTTTTTTCTTGTATCATTCTAAAATTCAAGATGTTCTTTCCATGAGGAGGATCTCTGAGAAGTGATGATTGGATAAGAAATGTCTGGAATGAAGTGGTTTGGATCTTGAAATCTCAATTGAGAAGGATACATTAACATGAAAAACAAATATGTATATTAAATCTTGATTAATCTGATAACAAAGGCAGACCAACAGACATTGCAGCAGGCTTCTGCTAGAAATGTTGGCCATTTCTGACTTACATTTCTAGATGATTCTGTACTAAGAACAAAATGAATACCTGTGCTGTAGTTCAGACTTTTAGGATTCTGCCCTGAGCATGATTTCCAAGCATCTCTGTACATACTGGTTTCAATTTCAGACTTTAATTTTCTCTGATGTGGAAGCTTGATCACAAGCACCGACATTGAAGACAAGTTCAAATAATTATGCTTTACTCACTGTGCACATTATTTTTCTTTTGGAAGCTTGTAGGAAATTCTTGTGGCCAAAAAAAGCCCAAGTTTCAGAGCACTTGTCTCTGAGAGGCTTTCTGTAGCATCACATCTCCCCCAGCCTCTTGTTTCTGGCACGTGTATTCACTACAATGGGAGCTACACACAGAAGACTTTGAAGTGTTAAAAGGCTCTCTGATATGGTGCCATTGCAATTTAATTATTTTCTCCAGTGCTGCCTCAGCTACAATAAGCTTAAGGAATTAGATGGGAAGCAAGATTTTTGCTTCAACTTATAAAAATGCAAATGATCCGGAATTAAATTGCTCAGGAACTTCACTCTCCATCATACAGCGATAAGAAGCACTTGAGCTGCAGTTCTTTCCCACAGCACAGCAGCTTGCCTGAGCGATCACTGGACTGGGACCTTTTCCACCTCACCTCCTCCTCCCATCTCCAAAGAATTTATTGTGCTACAGAGCACTTATCTTCCTCCCCACTCTGTTTTCAAGGAGGAAGGGACCTGAAGTATAGATCAGATTTCTGGAAAGTCCTTTCTGTTGTACTTCACATTTATATAGATGGAAAGTCCTCCATCTGCCCAGGATATCAGTTATCCAGGACTGCTTTTGTGCAAGAAAATCAAGAAATAGCTTTCAGCTTTGTCTGCCAGCACGTACCTTGTCAGACCTTGGGCCTTTACTCCACCTTCTTGATCTCTTCTGCTTTTGAAAAAAAACAATTTGAAAGATCTCCCATGGCTGATTCTATTCAGGATCTTCAGAAGATTATTGCAGATGAAGAAACACAAATTTCATTCAAGGTGAGAAAACAGCATGATTACAATTCATCGTCACTCAAGCACATAACATAAAGATTGCCTGTTGCATCCCTGTCTCTCTGAATGCTGTGTGGACTTTTAAAGAGAGAAGTTATTATTTTTGCCTTCCTTGTATATTTTCTCACCAGACACACTAGATTATTGGAAGTGTCCCACTAGCTTCCTTGACATAAGGGAGTTGAGCTTCCTGTACAGGACATCTCTCCCTGACTGTTAATCTACTTAAATCATCTCAGTTTCTAGATCTTATTAACCCTATCGCTACCTGTTCCTGTTTCCACCCTTTGAGCTGAAGTTTCCTCTTCCTCTGCCCCTCAGAGCTGTAAACAATTCTGTACCGCCTCTGTTTACTTCGCCCTGATTTGCTCCACCTTCTCCTCAGTTTAATTCTGCTATGGTATCAAATTTATCTTCATCTGCCTTTTGCAGAGAATGCTCAGCACCCTGTATGGACATGTTATATGGAGAGACACACCCTTGGATGTTGCTTGTATTACTGACTTGCAAAACCTACAAGATGCATGGGAACAGAGTTGCAGAACCGAGACCTGAGGTTCTGTTAGTGCATTTGCTCTTGTAACGAAGGCTTTGAAGACTGTAAAACAGAAACAACACACCAAACCCATGTTTTGATGTGGTATGCAATGTGCTTGATGAAAACAGTAAACAAAAGCTTTCCACTCTGTATAGCATTTCATAAATATGCATTTTATTTCCTCATCTTTCATCAGTTTTACAGTTTTAACCAGTGCCTCAGTGGTAATATTTGTCAGAAGCATAAAATGGAACTTCAGATACTTCTATTCTGTAGTTCTGAAGTCAAAAACAAATTAACAGGCCTTTCCATAAGGAACTGAACCAAAAATAATGCAACTTATCTCTTATAACATATTACAGAGATACATAAGATTTCAACTTACATTTCTATCCTACTCCATGTACTGTATTTACACAGTTAACTAATTTATTATTTACATTTTTCAAATTCTGTAGTCATAAAGCTTTTTTATATTGTACATTCTAGTTTAAATTTTTATTACAGAAATTATTTAACAAGCATTTTAGACCCTGCAATTTCAATAGTTCACGTGAGTTCTAGGAAATTACTGCCTGGTTTCACTAATGATGTGTCAAGATGTCTCCTTCATAAGAAAATACATATTACAAAGGAATTTTATAATATTCAGAATCTTGAATTTTGAAAAAAGGAAGTACCTTGGATGTAATAACGATAATGTTGTGTCCTTTTCTATGCAGTACTTTGTTTGGAATGATATTTTTCCTGAGATGTAAAATTGTTAAATGTAAGTTGTGTTTTTTTAATAAAAATTTAAAATTTTACATAAATGTTGGCCTTCTATTTACTGAAAACTACTCCTATCTGTATAGATATATAAATGTTATTTATATATCTATATCATATTTTCCAGAAAAGTCTATATCTACATAAATAAACATTGCTATTATATTAGGAAACTTCCCACTATCCTTAAAAAGCAATGTGCTCAAGTACAATATTCAACTTCTGACACAGACACAATAGTAAATGTGACCTCTAATGGTAATACTTTCTTCCAAGGGAAGTAAGAGGTATCTGTTGAATTTGGAAGACATGGCAGACAACTTATGTGGACCCAGTGAAGGAAATTTTATATATCCAGTCCCAAAAATGTTATGCAGGAGCATCTGACACAGCAGACAACTTTGGGTCAACTTTCCATGTTACAAGTAACTACTCAAATAATGTCTTAATAGAAAAAAGTTAATTATAGAAAACCCTCAACAACATTTAGTGCTGTGTGTCTTCTGTCATTACAATAATATGCATTTATATTAACAAATCATTGTAGAGACTAAGTTTAAAGCAAACGGTCATAAATTTCATGTTTCTTTTATTCTGTTACTGGTAGATACTGTTAGGCACAACATGACATTCTTTGTAAACATAAATTTCGATACATTAGACCATGAACTGAAGTTACAGAAAACGGCATACAGACACTTAAGAAGCACAGATCCACTACACACTCCAGGTACAGATGCAGCCATCCAGGAAGCCTGACCTTGTACCCACTGCAACTGCAACCACCAGATGACTCCAGCAGAAAAGAAATGCATCCTAGTGACCAAGCATGCCTGCTTCTGAAATAATTCTTTTTTTTTTCACTTCTACCAAAAACTTCGTATATTTTTAAAATATAGGTCTCATAATCACAAGTTGGTAAAAATGTATTTTACCACTTGAAACACCTAATTATTATAAAGTCAGTGTCAAGAACTAAGGCCCCTAAAGCAAGTAATGTAACTAACACATTTAGAAAGCTTTCTTCAAAACAGGTATCTACACACTTTTAAGAAGCTCAAAATAATCTTTCAATAACAAGTCATAAGACAAAATCTCCTGTAGGTTTTTTGTTTCCCAAACTTAAAAGTGCACTACATTTTTGTGCAACGCTGTGCAACTCAAGAACCAAACTGAGGAATAATAAGTCTGAACTTCTAGTATATTGCTTATTGCACCTCTCACCCTTAACAACCTGTATGTGTATGGTAGGCACAAATTAATATCGGTTATTTATATCCAACAGATAGAAATCAGAATTCTTATCAGAAAACACTTCTTGAAAAAAGAAAATAGTGCACTTAAATGATGTAAGCAATTTTTCAGTATCCCATGGTTATATGAAGAAACATTAATTTTAGTCTATAAACTCATAGAGGATTTTTGTTCTGCTAACGATCTGAGTATATGGTTACTGTTATTGTTACTGGGAACTAGCTTCTCACTTCCTCCGAATAATCAGGGAAAAAGGTATTAAATTATTTAACACATAAGCTTTGGAAAGATATATTAATTTTCCTTTTCTAACATGCTAGAAATGGAGAATAAGGCAACAACTGATAAAAATACATCTTGCTTTGTAAACCAAGCTTCTTAATACATTTCTTAAAAGTGAACTTCCATGCTGAAAAATTGAAAGGCATTGAAAGAAAAGACGTTAATTACTTTGACAAGACCATGTCTTCTATTTAATTCAATATTTTAAAACACTCCAAAACATATTGAGAGGGATTTATTTTATTGTAATAGATAAGTCTTCAGCTTTAAGTAACTCTTCTGTATGGCTAAAAAGCTTCTACAGCAACCTTCAAGACTGAGTAATGTTTAGAAATATTCCACCAATTTCCATTGCATGCTTCTATATTCTTATATTATTGAAGTATTCTAACCTAATTCCATGGAAAAACAACAGATGATGTGCTAATATCACTGTCTTCTGAGTTACAGCAGACCTCAAAACACAGGCTTTGCTGTCTCTTATGGTCTTTATGACAACAAAAAGTTCTTTTTTTCTACTCAAACTAAGTATTTTTTACTGACCAAAAACTGGCTGCTAAAGCCATGGCAGGTGACACTGAAGTAATGACAAAATCATCTTAGGTACACAGAAAAATTGCTCAACATAAATCAGATAGACAGACTGCAATTCTCCTACTTAGAGAAGGGGAAAAAAGAAGAAAATTGTGTGATAAGACTTCTGAACTTTTTTTTCATCCTGAGCAAAAAAATTCACTTTTAAGTTAATTTAGTGCTTGATATCCTGCTTTATCCATTTCTTTGGTATTCTGTTCTCATTCTGCAAATTCTAACAGAATTTTAATGGTCATCTTACTTCAAACAAAGGAGCAATGAGCTGAAAGCACAATCAGAACAACAGATGCCTTAATATTGCAGAACATGATGGATCTAATGATTTCTCTCTCTGTATAGTCATTTCTTGTAATGATTGGGGGCATCTGCAAATGCAAACTTCAGTCTGTAGGCCTCTGCTAGGAGTACACTGATGTCTTCATTTCCCCATCGTCCTGTGGGCAGATTTTGTAAAAATATCAATAACTCCTAGATGAAGAGAGAAAAAAACAAAAAGAAATAAATATTTTTCAAACAGCAAGTAATGTAATACAAATGCATTACTTATACAATGATTATTTATAAGCAATAACTCATGTAGTACCTCTGTATCCCAGAAAAACCTGAGATCCCATTAGTGTGATTTTCCTGTAACTTTTACAGAGATACTTGCTATTTAAGCCTTCAGTTCAGAAACTTGCTATTAATTGCAGCTGAACTATTGTTATTTGCTAGATAATTAATTTTTTTAGAAAAATAATCCATCTGTGTTGTTGCCTATCCAAATTATTGTTGTTATGCTCCAGGGCACGCAGTTATACAATTGGATACATTTTCAAAATTATGTATGTTTGCTAAGTCTGGGACTTCCTCACAATGATGCAAAGATAAGCTACTTCTCTATTTATACATGAAAAATTATGAAATAGATTATTGTTTCAGTCAGTTGCAGTCCACTCACACTTCAGTTCTTAGCCCTGGTCTGCTGGTTTCTTGTCCCAGAATATTTCCTATGGGTCAGATTTTCCCCTCTCTTGTATTAGGTTTAGGCAAAATTCACTTCCATGCAGCCTAAGCCCAGAAACAGAGGTAACAAGGAGCTCACTGCCTGTATGTTCATACCCAGAATCCACCATGATCCACAGCAGCACAAAGCCTCAAATACTCATGATATGCTGAAACTTGCCAGCTCTGAGAGGCCTCTTTGGAATATTAATGATCACAAATTCTCTCCTGAGTTCACGCAAATGACAATTTTTATAAGGCTCATAATTTGACCAAACTCAGGAAGTTAGTTCGTTCTTTTTAAAAAAATGGTGACCCGAAAGGACACAAACCCTCATATGTGATGCAAAAGCCATCCTAAGTTAAATTTGAAGTTCATGTTTTAAACTTCCCAAAAAACAGATCATGGAGAACCCCTGTCTCATGCCCTTAATTATTTCGATAATCTGTGGCAAAGCAGCAAAAGGGAAGTTTTGGATGAGTCAAAACAAAATGAATGTGGATTTTTATGATGGGGGGTCTAAGGCAGTCTTAGGAGTAAGTGCAGCTGTTAAGCATGCTTGTATCTTCTGTGTGCTCTATTTTGGCAGAAAACACACAGACAATTTGTGCACATTTGTACACATGCATATAATATTTGTGAGGATGTGCATATGTATATTCAT
Organism: Pseudotriccus pelzelni; assembly: GCA_035584735.1. NCBI lineage: Eukaryota > Metazoa > Chordata > Aves > Passeriformes > Tyrannidae > Pseudotriccus > Pseudotriccus pelzelni. The sequence goes on along the minus strand of JAWMRA010000041.1, from coordinate 15,216,765 downwards.
GTGTGAATATGTTTGGTAAGGTTTATTCTAAATATCAGAAATAAGTAAGCAGGAATGCAATTAAAACCACAGCCATTATCTTGCTATAAATCAGAATCCTGCAGTATCATGTATAAGTACCCAGGGAAATTATTCTTCATAAGAGTCTTATTTTCCTTGTTCCCCCTTCTCCCTTCTCTGCACCTGCTTTCACAGAAGACGACTGTAGGAGCCCTTAGCAAGGATTCAGTGATTTCAGGAAACAGAAAGGAGCAGATATTAACATCAAGTGATTTTTTTCTGTTTGTGAGAAAATTATTTTGAGTTCACCTATTTCATGGTCTTGCTATACTGGTTCTTGTAATATGAAAAGAGAAAGGATAGAAGTTCAGCAGTACCCTATATTTAATTATGAATAATAAGTAGTAATACAACAGTTAGCATGAGAATGTCTCTATTACACTTGAGAGAACACATTTTTAATAAAGTATTGTATAACTGTCAAAATCCCACTCTCTTTTCTTTTATTTCTATGTACTTATTTGACAATGATGCTGATAACTATAATTAATAAATTAGCAGTGCAAAGCAGGAAAGTTGTGTGAAGGGATGATAAATGCCTACGTCCATGAAAGTTCTTTTCTTCTTTTACAAAAGTAACTTTCAAGCAGTTAATTCAGTGAGCTTTGTGAAATTGCCTCTTATACTGTTTGCAGTCCCAAGATTTCTCTGGGTCAAGCTTCTGGTGCAAACTGGTACAAAGGGTTTATATTACTGGAGCAGTGCTTTGGTTTTCCTTTGGGCTACTGGTCAAAGAAATTTGGCCCAAACCAATCCTCCAGCCTCTGGAGAACCCTGAGCCTTCCACCAGACCTCAGCCCTTGCAGTTGGTAGAACATCAGCTCATGGTGACACAGCCCCCACCTGCCTGCACAGAAGGTACCACTGAGCTACTCAACAGCTACCGAAGGAAAGCTGAACTGCTTGAGAATGAGATTAGAATTGAAGAATGTGTCTTGCTTACATATTTGGTCCACTACACTGATTGTTTCTCTGGCAACTCTAAAATGTTTTTCAAACCAGTAAATGTTGCTACACATTTGTGCAACACTTGATAATTCTTGTAGATTAATGGATTCTGTTTATAAATTCAGTTTTGACAGTAAGGTAATCACGTTGGATATGCATATAAAAATTATTACAAAAATATAGTTTATTTTCTCAAAACCATCTAATAGCATTTGGTTTTTCAACCATCTGACTGTTCAGTGATTAAAAAACAAGTAACATAACAGTCACTCATATTAACTTTTTTACATTTACTTCTCCAAAGCAGTGAAGGTACATTATCTTACTGAACAAACCATGTTTTCTAGAATAAGTTCACAATTATAAAGGTTTGTTTGGAAAGGACCCATGGAAAAAACATATAAAACGCATGATTTTTCTCCTAGGAGACAGAACTCAACAGCAGGAGAAATCAAGTGCTTCAGGCTTACAGCTGGAAAACCAGAAATACTTAACCTTATGCTCTCCACTGAACTTGCAAAGACTAAAGCTTCAATATCCACACTATACGAAATTTAACATGTAGGTCAAATCTGAAATAGAACTATTTTAATACTTCTACCATTAACTTCAAATTTAATAATAATTTTCATCAGAATTGAATATATAAATAAATGACAGAGTAATCCATTGACCGTCCAAGTGCATTTCTGTTTGACTGGGCATTTTTCCATTGTGACCAAGGCAAAAGACCAAATTATAAGACTGATATAGACTAGAGAATAATGTGTTACAAATCCACATGAAGTAACTGGCAAAAAACATACTACTTGCGTGATTGTCTAAAGATAAGGCTTATTTTCCTCTGATCTATTACAGAGCTTTAAAATTTGCTCAGGTAGAAATAAAACTTATATCTTGTTAAAAACAAGTAAAACTTAGCAAAAACAATACTGAAGAAAATTTTATTTTTTTTAAATAAGAAAATTTAATTTTCTATAACTGCTAAAGAAAATCATGCTGCATTTATTGCTGTTTGAGTATGGCACATCTTTTGGAAACAAGAAAACTACCACAAACAAACAGTCTTCAGATTTGAAGAAATGTACAGACATAAACTACTTAATATTTACAGGACCACATGATAACTTTGCTCTTTTTAACTGTAACATGCTGATTTAAGCAGTTTTAGACAAAGATTACTACAAGTGACTGAAGCCTACTGATTTATTCTTAATTATTATTCTTAATTTTTCACCAACAGATAAACCAGGAACTGCTGCCAACTGCTTAAATTAATTTTCTTATCCACATCAGAATTAAAACATGAGACACTCTGAAATACGATGAATCATAATAGGAATTAGTATTTATCATTAAAAACTCATGGGTGATAAACTGCCTGGTCTTTTTTAGAACAAGAAAAGCAATATTTGCAAAATACTCCTGAAAGAGTTCTATTTTCTCCTTAATTTAAATGATATTGTGATGCCACCTGGCTGAGGAATCAGGGCAGCCAGTAGATCATCATCAAAGCTGGGGTTTCCAAAATCCCAGATCAATGATTGTTTATATTTTGGCTCTATCAACAAAAAATATGCTCAAAATTACATCCTTTGTATCTGGCGGATGGAGTGCCCTGGTTTCTTGGACTCTTACTGAGCGGAATAGCCATATTAATCTCCTGAACTAGGGCACAGCTGCACAGCCCAGCCTGCCAGCCCAGCTTCAGCTGAGTTTATATGTGGTGCTTGCCCTCTCATGCCACACCCCGGAAAGGCATCTCCAACCTCTCTCCCTCTTTGACAGTCAAGCAGTGGCAGATTTTCTCCTGACTGGGTAAGTCACAGGTATCTGAGGTACGTACAAGCGGCAGGTAATTCTTCATCTATGGACTAACTTTGTTAAATTAAAACAACCAACCAAAAAAACAACAAACACAACCACCCCACTCCTACTTTTATTCCCTGTTTACTTTTACCTCTGTTAAAACTTAAAGAAAAATGAGAGTGTTTAAAATAGTAAAAACACCAACATTGTAGAGAATGGGAAAACAGTCTGATTATCTTCTTGCCTCAGTCTTGACTGACCACATCTGCTCTGAAACATCACAAGTCTCCATGTTCAGGAGCAACATGGGTTGGGTGAAGAGGTACTACCCATAGCAGAGGAAGAACAAGGTACCACTCATACTTGCTCCTGTCCCCCATCAAGCACAAGAAAAAGTGAAGATATTTCAAGCACAGTGTCACTAACATGGTTAGGGGGCTGCAGCTGGTGTTATAATGAGAAAACTGTAGGATTTTTTACTGGGGAGAAGAGAAGCCTAAGGCAGGATCTAGGAGCCGTTCTCCACTACATACAGTGAAAGTTAGAAAGAAGAAAGAGGGGCCAACAGGCAGGAGTAACAAGTTGAAGCTAACTTGTCATAAGGAAAAAATCCTTTGCAGTGAGGGGGCTCAAGCAGCTTTCCAGGGAAACCTATAATCTGTCCACCAGGATTTTCACAACTCACCTGGGCAAGCCCCCAACAGGCTGCTTGAGCTCTGACGCCTGCCTGGCTTGCAGCAGCAGATTGCACTGTGGACCTCCCTTCCACACTGAAATTTTCCAATGTCTTATTTTTTAAAGGACTTGGGCTTCATTAGAAATGAAGACCAAAAGCACAACAAAAAACCCACTAAACATTTAATCATTTGGACTATTTCAAGAAACAATAATGGTATGTTTCCTAACAAGTAGAAGTATGTATTTTTTATTTGGAATTAAAGAATATAGCAGGCTGGTGTAGCAGAGTTGCTGGGTCAGATTATAAATAAATTAAAAATCTATATATCAAACTGACTTTCTAATATGGCAAAAGATCTGCATGTAAACTATATACTATGCTTTGTAGGAGATTTCTGCCTTATGTTGATGTATTTAAGCGACAATTCTTAAATAATTCTTCAGCAGATTTGAAATTCAACATTTTTGTTACCAAACAAAACCCCCTTCTTTTATAAAATTTCACTCATTGTATTTCTGCTACTTTAACTGCAATTGAATTTACATGATACTTTACATATGTGTTTTTCTAAAACACATTAAAATATGTTAAAACACTTCATATATAGCATGTTCAACAATGTAGACAATAAAGTATTTTTAAACACTTAGAAGTAGCTGTATAGAATTTAATTTAAAGTAAATGTACTTTCAAAATGTAATTTTCCTTTGATAATTAACATGTATTCTAGAACTATCCTATTCACCAAGACAACACAGTAGTAAACATGCTGGAAGTGCTGTGGTATAAAAGCACCTTCAGCCATATGAGAAATAAAAGTATGAGGTCTACGTTTTACACACCACAACAGGAAGATCTAGGAGCAGTACTGCCTGTTAAGTGATGGCTCTTATCAGAGACAGAACTACTCTTGAGGGAAAAAAAATGTTATCCCACAAGATCCAATATACATATCTAAAATATGACCAGATTACCACACTACCACATAGCTCAAAAAGGGGATTTCCAAAGCCCTTATCAATCAGTATATTCCTTAGTTTCCTCTAAAAACCAAAAGGTCAAGGTCTGGTCCTTGTAATAAAATGCTAATAAAAATTCACAAAATACATTTCAATGATTATTACAAAACTACCAGGTTCTTTCTCCTCACTGAGATTGCAACCCAGTGAAATCTCAGCATATTAAAACAATCTTTAAAAACCCTGAACTCAGAAGCAAAGAAAGAAAATTTTCACAAGTTTTGAAATCTGGTTCATTAGCAAATCTCCTTAAAGTATGAAGTCTGCTACAGTCCCTTTAATCAACAGAGGTTTAAGCGTAAGATTGGGCAATAATACTGGTTATTTGGCAATGGCTATCTGTAGTTACACTATTTATTGTCATCCCTACTCTGTGGATCTTAAAGGAAGGAACATCAAAACCAATTATACAACAAATAACGTGTTGAAAGTTAATAAAACATTAAAAAGATATTCTAATGAGTAGAGCATGAAGATATCTTCTGTGATAATCAAAGCAATATATTTACTTTGAAAATTCAGTTCAGACTTTTTGTCTGTGTGAATTATTGTCAAAGTTCAATTGCGGGTGGTTTTTTTTTAATAGAAGATACTTAACAGATCATAAAAACCAGTAATAGTGTTTTTATTTCTCGATAATATAAAATGGCAATAACTAAAGTTAAAATCAAACTTGAACATACTGAGGACATTAATAGAGTTAGTTTTGAATGTCAAAACTGAGAACCGGTCTATTAATTTAACAAATAAAGGCAGTCCTAAAATGCAGTATTTTTCTATGAGAGTTGTTAATCCTTCCTGCTGCTAACTGCAATGTAATTATGGTCTGAGTACTTCTAGTCTACCACAGCCCTATTTTGTACTGATAGGCAGAACCTGCAATCTGACTATATTCTATCAACATAAACTTTTCAATATTGTACTTTAGAACTACATATAAGTAAATGAAAGGTAAATTAAATTTATATATAATCTTTCATTATTTCATAAGGCATTGCTAACAACTACATTTTTAACAAGAGTTGTATCTGGTTATACATTATGCACACATATGAAACTGCAAAATTTATGCTGGCAATTTGATTAAATGGCTCCTTTATGAGAGTTATTTGTACTTTCAAAAGTTGTGCTTGAAATTCTAGAATTTAGCACCTACTTTTTAAAGAACTAATGAGATGAAATTCCACTAAAATTTATTTAGAGTAATTATTGAGACAAGTTAAGGAGGAAACCAATTATTGCAATAAAAAAAAGCCCATTTATCTTTTTAGATAATATAAAAGAGAAGCAAACCAAATGCATGCATATAAAAAAATTATAGATGTTTTTATGATTTTATGGGAAAATATTGTGCTAAATACGAACAGTGTTGGACAATGATTCAAAATTTTTTTTGCAACCAGATGTAACTATACAGGCAAAAGAAATCCTTAAAATGGGAATTATTTAATTCCTTTCCTATTTCCTTTACAACATTCTTTTACACCTGATTCTATTTGGAACTGTCAAGTGCGAAAGGAAAGGGTTAGATGGATGGCCAGGGCAAAAAGGGCATCCCCTCCACGGCCTCAGTCCCTTCCCTGTGCTACAGAGCTGACAGACAGATGTGCCAGAGTTACAGCGTGGCTCACACCCTGTAAGAGCTGCAGTGACCAGGCTGGTAATGTGCTGTGCTCTGTTAACCTCTCATCCTCTTCCCAGATATTCAGGATGAAGGATACCTGCTGCTCTGGGACTCAGCCAAGCTCAGTCCAAATCCTCCCCCTTCAACCTGCTATCAAAGCAGTAACAACCACACTGGCTGTGACACGAAGGCACAGGTCCAGCGCACACTGAAGAGCCCAGCTGACCTTTTCAGCTGCCTCAGAGCTCCTTTCCCCTTCTCTCTGCCCCTCGCTGTTGATACCATAGTGCACCAAATGAATAGGGCTCTAGCTCTGAGACAAGTTCTCTTTTCTTTCTTGAGTACTGTTTCTCCTTTTTCAATGTGCTCAGCAATATTCCCTGTGCTGCTGCCATTTCTTACTTCTCCAGCTGCCCTAACCTGCTACATGGAGTTGCAAATAATGAGCTGTACTTCTGGAGTACCATGCATCTTATTAATTACCTATGTCTTGGAGTCAGAGAAAACATTTCTTTCCTGTTGGGCACAGCTGGACTTGAGAATTCTAATATTTCAAAATCTAATATTAAAGAGAGAGCAGGAACAGGTCACCTACTGCAGCAGAAATTTTTGCTGCAGATACAGGTTAAGAGGCGTTAGTGACCCTGGATCCTTCAGTGGTATAGCTGACTGTCCGCACTGTTTCTGAGCACGTGCCCCCTCAGTCAGTGTAGGCAGAAATGGCTGACAGAACACAGAACAGTCCCTTTTGGATATTGGAGGCAACAATGCCCTTTCTTGTTCTTGTAATTTCAAAGACTATGGATGAACCTAAACTTTGAAAAGCACAAGATGGGGAAACCCTGGTTTATCTCTGCCAAGTGGGAGGACACATTCTGAAGGATTTAGGAGACAGATGTTCTTGACCAGTCGCAAATCAGTGTCACTCAACAACTTCCACTTTGAATGGGAAAGTTCACATCCTGTCCATGATAGTTTAGACAGAAAAAAACCAAAAAAGCCAAAAACCCCAACCCAAATGTTTGCTGAAATAGTGTAACACTGAACTTCCTAAATTCAGTGCTAAATCTGATTTTTTTCTTGTACCTTTCTTTATTGTGCTTTACTTACATTATGCCTCTGGAATTTCTTGAAAGGGTTATTAATTATTTCAATCAGTCTTATACATTTTGATTTTGACCTTCTCTCATACAAACAGACCACAGCATACAGAACTCGGAACAGTAGGAATCTAACTACAGAGAAAAATGTTATTCAGAATTCAAGCTAGACTTGTTGCATCTTAAAATGAATACTTAAAAAAATCTAAATAGTTTAAAGATTAATTTCTTCTGCTCCCAGCTAACATTCAGCAGGTCAAGGGCATATGATTCTCAACAAGTACATATATTTTTATCCTTTGATTCAAGTATATATATAGTCTCCAATTCCAATATACTTGTTCATTTCAACTGATCAATCATTAATCTTATTAAAACAAAATGAAGTATGTTATTCTTATAATTAATTTCATATTCCTATCAAGAACTTCATAGAAACACACCTTAACATCCTGAAAATGAAAGCTTATGGAAAGTTGATGGTGCTATCATTTCCCTTTCATGTTTTTCTTTTCACAACTATTGAAGAAGATTCCTGGACTCAGCATACTAGACCAGCAATTAAAGTCGTGTTTCATCCACTATGGATCTCTTACACAAGTCATTAGCAACCTTGATTGCTAATCATAAAGTATGTGGTTCTAAAGGACTACATCAGAGAAGCTGTGCTCACTTAGCTGAGGAGAAGATTTATATCTTCATTTACAAGAGTATGAAAATATATAAACTCCAATGGTTAAAAAGTACATTGTAAGACCACATCTTAGCTGGTATTATAGGTAGTCTTAGGTCCTTGCTCTCAAATGTAAACCAAATCAAACCCACAAGTAATCCATGCCTAAAATAGGAAACAAATTTGCATGCTAGATCTTTTTCTTAACTAAACTCACTATCCACATGTTATTATCTCAATTTTGTACAAGGTTAAGTAGTTAAAATCAAAGCAAGCATTGCCACAGAACTTAAAAGATTCTGTTCAAGTCCAAAACCAAATATTTTATTTTTGTAATACCTTTTTATGCTGAACTGCCTCAAAATGCTTCAAAATTACATGTACGTGAAACAGAAGTCAAGGTACTGATACAGAATATTCAATACTCAAGAAAGAAGAGGAAGCCATCTTAACATCTTGCAAAAGTACCCAGGTCAGGGCAGTTCCAAGCACAAGAACAGGCTGGGAGGAGAAGGGACTGAAAGCAGCTTGGGGGAGAAAGACTTGGGGCTGTTTGTAGACAAAAAACTCAACATAGGCTTGCACAAAAAGTGCCAATGTGTGCTCATAGCACAGGAAGCCAAATGTATGTGGGCTGCACCAAAAGAAAGGTGACCAGCAGGTTAAAGGAGGGAGATTCTGCTGCTCTACTCTGTTCTCCTGAGACCCCACCTGGAGTACTGCCTCCAGGTCTGGAGTTTCCAGCACAGGAAGGATACAGACCTGTTGGAATGAATCCAGGGGAGAGCCACTAAGTTGATCACAGGGCTGGAGCACCTCTCCTATGATGACAGGCTGAGAGAGTTGGGGTTGTTCAGTCTGGAGAAGAGAAGGCTCTGGAAAAACCTTAGAGCACCTTCCAGTACATAAAGGGGGCTACAAGACAGCTGGAGAGGGACTTTTTACAAGGGCATGTGGTGATAGAACAAGGGGGAATGACCTAAAGCTGAAGCAGGGAAGGTTTAGATTAGATATTCTGAAGAATGTCTTTACTGTGAGGGTGGTGAGGTACTGGAACAGGTTGTCAAGAGAAGCTGTGGATGCCCCATCCCTGGATGTGTTCAAGGCCAAGATGGATGGGGCTCTGAGCAACCTGCTCTAGTGGAAAGTTCCCTCCCCATTGCAGGGGGCATTGAGCCAGATGGTCTTTAGGGTCCCTTCCATCCAAAACCATTTGATGATTCTAAGATACTCGAACGCTTCTCTAAATTCATACTTAAATCAGACAAACGAAAACAGTCTTAGGTCCTTTCTCACATTTAAACTAGAAAAACCAGAGCTTCCATATGAAAATTGAATGTCCCAGGAAGCATCCAGAAAAGTTTCACAGTACTCCAATTGCTACAGCTCAGAGCAGAATGGCCCTGAACCACTGTGATTATAATTTTTTGCCATATTCTTTTATGATATATTGTTGTATTGATGGTATTTGGAGACATGTACTTCTTATGAACCAAAATATAAATCGTAACAATAATTTACAAAAGCCCTAAACTTGCCACTGGTTCCTCATAAAACACAACAAATAAATGAAAACAGATGCAAATATCTAGAGCATAAAATAGTTGTGAAGATCAGTTGTCATTCTATTAAAAGAAAATCCAAACAAAACCCAACCAAACATAGAATGTACTGTACCAATTAAGACTGCAGCTATTATGGCAGAATGTAATTTCTGAAGTGACTTGCCAATGAGTAAGTTACTGCATTCTATCTATTTTTTTCTGTACTCAAGGAAGATCAAAATATTTGTACAGCAGATTCCAAGGGAAAATTTACAATTCTGCCTCTCCACAAAGTGCATATGCTACCCACTCTTCTTGGTGTGGTTTTCCTGACCATAATCTGGCAATGAATTTTAAATGAAACAGTTTCTACGGCTACAAATTCGCACATATTTCATTTCCTTATCTACAATGACTTAGATTTTCACAGTGTGGTATGAATAGCTAAAATCTCAGCAAAAAAATTTAGAAAGAAAATCATAAAATACCAATTGAATATAATGAACCACAAGGACAAGAGCGTATAAAAATTTTATGTATTTTGGACTTAAACTCATTAGTATGTTTTGACAAAAAGGAATTTCACACTGTAAAATTTTCTGTGTAAAATCTCATCTTGTTTTAGAGAAACCATATATTAAGGATGGCTGATGCAAAATTGCCTGTATATATAAGCTAAATAGTACTGTCTCAGATATAAAACTTTTACAACCAATAAACAGGCCACAATGCAGTGGCTACTTAAACTAGTGTATTTTTAGAAGTAAAACAAGTAGTTCTAAACATAATTCAAATGGAATACTGTCAGTATCCCAGGGATATAGGACTGAAAGAGGCCAATTCCTTTACTTTGCCCAATCACCACCACATGAAGCCATATATTGGTAGTTTGTTCTGAATCATAAACAACCAATCCCCACTTCCCATGTCAAAGCCTGTAAAGCTTTTGTGCACCTCTAACAGTCTTAAGGACAACAATACAGAGAACCAACGACTTGCCCGTGGAAGAGAAGGGCCAAAGCACCTTCATGAAGATATCACAGCTAAAGGAAAGGACAGGGTAAAAAACCTGCTGAATTCTTAGGTCTCTACATTGGCAGGGAATCTGACAACTGAAAATTTCCAAGTTAACCTGAGAAGCCTTGCAAAAATCAATATGAAGTAATCCAAAAATCCTTTAATCTCTGAGGAGAACACCACCATTCACATTAAGAAATAATTTAAGCTTCCTTGGTGAGCACAGCACGCACGTACAAGAGCACAAGACAGGGGATCACCCAAGCTGCACAAGTTTTCCCAACATACAAAACCACCACCAACCCCACAGATTTCTATCCACTCCTTGATTCCTTAACAGAAAAATATATGATATAGAATGCTTCATTCAGAGAGAAATTCCAAAAGCGCATCCACAGACAATCAGACTGAAGCATCAATTCAAATTAACACAGTATAATTCAATTCCACACTATTAGCTAAAGAATGAAAATATTCTAAACCAGAATAAATACCGTGCAAGAAACATGACTGACAACTCTGCTCAAGATGTCTTTTCATTTGTCTGGGGACAAAAAAAACCCAAACCAGGATTAATCTTAGTGTATCACACAATAACGTAAATATATTGAGCTTTGTCAGAAAATATATACTGCTCTTTACCTCCTGACATTTTACATAGAAAGTGTTTCCCTTCATCTAGTGGTTTATAAATGAAAGTGAAATAATTTATATACTTTTGATCTTCCAACAAAATTACGTTATGACTTAAATCTTTACCTCCATTAAAAAGCATTGCAAATGCATTCAGGAAGATAATCATATTCCTTCTCAAGCTTTGCTTCACAAGGTTAAATAAGCAACATTCTTTTAATACTCTCTGCTAGGACCAGCTTTTCATTTCTCAGTCTGCTGCTGTTAAACACAATTCTAAAGAAGTTACATAAAGCCCAAACACATAATTCTCATGCAAGTCCCAGAGAGATGCAATTTTTTAAAAGCATACAGACAAAGAATATATTACTGGGACCACGGGAAAATAATGACTCTAAACGGAAGCCCTAAGGTACACACAAATATCCTAAGGCCCTGGAGTTCTAAGACAATTAAAATACTATCACATTTTCTTTATATAATACTTAATTGCCTTACTTACACATCACTATACAGACAAAACCAGAAATCTACAACTTAACTTTGGCAAGTCAGAATTTGAGATCAGATTTCTGTATAAGATGATAAATACCTCTGTGTTCATAGAAAATATGAATTCGCAAACCACCAGCTGAATGCAGGGTTTATTCTTTGCTTATCTATGAAAGAACAGCTTCCAGACACAAACACGAGAGAACTAAATGTCTTTTCAGTACAGTGGGTGACAATGGGGTAGGTTAATCTTTTCTGACTGCTCATTTTTAAGATTTCCAAAATTAAAGTCCTAAAAGCACTTAGGCCATGAGTACCTCTTCTTGGCAATCCTGGTCCACACGCATAAGGAAATAACAAGTTTACACCTTAAAACTTCAGAAGAATCTGCATGTTAAAAGCAGTGGCCTCTGCCATGGCATCAATACCCAACAGAGCAGTTTGGCAGAGGAACACTGACAATCGCACAGCAACTCCCAATCAGTCATCAAAGATCAAGCAAGTCAAAGTCTTAATTTTCCCACTACATAAGGACAAATATTACTAAAACCAGGGAAAATCAATACAGAGGGAGAAATCCTGTTTTTGTAACAACAGCTTTATCATGTGACAATTAGTATTACATGAACTAAATCTGAATAATACTTTGCAGTATTTCTTCCTAGTGTTGGGTTCTTACACCCACTGGGTTTTGTAAAAATTCAAATTACACTAAGAAAAGGTTTGTAGCCTTTAGAGATTCAGAGAAAAGCCTCAAAAAAATCTGTCTGAAGGGCTTATCCAAAGAATCAAAATGACACATAAACCGAATGGGCTTTAAGGACAACATTATACTCAAATTAATTTTCTTCAGAGAATTGGACTTTTGACAAAATTATTTCTTTTAAAAAGCCATATCTCATAAATAAAATGCCATTGTTTTAAAATAAATAAACATGACCAAAAGGTGTTTAAGGGTATGGCCAAAATTGTACTAACAATTCTAATGGATAAACGCTTCAGTGCTGCACTATGTGGTCTAACATAAATGTTTGATGATCTGGTTACCGATGGTGATGACATCCCTCATCTGTTCCTTGGCAGACAGATGAGAGGAAGAATTCCTTTATTATCACAATAATCTCCTAGAAAGGAAACTTTAGCACAGCTTGGAAGATGTGGCCTTTTCTCACAGAAGAGAGTAAAGATGTCAGCTTCATGAAATATAACTTCCAGAGGTGTGTTACTGCTGACAATTTCAGTTCGCTTTAATAAGCTTGCCTGTGAGCTGGTAATTATGAAGCAGCTCTGTGCTATGCTCTGTAATCTTTTCTCAGGGATGGCAATATTTAAGAAAGGATGTGGTAGAGAACAACAGCTATTAAGGATTTCAGATGCCCCTGTTTAACCTGCTGACCTATGCAGATCAGCACCTGAAACTAAGCAAGGTGTGTAAGAACTGTGAGGAAAAAAAATTAACACAAAGCTCTAGTGAATCAGCTCCTGAGGAGTGGATGCAACCATTGTAATTTGCTCAGCTAACAGCAAAAAAATGCTACTGTGAAGAAAATGAATTAGGATGGGATAAATGGGAGCTCTTACTATATTTGCAAAGGGATATCTATTGCAAAAAAACACTACAGAGGGCAAATGAGCTGTCATATGCAAAGACTTCACTCTGTATGGCAACTGAAAGAGCTAACTAGGAGGCTAAAACAGTAAATCTGCTATAATGGCATTTCTGGAAAAAATTTAAATCTGATTTGTTTACAAGTAGATGATAAAACAATAGGCATTTCAGCTCTTGTAATTCTTACTGTCTTTTGGTTGCAATGAGACAATTTTGTTGTAAGATAGCAAAATCTACATGCACCAGCATTTAGGAAACCATAGGAGAGAACAGAAAATTGAAAGAAAGAAAATTAATCCTCCTCCATCTGCTTGTCTCAAAGAAGGGCATATGTCACTTCATCCTATTATTCAGCTCATACTCCAAAAGCTTCTGGTTTCTCTTTGTTCTCTTATCAGTAGTTTTGATTGAGTTTGGTTGTCAAGTGTACAGGCTCCTGTGATTTTAGTCTTCTCCAGGGTTACACACTGATAAGGCCAATAATTGACATTGTTATGCAGCAGTTTCTGCTGAAGAAATAAACATGGAAAGAAAACAGTTTTCTTTGTAGCGAGATGTCTTCAGTGACAGCTCTGAATTACTAACTAAATGAAAGCCTTGCCAGTGCATTTAGTTTAGCAGGTCACTTAAATTGCTCAGGACGAATAAGAATACTTTCTTTGTTCAAGAAAATACTTTTATATTGAAATGGAGGAAATGCAGAGATCCCTTCATGGTATTTACTGAAAATAAATAAAAACATTTGTTGATGAGAGAAAAATACAGGAATCAGAAAGTGCTTTTTCTAGAAACTTACAGGACAATAAAATCAGATTTTCATTGCATGGAAGATTTGATTTGTAACTTGGATAGTAACAGCAGCTCTGTGAAGTACAAGCCATAAAGAAAGGCTTACAGGAAATCTCCAGATTATACACACTCAGCATCATATCCTTCCCTTCCTTTAGCAGGAGTCAGATCTAACACAACTCTTGACAGCACGTGAAGATTAGAGGGGGGGCCCAATTCTAGAATGTGTCCCTCCCAGCCCGCGAAATGCACTGCTGGATCTGCAGGGAGTTTAGTCCAAGCACCCTCAGAGCTGTAGAGTTTGAATAGAAAATGTCCATATATTTCTTTTTACTTCATATAGGCTTCCACAACAACGAAGGACACAACTTATAGGTAGAAAAAAAGGAACCCGCTTCTAGAGTTCAATTATGTTATTGTACATGGTGACAAAAATTCAAAATAATACGGAGAAAAAGCAGACAGTACTCAACAACTACTGACCCCTTTTTAAACAAAATAGAGCTTTTTCTCTGCTACTAGGCTTTACAGAGAATCACAATTTTAGACATCTTTTACCACAGCAATGTTGTTCTAACACTGTGTGCTTCTCAGTTGGTAAGGATAACTAAAAATTACTAGATACCAGAATGTTTAGGAGGTATTTGTGTGAAGGCAAAAACATTATGCATGTTTTAGAATGATGATTGCCACTTCAAAATTATACTCTAAGGCAAAATCATTCTCTAATTGTTTCAACAACCATGAGAGCTTCAAATGCTTTCTGTACCTATATAAGATAGCAACAATGCATGTCAGTGGCAGTATTATTTGTCAGATACACAACACGAATTTGGGGCTGGTTCCTAGAGTCATAGATGATACTGCCAGGAAAGATCATTACTTATCCTGGTCTGACCTCTTGTGTGGATAATAGGAACTAAATCTAAACATTTTTTTTTTTTTTTTACATTCCAGGAGAAACATCAATTTGAAATCTTTAAGAGCTGCAGAAATTCATTACTTACTTTGTTAGTGTCTTGGGATTTTTCTCATATCAAATTTCTCAGTATTAATCAATTCACCTATTGGTTTTCTTTTTGACAAATTCAGTATTTCTAATACTTCAGTCATCCTCTCTGAGCCCTCAAGATATCAAAACTGGATGCAATATTGCCAAAGAAAGAAAACCACCAAAAGGCAAAATAAACTCTTAGGTTCATTAATTCAAGGATCCAATCACTCCCAGGTGTCACAGCATCACTCTGGGAGCTCATATCAAGAGTTGTCAGCATTGCCCACCCCATGGATCTCTTTCAGAGTCACACATCCCAGTCTCACACTCCAGAGGTATAACCTATTCTAATTTTCCTTTATTTGCAAAATTTTTTCATTTGACTGTATCGAAATACAGCTTGCCTGAAGAGTTCAACTGAACAAATGATTCAAGATTTGTTTATGTAACTGCTCTGTTCTCCTTACTGTGTCAGAATGGTAAATCTGTGTCATCCACAGATTTTTATTATCCACTATTTTGTTAGTGGAAATGCTGAATAGCATCATGCCAGTTACTGACTCCCACCAGACAAACATCCTCCTGAACACGACTAACAAAAAAAGTATTTTTTTAGTCTTCCTGGTACGATGCCATGTCAGATTTTTGTTGATACTGTTAAAAGCTATTGAAAGGTACAGAAAAAAATAAACCACAGTATGAAATCATTATTTTGCACACTTGCATCTATCAATGTCGGAATGACCCTGGGGAGAAAAAAAAGTTTCATATGATCTTAATTGATAATAAGAAAATTGGATAAGTAAGTAGATTAATAATTATTAGAGGGATACTAAGTAAAGTTGATAGAATTTAATACTTATAATTAAAACTGTATCTTTATTATCTTCGTGAATATATTTTCTTCCCACAGTGTCTTCTGAGATAAATAAACAAATTTTGTCACAGACATAGGAAGCACTTACATGGTACAAGACTGCCATTAAAATCCATACAGAAAAATTAACATAGAATTATTAGAATTATTTTTGCAGATAATATTAATAATTCATTACTCTTGTTAGCTGGACACACTGTGGTAACTGTAAAATCACAGTCTCTCTACAGTATTATCCTCTGATATGTTGGCGCTTCCATATTTACAGTCTTCCAGAAAACTAGGAAAAGCTTTGGATACACAAAGAGAACAGGCTCATTAATAGCAAGAGTTCTGATACTGCTGTAGTTATATTAACAAAAATTAACTGAGTATTCAAAATCTGCATGGAGGCAAAAATAAATATCCAAGATTATCCAATTAGCCAAAAATATCCAAAATAATTTAAATTTGATTTCTTTCTAAAGAAACATAAATAAAGGCAATAAAAGGACATATTTTTTCATTACAGTTTCACATTCATGACCTGAAGTGTCTCACTTACAGGTGAGCAATCATGCTGCCACAAGGGAAATGATAACACACTCGGCAAGACTGAGATATGACTGAAGGCTGAAAAAGCATCCTTGCAGCCCCAGTGAAGCACAAAGCCAGGCTACTTACGATGACTGGAACCAACCCTAAAGCTACCTCATTTACTTTCTAACATTCTGTTGCGATAGCAAAGTTGCAGTGAGGAACTGGAAAGCCACTGCTGATCCATGCTGTTAAATCATGCTGTTACTACACCATATTTATGCTGCTACCACACTACTTTATGATGGGAGACTTCATTACGGTCAGAGCCAAAGCAGATGGCGAACTATACGTTAAGAGGAAACATCACTTGCTTGCCTGCATTAGAATATATAAAGTCTACGTATATCAGGTGTATTGAGACTGTAATGAGAGTTTTTAGTTTTCTTTCATCTAAAGTCTGTATTTAGCCACGTGTGTTCTTTATATCTTCAGGAATACTGTGGTTTGGATTGTTGTAGTGCTTCTTACAGCGCATCTTTAGCAAATCTATTTACCAACTATAATTAACTGATTTGAAAACAATTTCTGGGAACCCGAACAGCAGGAAAAACCTCTGCCTTACTTATAAGATTTTATTTGAAAAGCCAAATTTGGAAAGCACTAAACAAATATGGTCAATTGTTCACCTAAAGAAATCTCCAATCAAAAATGTCTTTTAATTTCGAGCTTTGATCAAATCTTAAAAGAAATTCAGACATTTCACTGGAGTATAATTTTGGACACTGAGTTTCTTTTGCTGATAGTTGCTCTGAAATAAACTGGGATATTTTCTCAATTGTTTCAGATGTCCACTGAATTACTTAACAACTTTTTAGATAATTTCATTTTTCCATAAGTAAAATCTACATTCATTCTGTGTCTAATTCTCTCCTCATCAAGTCTATAGAATTGGGCTTTGTAAAATAAATGTTAAAACACCTTTCAACTCCATGTTTCTGGCATTAGTCATGTTCTCTTGGTCAACTTTCTCAATTCTGTTGGTATTCAACACATAACTTCTAATTGAATTCATTTCAGTATAATTTGTTGACACACTGACAGTCTGGCACTGCTTTTCTACAGCAAATGTCCTCTGTAATGTAGATATTTTTATTCTAAGGCTCAAATTGTTACAGCAGACAACTTTACTGAAGTCAAAATATGATAATTCTGCAATTAAGACAAACTCAGTGTTTCCTCTGAGAAAGAACTAATTATGATGAAACCATTCAATATATGGTATAACTTTAATGTAGCAAAAAATGAAACCTGGACTGACAAGAACACGCACTGGAACTTACAAGAATCAAAATCCCCTTCAGTGGAAAGAGGCGTACTTTTGTGTCAGGTGAAAATTCAAACATTGTGGAAAGTTACATGTTATGTGCTATTTCAATGCACAAATTATAGTTGGAATGTATATAGATGAACCTGTTAAAAAGTACACTTTTTTTCTTCCAGATACCATAGACAGCCTTTTCTAGTTTGGATGGTTTTGGTTGGGGTTTTTGGGAGCTTTTTTTCTTTGTTTGGTTGTGTTTTTAACATGCAAGGAGATTCAATACCTTTGAAGTTTTGCCAGACCAAAAATTTCTGGTACTGATTTTATTTTCTACTGGTAGAAAGCCTTATCTGGTTTTGCTACTCACTTAAGATCAGCTACGAACAGCACGTCCAGAATTAAACAGCACTTTTTAAGAGCATGGATGACACCAGAATATGGATGTAAAAACCTCAGCTCAGCTTTTTCATCTAATTTGCTGCCAGGATTTTATTACGCAGTATTAACAATGATATTGTGTAAGTCTTAACTATAAAATAGAAAGTCTAAAACTTTACCATCTTGATAAAATGCTCTGCAAATTATACTTCAATTGCTCTGCATATTTGCAAAACATTTTTTGTTTTGAAGCCTATTTACTGAACTTATATTCTATTGATTCTCAATGTGCTCAAGTGAATATGCTTTGAAAAGAAGTATGATTGTATTTACGTAACAGCAATGTGCCTCTGGATCCCTGAGGTCCTACCCAAAATAATCAAAAGCCTATGCCATTTTCTTCCTCTGGGATCAATTTAAGTCTTCAACAGCAGCATTTATAAAGAAGGTGAGTTGAATTTGTCAAATAATGCAACTGAAGCCAAAATCAAATGATTATTCTGATTCACTTAAAGTCATCCAAAGACTTTAAGGGTTATCACGAAACTACTTCTGGACAAGCAAACAAAAATCAAACTGTATTCTTGTATGTTTTCCAAAGACTTATTAGACAAGCATTATTCACCATACCAATTGCATTCTAGATCTCATTCCTTTTTCTAGAAGAGCGAAATAGAATTCTGTTTCAATTATGACAATGTGCTTTTTAGATGCAATCACAACTACTTAACCTAAATGTAATTAGAAAACTGTGCCAAAACCATAAAGGTTTAGCAAAAATATCAGATTTGTTGGAGATGCAGGAGTCTTCTGTTCCTAACCAGCTGTTTTTTCCTCTCCTTATCTAATTATCTTTTAAAGACTTGGAAGGAAAAAACCTTCATTTTAACCTACAGATTTATGAATTCTAGGATAATGCTAAATTTTCATAAATGTGGAGGCGTTGTGCTGTTTGCACACTAATAGAGTTAATGATGTCTGTCTTTCTGAACACTATGGATTTGCAAGAGCATTTTGCCCTATATTTTCTGTAGTTGCATATAACAAAACTGTGGATCCTCTGTATCATGGAAAGAAACTGTATTAGGGTTTTTGTGTTTTTTCTTTTTTAAACCCCAACCTATCATCACCCTGTGTAATATCCTCATAATGTTGAGAAATATTCAAAACATATGAGTATCATTAGTTAGAACAGTACATCTGCATTCTATTTAAAAAAATCCAAATGAACAACAAGAAAGTATGCAACCCACATTATAAACAGCATTGTAAAATTATTTTCTGACCTTGCAGTGCCTATGTACTGTTCAAGTACTTGCACTAGAAAAGTACAACAAAAATCCAAACCACAGTATTCCATGAAGATATGAAGAACACATATGGCTAAATACAGACTCTTTGGATGAAAGAAAAATAAAAGCTCTCATTACAGTCTCAATGTAACTGCTGCCCTCACGTGATTAACAGCTAAATATTTTATTTGGCAAAACATGCCCATATGTTTGTATAATCATTGAAATAGAGTTTTGTGTGGCTATATCTGAAACTTGTAATGGTTCTTTATCATTAGAATTAATTTCACCTGATATATATAGACTTTATATATATGCAGGCAAGCATGTGTGAAGCTTCAAGTACTGCTCATCAGCTCAGGAATAAGTTGCTACCCATCATTAAATATCTTATGTGTGAATGCTTTAGGATCCTATCAGGATATCTAGACCCAAAAATTAGAGTTTCTGTAACACTGTTCAAAAAGAAATTTTCTTTAAAACAGCAATGATTACACTGCATTCAGCCCAAGCCAGTCTCATTCACCCAAAATTCACATTTGGTATTCATTTTTGTTGCTACATCTGAGCCTATTTATTGGGTGGCAGTTCATTCTGCAAAGACAAGTTTCAACAAAAACAATCACAAAAGCGACATACGGCCATATTAAATATTTTGCTGCAATTAAAACAACAACATTAAGAAAATGAAAAAAGCACTTAATCTAGCACAAATTTCACCAGGCAATCTCCATTAAAATATTGAGAATTAATTCCTGGGGCAAATAGGAATAGCTGACCAATTACACTATAAGGTTAATGGGTTCAATCTAATCACATTCAAAATATTCAGTTTCCAGGGAGTATAATGAAATAAAGACTTTTGTAAACTGCAGAAGTTTGCAGATACGCAACACTAGGTAGTCAGCTTTACAAGACTGAGTTAGGATCCTAGAGTTTTTATGGTACCTAGAGCTCAAGACAGAAATTACTACTATGTCATTGTTACCGGAATGATCTCTGAAGCTCTACTTTCAGGTAACTCTCCATGTCCTCTCTGTTTTGTGATCTTTTCCATTTCCTTCTTCAAGAAACTCTGATTCTGAAGAAACTGGTCCCTTAGTTAGGAACAAAGTGATCTGTTGGCAATACCCTTTTTTCAGATTGCTCTGCTAATTACTCACTATGCAAAATGGGTAGTAATTGAAAGGTTTGCCAATCAATTATTGGCAAGAATAAACAGAACACACAGTATGATTTTACAGAATAATTGTAAGTAAAATAAGAGTGCATTCTAGCTGACATTCCATTACAGTAAAAGGATAAAATTCATTACTAACCAAGAGTTAAAGTTATCTTCCTATTACAACCACAAGGATATGTTTCCCATAAAAAAACCCTCAAACAAACTGTATTCAAATCTGCAACACTAAATTCCTTAAACTCAATAAGAACAGAGTTGCACATAAAGGCAAGGGCTTGGGATTCTCTCGAGTCAAATAACTCTATCCCAAAGAAGGAAGGCTTGCTAAAGGAGCAGATATTTTTTCCATGAAAACATTCAGAATGTAAAGGGATCTTCCGAGCAATACAAATTGTGTAAACACTATGGTCCATAGTTTTTCTCCACACAACAGCAAGTTTTACAAGCAGAAGTATGTTCAATATCTCTTTCCCTCTATTGAGCAGTCTCCACTGGATTTGCTTCTGGATGCTTCAGAGCTTCCATCCCTCCTCCTTACCGGCAGCATCTCTGGTAACAATCACTACAGGAAACAATACTCAGGCTTTCAGGAGACGTTCAAATCTTCAAGGAAGTCTTTCCAGAATATTTAATATTCAGACCACTAAATGTAGGATTCCTGTCAATGCCATGTTCCTTTGTAATTAGTGGAATGAAATAAATATTTGCAGAGGGTAGGGTGAGATCAGAAGTGACTGCTTCACATTTATGTCTTTCCACTGACTATAAATGTAATTTAAGGTGACTTTATTTCTAATTTAGACCTGACTCACAGGATTCACTTTCTTTCATTAAACCTTAAGCCTAGGTATATAAGGTAACACATTTTCAATCTCACTGTAACATGAATCATATCTACATATAGTATTTGCACTGAACCATGCACCTGGTTAACACCTTTTTTTGTTACTCAGAAGATTAATATTGAAAAATAAGGGAGACATATTAGCTAATATCACACATAACTGATTTAGAAAATAGAAATGACTGTACACATTGTCATATAGTTGCTTTGTTTTGGTTTTTTTGAAGGACACAGAATCATTAGAGTTAGAACTCTGTCCTACTAATATCTGGTATAATGAACTCAATTGTCAAATACACTAAATCTGTTATTAAAGATTTTGTTCTGCATGAAAGAAGGGGTAGAAGTTAATGAATTGCAGTGTATTGTATCCAAGCACAAATCTCCACTTCCAGGGCTTACATTTGAAATTTTTAATTTTATGTGTCATCTAAAATTGCAACATATTCCCTATCACAAAAGCCAAATATTCATATAGCAACTAATTTGGAACTAACTGAAGAAAAACACTGATTAAATCCAGTGTTTGAAATGGCATGAACATTCACATGGAATAAAACACAAAATATTCAGGATTATACATTCCTATATCCCTTTTTGAAGATTTTTGTTTCAAACAGTAAACAAATGTAAAAGTATTACACACTGATACTTGTGTGTAGTGAGTCAAAACATGTCTCCAAACTGTTCTGATGAGAGACATAAGTTCTTAAGACCTTTGCTCTTCAAGCATACTCCCCATCTACTTGGGAGCATCTGGCAATCACCGCAAAACACTTCTTACATCTTACACATTTCCTCTAGAAAGAGCCACAGCAGCTTTTACAGTGAAGAACCTTGTTTCCTTTTAGATTCTCTCAATAATGTGCTGGGGTAGAAGGCACTTGCTTCTATGTCCCTGTACCTTGATTTCCAGATTTGTTAAACTCCTGAGCAATAAGTGATTTGGTAAAAGCCATGTGCCTTGGGATTACACTTAAAAAGGGTAGAGCAAAAATGAAAATAAAGTTCCTAAATCTCAACACTCATTACAGTTATAAATATGTATAACAGATGAGGAAATTAAGAAAATAAATTTATCCTACTTATATCAATATTGAAAACTAAAGACCCTTGTCCTATTTCTTATCACCAAGCTTTTCAGCTTTCTACTTTTTATGCTGCATTCCAAGTAAAAGTTCTACTGATAAAGTATCCTGGCCCTGTGGAGCTAGTCACCTTCAGGAGGGATTTTTAAAACGTCTTACTGCTTTGGCAAACCTACTTCATTACAAAAAAAATATAGACAGATTTCCCAAGATAACTCATGGCTGCAGTAATTAGGTATTCCAGGACTTGGTTTTGCTCAATTGCTTTGGTGAGAGCAGGGCTCTGTTTCACCGCCTCCTGTGATTTCTTTGATAATATTAGACTAGTTCATATCACAAAGTAACTTGTGAGTTTTAGCAGCAAACACATATATTTAAAGCTACTTGCAATTCAGTATCATTGTACTGTAACTTGCAATTTTACTATGTGCAACAGTTCCAAATGTCTTGAGGAGTAAGAATGACTTCTGGAGAGAATTAGATGGAAAGTGGGCAACAGAAACAGAGGCAGATTCCAAATTCAGATATTACAAAATTTATCTGTGTTACAGTAGGTCTGTTAAATATTTTTAAAATGCCAGGCAGGAGTATTATTACTATAGTCTCTTGGCCTATAAACTCAAGCAAAAGAAAGAAAAAGAGGTGAATTCAGGTGTAAAAATATGCACATCGCTAGTTGTATGAAACATAAATAAAAAGTGGGGTTTGTTTGTTGCTATTTTTTTAATGATTTCCGTTCTCAGCTTTGCACATTAAAGCCAAGCTTTGAGAAAAAAGTATGTATAACATAGGAAAAATAGGCCTACAATCTCATCAAAAGAGAAAGGAAAGCCACACTGAAACTTCAAAGATAAGTAAGGGTAGTGTTAGGATTTTTATTTCCTTTTCCATCCTTCTTAGGTCATTTTTAGTGTACTACATAAACTGGTCAGATTCTTTCAGTAACCATCTAGACAGAGGGCAAATCCTCCTCCTGGTACAAGGCAAGCACCATTAGTTTCTCCAAATTAAGAGAAGGATGACATACAGTTTATCTTTTATATTTCAGTTGAATATTAAAACTTTGCAATAATAAGTTTTGTGGGACAAAACATATTTCTAAGACTGTATGTCAAAACATCTCCATGTTTACTTTACAATATACTCACATGGGAAGTCAAGATACTCATGATAACCAAAATATGCAGAAGTTTTTGATGAAGTTGAGGAGAGCTGTTAACAGATCAGATAAACTTTTGCCAGTCACATCATTCTCTGTTCATTAAGCACTTTGCATGCAAAAATAAAGTCAGTACTTTTATTATTGTAAACTGGCTCCTCAGGACATAAATGATTCAACAGTGTTGAATCCCAGCTGTCTGCTACCAGTACTCGGAGATTAAGGAGCAATCTCACTTCAGATTGCTAGCTATGATGTTCAAAGTCTAAAACAGCAGAAATCCCAGTTTCTTGCCAACACATGACAATATATTGAACATCTTCCAAAAGTGCTCACAGCAGGGAATAAAATCACAGCAATGTTAGAAGACAGGCTCTTTAAAGTTAGAAAGATTTCCCTGTTCACTCTCCTTAATTCTTTACAGGTTTTGGTACATTCATAGAAAAGACCCTCTCAGGTTCCCTACACAGAAAACTGAGGGTACAGGGTCCAGAACCACAAAATCATCTAATCATTAAGCTCACAGTGAAGGAGGGCAAACACTCCTCTTATTCAGAAAACTAATCCTCTTAGAAACATTTTTTTTCCTTTAATTTAGAAACATTTCTTTTTACTGCAGTACTGATGGAAATTAAATTTCTAGCAAAGTACACACTGAGAAGCTAAATTAAAATATATTTATTAGTTACACCTCATATAATATGAACGGAGAACTCCTGTACTTTCATGCAGAAAAAGTAACTACTTAAAAAGTTACACCATAAACTAGATACAAGATCACAAAAGATTAATGAAACCCGTATTACTGTAGTTCAGTGTAAAAAGATAGTAAAAAAATCACATTTCTGATATCTGTCATGTTTCTAGAGTAGATAATTGCTAGCAAGGATATTAATATTAAACTTTTTTAATGAAAGCCTGTTACTTATATACACAGCAGTATGAATCGGTCTTCTAAGCATCTTGTTATTAAGCACATATCTAAATTTTAATAATTTGAATAATGCACAATTGTGCATGCATTCACTTTGGTAATGAGGTCAATAAGGCTTATTTTCTAGTAGTTATCTAAAATAATAAATAAACAATAATTATTTAAACTATAAGTCAGAATAAAGCACAGTCACTACTCTGAAGATTTCATGGCTCAAGTATAAAGCAAGAGACAACAAATTCATAGAAAAGTAAAAAGAAGCAACAAAGAACTATTCAGTGTGACTGTGATATTAACAGATTCAAGTCTACATGTCAAATCTATTCTGGGCATTGCAAAGAAACCAGAACTTAACAGAAGGATTTAAAGAAAAGTAACTGAGTATCTGCATTAGGTGCTCCGTTTAAGTAAGGTGGTCACCTGGCAGACAGCACAGACACTTTCTTGAGAGCTCAAGTGCATGATTAGGCTCTGTCATCACTGGCTGATAAACTGATAGGCAGTATTTCAATGCTCAATCCGAGATGACATGCAAGGTGTCAGTATTACTCCATTAAAGGCCTTGAAAGACAAAGTGTCCAAAAGTTTTCCTTAGTGCAATAAAGGAAAGGGAGCTAAGGGAGATGAAAAGCAAGAAAGCAAGAAAAAATGGTGGACTGAAAAATGTTCTTTACAGCTGCTTTGCAGTCTTGGTGAATGCAATTGAAGTAAAAATGCATTTGTCAAAGAAAAGGACACTGAAATAATAAAGACGTGAGTTGATGACAGCATGGGCGAAAATGTCTGCTAGACAGACAGAAAAGCCTATATCTTAGAATCATGAATAAGAAAAGACAGATTCCTTATCAAAACATACTGAATCTATTTTTACAGCACAGCTATGTCAACAAAATGATAACTTACTTGAACTAGAAATTTGAACTAAATCTAACAGATAAATCAGTATTGGTCTAACTATTACTTACTTAATAATAATTACTATTAGCTTATATTCAGTTCGACAGCTGAATCTGTCCCTGAAGTACTGTATCCTTACAAATCTCTCAGATATCTTGTATGTGACACCATTAAACTCAACAGCCATATTTTCTATTAATATTTTAATTCTAAATAGGTTCAAAATTGTGCTTGAATATTTTATCACTTAACAGCATCAACCATTCACATCTCTCAAGAATTCAGGAGAATTTTGGAATTATAGCTGTAGGTAGGAAAATGAGTAAAAGTAAATCAAAGCCTAAGACATGCTAATGAGTAGAAAGGTTTTAATCACTTGTGTGTTTAATTACTTAACCTTAGATAGTAAAAACTAAATGAATTTCACATTTTTCATTCACAAAGCATACTTTATCACATTTTTTAAAATTGTATTCTTCTTTATCAGAATATATTACTCACTGCTTTTTTTCTTTTTTTAATCTCATACTAATGTGGAACCAGTAAATTAACATAAAACATTTATACCATCAACAGAAACATCATAAACCAAGAATGACCTGTTTGATTCTATAAAAGATCACATCGGTTACAAAGAAAATCTGAGGCAGGATTAAAAGGTCTTCCATTTACTATCTGCACATTTTGTTCCCTTCTCCCACACATGTGAAGTATAAATTGCTAATCTGAAGTACAAATAGAGCTACAGAGCTACCCAAACTAGCTCTCTACACCTGGGTTTGTAGGGTACCCTGTAAAGAGGACTCTTCCTAGAAGTGAGAGTCACGAGAGAATAACAAGCTGTAATAAAAACTAAAAAACTAAAAAATTATTTTCAATAATATTAATCTTTGTTCACATGAAAACATGTAGGTTTAGTTTCACTGCTATCAAAAAGTGACACTGGGGAAATCAAAAATTACAAGTAAGAATTTTTGCCCTCATTACATAGCGTTGCATTACACAGCTCATTGCATTAAGTAGCAAATTCCACAATGGGATCAAAATTTACTAGAAAGTTTACTGGTTAAGCAGCAGGAAATGCAAGCAACTATAAACTCCTAAGAAAACAAAACCATTTGACATTTTCCCTCTCCCCATCTTCCTAAAATCAGATGTTTTCTCTTGGGGCACTGGAGTTTGACACAGTTGTTCTCTCCTGTTCACTGTATTTTACAGTAATCAGGCAGGAACAATTTATAAGGACATGGAATGGAGAAGTGGTGCGGAATCTTCCCTGAAAAGCCAAGAGGTCCCAGTTTTCATAAGCCAGAAATGTGAGACAACTTCTACACATAATGCAAATTGCTCGAGATTTATATATAGAGCATCACCTTTCTCCTCAC
This sequence comes from Pseudotriccus pelzelni, assembly GCA_035584735.1. NCBI lineage: Eukaryota > Metazoa > Chordata > Aves > Passeriformes > Tyrannidae > Pseudotriccus > Pseudotriccus pelzelni. Next base: position 15,189,898 of record JAWMRA010000041.1, on the reverse strand, counting down.
TTGTCCTTGGTAAAACTTACATTAACCTGCAACTCTCATGTTTCAGAGGAGATCTACACTGATATCTTGTACTTAACCAAACAGATGGAAGTGAGAGCAATAACTTATACAAATTATTCAAAGAAGTCAACTTCTATCATGACTTATCACCTTACAGTGAAAAAATGATTTTTTATGTTCTTTGAAACATGAAAAATATGGCAGAGCATCAACACAGTTTTCCATGCTTGTGTTGCAAGTCTATATATATATATCTGTTTGGGTATATACATGTACATCTATAATATATACATATCATACATATACATGAACATTTGAACACTGGGGGCCTGAGCTGGAACCTTTATTTCTTCCTCTATTTCCCTCATCAAAACTTACTTCTGTTGATATCTTAATATTTAATTCTACAGATACAAACCAAATACCAAGCAATTTTCAGGTAGTATCACTTTATAGTATTAGTCCAGTCAGCCTACCTTCTTTCACTGCAGAATTTCTTTCTCTGCTAGATAATAATACACCAAAAAAGCCCCCAAGACAAGAATGACATACACATGGTGTTTGTAATAAGAAACTATTATTATTGAGGTACATTTGGTATACAAGTCAATTAATCCGTTCACGAAGAAGAATAAACTTCATACTTTTACTGATTGCTTAGTTGCAGCAAGACATACTTATGAGAATGCTCTTAAAATATTTGTGTCCAAAGACTATTTTCTATCACTGCCCTGTCTGTAACATTACTGATATCATACTTCACCAAATAATAGGAATAAAAGTATTGCATAACCAAGTCCTTTAAAACTGGTCTTTGATTCAAAACCTGACCAGTGTCTCACCCAGCATATCACCACACCTGATGTTCTGGGGAAATTATTCTGACTTAAAATTCCTGTGAGGTTTGTAATTCTACTCAAAGAGGTCAAACAGACATGTAAAAGAAGAGCAGGAGTTTTCATAGCTAGCAGTAAAGAACCAGGCCCCTGACTTACAGTTAGGAGAGACCTCCTTTATTCCTGTCATACACAGAAAAACAAATACAACCCACACAATGTGCAAGAGAAATTACTGGATGCATATGATTCTTGATGCAGTTAATGGTACAAAATCTTCTCTACAAAAAATACTACAGCTATGACTTCTCAATAATGTGAATTCAGTGCAATCATAGTATTCCAACAGCATATACTGAACTTCCCAATTTTCCAATGTAGTTTAAGTGCTTATTATTTGAGCTACTACTCTGAAGACTAGGCAATGATCTACAGCTATTATTAACGAAGTAGAAGAATAATGGATTTTATTCTTGCCTGTGGGACAGAAGTATCATTTAGAGAATTGATAACACTTTAGTTTAGTCATTTTAAAAGGCCATGTTACACAATAAAGAAGGCCAAGCCGTTTAGTGATAACATATGATAGTGATAAAACTAGCACTGGTCTAGAGATCCTCAAAATTACTAATTGCATTTCTCCATTGTAAGCAAGCTAAAGCAGTCTGACAAATGTATTCCCAGTGTGTTCCTGATTTTTGTACTTCAGAGTCAAGTTTACATACCCTATAAAGAAATTAAACTGCAAAGAAATAACTTAATTATTAAATAAGTAAACAAATCCGAATGCATGTAAGGAGAACAAAACAAATCTACATACTACTATACCTCAGGATTGTTTACTTAAAACACAGTTGAAATAGATTCAGTAGCGAGGGGAAAATGATACTTTTTGGTGCGGGAAAAAAACAGGAAAAAATTAATAGGAAGGATTAACAGCGAACAATTGCAGTTGAGAGGCATGGATATCAACATTAAAGTTGTTTTTGACAAAATACCATAAATTGAGAAAATCTGATAGTGTTCGCAGGTAGTATAAAATAAAGTTGTTATGTTGTGCCCTTAGGGATTAATTTATTGCAAAGATAGGCAACAACTACTAAAGTACTCTGAAAAAATCATTCTACCATGAAAGATAAACTAGATTGAAGTGATGCACAAATTTGCACAATGGTTCATTTGTACAGGGCCAGGGAGTTCAGTCAGAAGGAGAGAAAATAAGCTGGTAACGGGCCATTTCCCCAGGGTAGGCAATGGTGGGGGCTTCACAGCACGGGTTGTTTACATTCAGCCTCCAAACAAGACTTTAAAGCCTTTCAGGCATTGAATGCGTCATCACAGAGTAAAATCCAATACAAACATTTGTATGAAAGTGAATTGTCACCAGTTCACAAAAATAACTGAACTTCTATAGATGTATGCAAATTGCCTACCTACCGTATTCAAATCCTCTCCTAAACAACTTCCTGATATGCTCTTTGCTGGAAAAATATTAGATTTTGAAGTGTAGGGGCCTGAAGTCCTTTTACTTCCTACTGAAAAACAGTCTCCTTATTTTAAGAGACTGCTTGCCCAGCTTTTTTGAAAGAATGAACATGACCTTGTTAGAGAAAGTTATTATATTACATAGATAGAAATTATAAATAAATACTTCAGTGATGCATTTATGATTAAAAAAAATCCAGTTACCCTCTCAGAAAATCTCTTTTGTGAAATACCAAGGTAACAGCACCTCCAGAAACCATCTTCTCAAAGTCTGCCTCAGTTAAAACAAGACTTTTTTTTCCCCAGTGTGAACAAAGAAAATACATCTCCTACTGCTTATAGTACATCACTTCAGGTCTAACAGTTTTGGAGCAACTCTAACTAACAGTAAGACATTGTCAGGCTTGCTACAACTGCTACTATTTGTCTTCAATTCATCCCCAAGTGATGTTAGGAAAGTAAATCTAAGAAATACCCCCCTGTGCTTGAAAAACTATTCCCCCCACTTACCTGAAAATCTTTCTCTTCCAGGATCTCTTTCCTCCACCTGACAAGGAAGGCAGCACAGACGTACAAATGGAAGTGAGAAAAACCCTCTGGTTCAGACTAGAAAAAATAAAAATATATTACCTTTTCAATACACAAATAATAATACTTTTGATCACCATATACTCCAAGGGTATTTTTATGACATTCACTACTAACTACAAATGTCAGGTACATCTGTCTCTCTTTGTATCACAAACATGCTTGCATTTCATCTATGCCAAACCTATTCATAGCTATTATCTGTAACAGGGATGGAGGTGAGGTATGCATCCATTTCTCACACATAAATTCATTCTTTACTGATGTGTTTTCCACTTCTGGTGTTACCCATTAGCTTATATATAGCATGAAATGGCTGTAGCGTCCAGCTCAACATTGTGACATGAACATAATGCTTCATCTCCATTATTAAAAGCAAACTCTACCACTACTAGTAGCTTTAGAAGTATAAATTCTGCAATAGGAAATTATTAAGCATTTTAAAAATAAACAATTTCCTCTATATTCAACTGAATTAGAGGTTTTCACTAAAGGAAAAAAATCTACTCATTGTAACATGAAACAATTACAGTTTAGTTTTGCATTCAGATCTGCAGCCTCCTGTTCTAGTTCCAGTCAGCAGAATCTGTTACTTTATAAAATTCCCTCTAGAAATTAGTATTTTATAGGTATACCTAAGAGTTCAGAAATATTTGTGATCCTATTTTTAAAAGACATCACTAAGTTTCCTCATGCTACCAAATTAATCTTGGCTTTTATTTTCTATACCACTGAGAACTGAAAAATAATTTTATTAAATTATCAATGTGATGACTGAACTACTGGTATGTCAAATCTCATTAAAAATTTTAAAAATAATAATTATCAAATTAAACTACATAATCTGACAAATGTAGAGATATTTAAATGCTGATATCTATATAATTTACATGATCTAATTATAGCACTTTTAAAATATAGCAAGTTTTTTCATATTCTCTGCTGGTATTTCAAAACTGTAGTTTACTATTTAGAAAAATACAGTATTCTGATCAAGTATAGTGAACTGAAACAACTTCTTATGTAAAGCATAACACCTGTAAAATATCTATTTTATTGCTATTTAACCAAGAAGAACATAGTATTTAAAATATGTGCAAAAACTTCCCTGCTGTCATAAAGGGAGAAGGAAAAGTATTGTCCTGCTACTTTCCCTCCTCCTCTACCCTTGCCTGATAAAAGAGCACCGTGTACTACAAGAGGTTTGTACAAACCTCTTGTTAACAGCTACAGAAACTACAGATCATCCAGCCCACCAGATCAGTAAGAATTAAGAAAAGAAATAGTGCCAATTAGTTGGAGGGAAGATTTAAGTTTAAAAGTGTACTTGGAACTGAAAATAAGAATTAGCTAGTTTTGGAAGCAGAGAAGATATGTTTGGATTATAAAATCCTGTGATATGTTTCCTACTCTAGGGAAACACTCAAATAACACTGTAAAATCCCAGGAGAGAGAAAGCATATGGTAATTCTAACTAAACTTCTCTCTAGAGTTTGTCTTAACCAGAAAAATCAAGGTAAAGTCCAATTTACAATACCGGTTAACTTTCCATCCCAAGAGAAATGTCAAAACTGAAGTAAAAGACATGGATTGTTCAGTAGAATGGTACTGAGTACATGATTCTGTAAAACACTAACATACGTAAAAGTATAAAATAGTATCTCAAGAAGACACTTGTAAGCCAAGTGCTGCTTCCACTTATCATATCAGACACTAATGTGACAATATTTAAATAACCAAACACCACTCTGAAAAATAAAAGGAGCTAATTCTAAGAAAACAAATCTCCTCCTACCGTATTGTGTAAATAAATTCACAGAACAGGTAGTATTTCTTTTAAATTCAGCCTTTGATAATATTTTATAAACTTTAATATCTAAAACGAGAACAATATTTCAAAATTTTAAAAATTAAGTATAGAAACAGTACTTGTGGCCTTGTTTTTCTCAGTCTGAACTGCAATCTCTTTCTCACTTTTAACATGAATCTTAAAAATGGTCTTTGATGTAGTAGCCTTTAATCATACATGATCATATTATTTTGGGATATACAATGTAATCTCGTAAGTGACCACCTTTCTTCACATTTGGAAGGAGACAGGGAAGTAACATCCAATAAAAACAGACTGTGTTTAAGATTAAGTCCACAAACTGTACAAGAAAACATCAACGCATTTTCCAGAAGCCACTCTGAAGTGTGAGCTATCACCAGTGAAGACTTTCTGACAGAGCAAGAACCAGCCCAGTTCACCATTGCGTGATGAACTATGATCTGTGTGAACTACAGGTTTACTTCAAAGAATGCATAACTGAAAATCACGGCACCAACCTCAGCATTTGTAATCAAACAGGAAAGCAGGCAAGAGGAGAAACGATTGTGCCGAATGGTTGTGGGATGAAGGCAAACAAAGCTGGATTGAGACTGCTGAACACATAAATTAAAGTACAGAATTACTGCAGAGGGGAGATAAGAAAAAGTAAGACCTTTTTTGCAGGTGAAGAAGTAGAAAGACTGAATAGCCTGTAGGCAGAAAAACTTCATTTCAAATAACAATTGTTAACCAGGATATTGGATGTATTGGATTATATGTTACACTACCTAAATATACTGAAGGTGTAGACTACTTTAAGTACATATGATATAAGCAAGAAAGAGAGAACTGAAAGGAACTTGTTTTGGTAATAATATATACAAATTCTCCTTACACCTCCTCACCCCTCCAACATGATATAATTTCTTGAAAAGCACATGGGAGAAGGAGACAGATTTAAATAAACCTATCTGAAAGCAGCCTTTTAACTTTCAAAGTCAATTTACAGTAGCTGTTGGCAAAATTGTTTATTTTGCTCTCTCTTACAGTGACTCGCAAAACCATATTGCATAGGTAGTCAAATTACACCAAAGTACTCTCTTTTTCTGATAATAACCTAAAATTCTGATTTTAAACCTAAGAATTCATTCTATTATCACTTAATAAAGAAAATTCTCCCATAAAAAGTCAATATAAATAGCTTAAAAAAAATTGAAAGCAGAAATGCCCAGAACTGCAATTCTGGAAATTGAAAATTTTTCTAAGGAATTATAGAAAAATTATATGGAAGTATATAAGAGAACAAGTCCTTTGTCTTGTGATTTTTCTGTTCATCTTTTTTTCCCACCAATGCAATTTTCTTCAGCCTTTTAAAATGAAACCAAATAGGCTTAAATATGCAATTCATTAGAGAAAAAATGCATACCCCCTACAGATTTAAAAATTCATCATGCTTCAGAGATAAGCCTAGGTACAAAGTATTTCCAATGGATAGTTTTAGACAGTTTTAGAAATTGAGTAAAACAGCTAATGCATAATTGCCTTCTCTAACACCTGCTACCTATTATACTTTTCCATTTGTAGCTTTTGGAGTTACAAACAGTTTGATCTCTAAATGTACAGAAATGCAGACTATCAGCTAAAACCTATTTAAAATCAAGTATAAACAGTGACCTTGATTTAAATATTTTAGCAAAAGATCTCAAGACAGATGTACAACCTTCCAGAAGACTTATTCTGAACATATTACAGACAACTCAGAGCACATTATCTAAGAACCATCTGTCATTATCAATAAAAATCATTTAGACTGTTAACATCACAAATATCTCATTGCCCTGCAAATGCTGTATCTCCTCTGCAGCTGAAATGAAAGGCATACTTTATATTGCACTTCCCAAACTTCTTGAATTAGACAATCACTGAAAGAATGCAAATTTTGTTGTATGACTAGACTGATTATTGTCTAGTGAGTGATTAGTCTAAGCTGTCTCCCATAACCTGGATGCTTTAAGATTTATGGATAAATCTATGGATTTATACCTCATGCTATTGTATTTGTTGATAAAGACAATACGTAATTATTATTTAAGTACTCAGAATAATTAAAGCTATGCAGTTTTGCCAGAGTTAGGTATTAAACCACCACAATTCACACTCAAACAATGGCTCAGACACAAGGACTTCCAAACACTCAATGATTACGTACAAATAAAGCAAGTTTAAGCACCTTCATTCCTACTGCATTAGAGAGAGCAGATAGTAGAGAAGAAAAGAGATTTAAATATTTTTGTCCAAATTACACAAGCCATCTATGGCAGAAAAAGAGAAAGAAGCCAGCACATGAAAATGGAAAATGGAAAGTGGAATACGTTTTGTCTTTTCAATCAGCCAGGACCTTTGACTTCCTAAGCACAGACTCAATGCACTGTCAAAACTGAGACTTGAAGTTCCAATCTGAGAAGAAACACAGCATGACCACAGAGAGGTCCATCACAGGAACTAGCCTGTCACCAGGAATGACCAACAGCAGATGACTAAGAGCACAGGAGAGCAAGCATATAGCAGTAGCTCTCCAGAACACACTTCCAACTTTCAAAGATTTCATGCTCACCTAGGTGTTAATGAATTTATGTTCACTTGTTTTCCTGAATCTTTTTGCAACTTTAAGCTTTTTGGTAAATCGCCAAGTCCTGTGGCAAAGAATTCCAAAACACAAGTGCATGCTACATATCATGTCTGTTTTAAACACAAGACCTGCTAGTTTCATTCAAAATAGTTCTGTTATTGCACTGAAAGAGTATGAACAATCAATTCCTCTTCGCTTTCTTCAGTCCATTCATATTTCCTTCTCTTTTGCAGACTATGTTTTTGTCTATTCCACTGTCCCCCACGTACCAGTTCCATCACCTTTGCTCAGCCTTCTTAAGCATCCTTTCCTACAATTTTCTGATTTTGAAATAAGGTATAAGCTATAATACAGCATGTAAATTGCACAAAGAACATTACTCTTGTAGCTGCATAATGATACTATGTTCTCCTTTCCTTTCCCAGTAACTCCTAACCTTTGGGTTTTTTTCTTTTTCTATTCTTGACTGTTACTGAGCTTGTATTTTCCTCTTGTACTTGACTGTAGAAAGCTACCTTGAATACCTCCTAGTATAACCATAGTTATACTAGTAAAGCTTGGATTTGTCCAAACACACAGTACCACTTTATATCTCTCCCTATGAAATTTCACCTGTTATTTACACCTGATTGTCAACATGCAACTCCTTGCTGTCCACCTCTCACCGTTACTACTCTTAGTAACACGGTGCTGTCAGCAAACTTTCCTGTCTCACTTGCTCCTGCACCTCTTCAGTAGAAAGAGCTTAAGCCTCACAACAAACTGTAAAGAATTACATGTTATTTCCTTTTCTTTTGAAACCTGGCTGTTTGTTCTTACTACCTGTTTCCTATCTTTCAGGCAGTCGTTCACACAAGGGCATTCCCTTGAATTCCATAGCTGTGTTTCTTCTTTAATAACCCTTAAGGAAGAACCTTCTTCCCTGTTTTCAGCAATCTTAATATTCTACACCAATATGTGTTCACTGGCTCTTAAAGCTTTGTGAGGTGTGATTTCTCACCACAAAAATCATGACAACACTCGCTTAAAATGACATATTTAGTCATGGTGAAAGATCATTAAGTTTAGAGAACACTGAATTGAAGTCACCCTAATCTTGTCATTCTAAAAGATCCTGGAATAGTTTGAGGACTGCAGCTATTTCTACTGTACACAGCAACCCACCAACTCACGTAGGCTCATAACCTTCTCCCACCTGTCAGTTTTACAGTCAGTTATAAAATGAAATTTTGGTTATTCAGAGGTGCTAAAATTTAAATTTGAGTCATTATACATGTTTAAAAGTTTTTCACAGTTATATGTTAAAAAACCTATTAAACCCACATACTTTTGCTGAGTTTGCACATTTTGGATTGTCTTCTGTCTTTACTTTTACTTCAGTATGACTATTCCCAAGAGGACGTTCCTAAATGCAATAAGTGACCAACAGCACTTATCTAAGAAGAAACTAATCTCACAATAAACACAGAAATAAAATTGGATCTTTTATGCTTTAAAAAAAAACCAAAACCAAAATACACCCTCACTTATAGGTAAGGCTTACAAGTAGCTTCTTCTAATGCAAACATCCATCAATTAACATGAAAAAAAATCTGATCCAAACACATTTCATAGCACTTCAAAATCTGTAATAGGAAGTAACATTTCTGGGTCATAACAGCAAGCTGAAAGTACCTGTCACAGCCAAAACACAATGCAAAAATTATTATTTCAATCCTTAGAGCTCACTAAGTTCCTCACAGAAGAACTATTTTTAAAAAAATTTCACAAGAACTGTGTTCGTATTTCCTACTTCTGCTATGCATGTTCAAAACATTATTTATCTTACAATGTTCTATTAGATTTGGTAAATTTATACTGAAAACTAGGTGAAGATCAGTTTTCATAACAATTTAGTCACTGGCCCCTCTGATCTAGTCAACAACAACTTGGCAAGAGTTCCTAAAAGATTACTTGTGATATAAATCTCTACTGTGAAATCCCAGCCACAAAGAACACAGACCATTGCTGGAGTTTTTTTGGATCAATATCTTGTCTTGTTAGAATGCTCCATATGGCATGCAAAATTCATGTTAAGAATATTAATCAATATCAAATATAAACAGAAGCTAGTGATAAATTACCTGATTTATCTACTCTCTAACTATTTAGTTTTAAGAAGCATCTTTCATATAATTCTCCACATTATCTTGTATTTTAAGAATGGAGTTTAAATTACTGCCCTGTTCACTTGCTAATATGCTCAATTCAGATGCAATTCAAAATGTCAAGTGGGTATTTGACTTTTTTCCCTCTAGCTTTTCCAGAATAAACTGGGGCGGGGGAGAGGGGGTGTAGGAATCAATGTTTCTCATTTGGTTCATTTAAAGAATTCACCACAAAATTTTTAAAGAGTTCAATCATGACTAGGATATCAAGCAGATTCTCACTCAGTGATGTATCTTCATGTCCAATACTGAAATGTGATTTTCCTTTACAGCTATTTTTCTCCTCATTTGTGGTGGTTTATTACCTTCACACACAGGAATGTTGTTCGATCTTAGCAAAGGAATGGAGTTTCTTATGCAACTCCCTTACAGTCCTTTCTTGCAGAACTGGGTATTTACAGAAGAAAGTGGAGTAAGGCAGTGTTCTTGGAGAATGCCTTCGATACAAATGCAAGAAGATGCTGCACTGTACACAAGAAGAATGCTTTGCAACACTTATTTCCAACACTACTTTGAAAAGAACCCAGATAGACGCAGAAGCATTATGTATAGTAAAATGATCAGAAAGCATACTGATTTCTTCTCTCTAATTTCCCATGTTAATAAGCCTTTTCTCATCTGCAGTGAAGAGTGTCCGTAAGTTGTTCTTTGTACTTACTGGAGAAACTATTACTTAATCTGCTGCTTCGAACTTCTACAAAGCAAAGGCAAACAACTTCCATTTCACCTACTAGTTATGACTATGATGAACATGGCAAAACCAGGGACGTGGCAACATAAGCATGAATTCTGCCAGTGATAGATCAATCAATGCCATTTTAGATTATAACAAGCAACATAATGCTGAGGGGTGATATATAAACCCCAAATCTATTTTACATATTTATGGTTTCTATAGTAGAAACAAAAAATTACTTGCTATGTTTTTAAGATCTGAAACTCCAAGCTTCTTTGGTGACCAGAACAGGAGAACCAGCAAAAAGAACTCATGGAAATTCTCCAGGCTGGTTTCAGTGCATTAACAAGTAACAGCCACATAACATTATAAGCCCTCATCAATAACAATAGATAAGTCAGACTGTTTAGGTTTTAGAGAGCAGTTGATTACTTACAGCAATATCTTCTTTCATTCACCACAGCTGATGTATGAAAGAATAAAGTATTTTGGTTAGAGCCATTAATATGGTTCCTAATTATCTTACCAAATCATGATGCAGTATAACGACTCAAAACAGCAAATCTCTGTGTAATTAACACTGAACATCACTATACCCTTTACTTCCTCTAACAGCATGAAACACAAGCATACAATTAATTTTGTTTCTTGAATGCACATAAAGCTGAAGCCCACACTTCCCTACACCTCTTAGTTCCAAATATATTCCTCAGGAAAAGGCTTAGGCTGTCAGATCACACAAGCTGTAAGAGGATATGACAAGTCGACACTACTAACAGCCTTTGCAAAAACTTTCACGTGCTTGAAAAGTGTAACCTTCTAACCATTCCCCAGAAAATTAACTTTGCATCTTTAATACATTGAGATTCCCCCACCTAAACCTAAAATCTCTCTTGCACGCATGAAGTTATGGAAGTACTAACTGAGTTCTTACGGAAAGGTGAAGGAGCAGTAAGGTGAGGATAAACTCAAAAGTGACTGACTGGATGACTCCCACGCACAGGTGAAGTCGAAGAAAACACTTTCTAAAAGCTGCAGGCTATTTCTTTTTTAACAGGTTACATGGCAGATTTGACTGAAAAGCTCCAGACAAAACATTCTCAAAGGTATGGACATTTGGGATATCAAAATTTAAATCTAATCTTTGTTTCATCATTCAATGACAGAAAGAAGTAAAACCTTCTTTTATTTTAAGCTAGGCTTAAAGTTAGGCTTCAATTATTCAGACATGATTATCCAGCTGGAAAGAAATTTGAAGTTTCCTTCTAATTAAGACCCTATTAATTCTATCTGAAACCACTAACTTAATTTGAACTTAAACTTTTAAATTCCATCTCAAGTAGTGACTTGATGCCAATTAGTTGGCCAAAAATGTGGTGGAAAAAAAGGGAAGCTGTGTTACACCAAAATCAACACTGCTTTTATTCACAGAATTCTACTTAAAAGATACGATTTAACTTACAAAGCACAAACTAAATCCAGACCATTAGTAACAATATGCTGATTTAAATCTGAAGTACTTTGCCGTAAGGCAAAATATTTTTACATAAATGTTAACCTGCTCTAAGCAGACTACTGATTTGAAATAGGGACAGGCACAATTGATTAAAAAAGAATATGGCAACTTTTCCACCTGTGAGGAGAACTTCAGCACATCATGTGAATCAAAACCAGGTCATACTTCCTCAGTAACCTCCTTTTAAAAGGTAAAGAAGCACAAATAAGCAGTATGACTAATATTTACTAAAATAATTACCTATTTCACCCTTTGAATTTCTAAATTATTTACCTCATGTATCATTTTAATTATTTTTACAGTTGATTCCCAGAGAACCTTGATGCTGAGAAATTAATTAATGGGCACAATAGAAGAACTGTCAGCATTGTTTAAATATAATTTCAGCACTAGCCTCATTTACATGTATCCCTTTATTCTAAGCAGTGGTACTGTTGAATTTTTTGTATGAAATTGTTAGTTCATTAAAAAGAGCACAATGTTATCCTTTTCTATTCATCGATTATCACATTTGCTGAAATACATACTCAAGAAAATCATTAGAGCTTTCAGCCCACAGATTTCAAAAACACTAAAATAGTTGTATAATAGTTCTATAATTGTTTAATTGGCTTTAGCTTTATCATATTATTAGCTTTAATAAAAGTTATTAAATTAATACTTCAGAGCAGACCTATGAAAAGCATTAGCTCACCATTTCACAATAGAAAAAATAATTTGAATAACTGTATACATATATATCACATATTTGTACTGAAAAACAAAATTAAAATCTAAATAACAGTATTAAAAAGTAATGGTTGCTTATTCCAACTTCTCATCAAATAACAAGAATATGCTTACTGACACACTGCCAACATGTAATTCAAAGACATCCTCTCATTAAGTATCTTTTAGGCCACATATGTCACTTCTAGATAGGGAGTTTCTCATGTGCCTGTTTGGACAAAAGTCAGTAGTTTGGGTCAAATTAACTCATATAAAATATTACTGGTCATTTGAGTAAAGCTTATTATACAATCCAACAAAGGTATTACTGAATTCTTGTTCAATGAATAGAAACTCTAAAATGCTCAAATTCCCACTTCTGTAAATTGAGGGAATAACTACATCAATATAATGTGTAAAAAGATCTGTGAAGATTCTTATTAGATCCTTAACATAACATGGCATCTATGCCAAAACTTGTATGGTCTAAGAAAAAACTATTTTCTTATTAATATTAGCAACAAATAAATTTTCAAGCAAACTATTCCAACTACTTTTTCTTTCTTTCAAAAAACATACCATAAGACAGAGAGTCAAGAATACCATCTAGCTTTTTAGCACAACCATTACAAAGATATTCAAGACTCACATCACTGGCTGTTTCCATTCCCTTCTCTCATCATTAAACCACATTACATTCTACAAACTAGAAACGAGCAACAAAATCTGATCAGCCTGTTGAGGCTGGGAATAGCTGAGACTGATATTTTCCTCCATTTGCTGGCTGGCAAACATCTGATTTACGAATTTACTGCTTCCTCGGAGAGCAACACCATCTGAATCAGTCACTACCTAAGGATGGCAATTGGCCTGAATGTTCAATCTCGCTTCATGATGAAGATCTAATTACACCAAGCCTTTTGTGATCATATAACTGCTTACAACATTCCTTGGTCTGCATGCTTCACACTTCATTCAGCTTCTATTAAAATGTAATAACAATAACACAGAAGCTAAAGTAGGCAGTTGCTGAATGCAGCAACATCTTGTCTGATTAAAAAAGAAGAAAAAAACACAGCATCTGAAAACGTAATTCAGTTGCTCTTCAGCTACGTCCAGCATAGAGCTCTACAGCAGTGATTGTGCAAAACTGCAGGTCTATAAAAGGGCTGATGTCAAAAGCAAAGGAAAAGCCAATGGCATTACTCATTCCAAGTATCTGAAAATTGCTAGTCACTCAATATCACAGCTGGAAATGTTAATAATGCAAGAATTTTAATTAAATTCATTAAATACTTGATAGCTATTGCCAGGAGCTTGATCTTGCCTGGATGAATAAAACTAGCTGCTTCTTTTGTTAATACAAAAGACTTGCTAAGCTAATCCAAAAAATACTCTTCAGACCACTTCTATCCCCATCCACCAACTGGTTAGCACACGAAGAATTAACAGTGATGAACAGGTGCAGCTTTGCTGAACTCTGATCAGAATGAGAGTACGTACAGTCGCCTTCATTAGCTTTAGCAACAATATTTCCTATGAATATCACTACGGTTCTGAAGATGCTAAATGTCTCCATGGATGCCACAGCTTGCCCAGTAGTTAAATATCTTTCCAGACGCTGAATCAAGGTAAGCCCTTTGATTTGAATCTTCTTAAGATGCTGGCAATCAACAGCAGAACAATCAAGACAACATCTGCACTAATAATAATTCTTCACACCAGACCATTGATTGAAGACAGCAGCATGAAACAAAAGACTCGTGGGAATGGCAACACCCGTAGAGTTGCAATCTGCTTTATCACAGTTCTCCAGAGGCTACCTCTGACGTTACTATTCTTATCTTGGAAAACTGAAAGTTCTGTGTTGACCCTGAATAGCCCTGAGCAATTATAAGATCATTACAACAGCAACACACTCTTTTATCCATCTCAAGTGTATCATACACTAAGCACCAATGCTTTCCTAGCGGCCATTTTGTTAAAAATATCCATTAGAATATCCATTAGCAGTGTAAATTAAAAAAAAAAAGTAGTAGAAAGTGAGGCAAATTGTAAGATACTATCATCTATATACAACTTTATTAATTCTAATATCACCAATATTGGTGAATGGGGTTTTTTTCTGGAAAATCTTACTCCATCACAGATACAGCACAGGTGAATAACTTGAAAAGATCTTGCTCTACAAGAGCTTTTTCCATACTGACAGCCTGAGGTAACTTGCTCTGCTTCATGTTTTGCCCATTTGACATGACATCAGGAGTCTGTGAAGTTTAAGTTACTCAAATCTCTTACTGCTGTCAATAAACATGACTTGCTCTTTTCTTTCCATCAGCTTTTGTGAGCAACTCTTCCCTAATACGTGTTGACATTTAAAGAACTGAGTCTTCAGTACCAGGAGCTTGAGACACTTCCAACAGATGACAAAGCGAGCCAGAGTGCCCTAATCACTACCTCCAACCTTAAGCAGCTCAAAACAGGAAGACAGCTTTGATCCAAAGAAAAGCTTTCTGGCAGAGTTTTTTGACTGAACACAGAATCTTCAGCTGAAATTCACAGATAACATCTAGTATAGTACTTCTGCAAACTCCTTCATCAAAAACTATTGACCAAATAGTCAATAAAACAGCACAATACTAGTCCCACTGAAACAACCTGGACACTGCATACTGCATTAGATTCCTAAGCATCTCTCCAAATTTCAGAAGCATTTTACAATTTATTTTATTCAAGCCTTTAAAAGAGTGCCTACTGCTGTTATAAGTGACTCTTAGTGGATTTATTTTCTACTATTATAAAATTTAAAAAAATATTCTTACATACAATTTTCTTCAACTCTCTTTTATTAACTTGTAACAGGCAACAAAAAGACAGTCATCAAAAAATCATGCTGCCAGGCTTCAAGATGAATTTTATCAACAAAACAAATGTGAAAGGAACAAATGTGTAGCACAATAACAATTCAGCCTCTAGAAAATTACAACAGAAACCAAACAAAATATTATCTACCCAAATTAAATATTAAATAAATAAAATACTTATCTATTAAAAGACGTACCATCAATATGTAAATGCATCTGTCCTTCAGCTTTATAATATTTTTCAAATTATTTAAACCAATTTTTCCTACATGATTTTGCTTACAGTAATGAACACTGAAGACCCTGAACTTTTAGACTTTAAAATCTGACTAAAATATCTATCCCAAAATGCTGGAAAAAAAGGATGTAAAGCTGTATGTTCAAGCATAAGTTTAAGTCAATGCCAATGTTTTAATATCTTGGAAATAATTTAACCTGCAAATACAACTTCATTTGATACACAGCTACAAGATTTTTGACACAGCTTACTCGTTCTCGGCTACTTTGAGTATGTTGTGATTCTTTGATTCCTAAACACCCTAAATCAATATCAAAATGGCAAAGGGTATAGAAAAATTAAATAAAATAAATTAGATTTAATGCAGTTAGATACCTTGCAAACAAAAGAAAGCAGAGATTTTACGATGATCAGTACTGATCACCTAATACCATTTTGGAAAAGTGTTTTCTATACACCTTATTTTTCAGGGTAGCATTAAAAACTTACTGGTATGATATCTCTGCTCCTACAGAATGGCTGTGTAAAGATGAAGCTCATCACATACTGACAACATCTGTAGCTCACTCCGAACCAAACAGAGGCAGTACAGTGCTAATAGTTGGAAGAAACATGCTCTAAACAAGCACTGTGCAAAATGAGATGTAAAATGAAGTAATCAGCTCACACGCAGTTACACTGAGAGTTTATACTCTGAAAAGACTCCCAGAGCGATGCAGAAACTGCTTCTCCAGGCACAGGGATAGAAACAGCGGTGACTGACAAGTAACTGATTCCAGAAGTTTTACAGGTCTCAGGACTAGTGCTGAGCTACTGAACATGGATCCTGGCCACCTCTCAAGAATTTGCATTTGCCACGTCGCTTTCAGACAGCAAGGACTCTATCAGGCTGTTTATTTCTCACGTTACCTCACTAAAGCATGGCCAGCCTTTGAAGGCTGTGAAAAGCTGTTGCATCCCCCTGGTCACTTAAATTATAAACTAAATTAATAATCATGTCTGAAAAGTGACAAGGTGCTGCTGGTATGGAAACAGGTGCAAAGCAAAGGTTGTGAGCGCTGGTCACTGAGAGTTCTGTTTCCAAAATGGGTACAGGACCAGAGACAAAAAGTCATAGCCCAGTAAGAATAAGAGACACAAAGAATACACGTGTAATGAAACAAGACTCAATACCAGAGAAGAAGGGGATCTACAAGTCAGAAAACTAAAAACCTCTTTACCACATATCTAATTTACATAGCAGGTATTAATAATCACACTTAAAAAACTCCACTGTATTCATACAAAATTTAATCTGCACTAAAATATTTAACTTCAAAAAGTGATACGGTGTCATGAAAAAAAACATATTTCAAATTGTATTTTATGGAAAACCCAACAATTTTTTTTAAAAGTTCTGAATTATGCCAATGTTTTATTAAGAAGCAGGTGTTGGCTTGTTTCAAAATTAACCAAGAGCACCCCCAGAAAAACATTTTTTTTCTGAAATACTAAAATTAATTTAAAACATACCTAAGAGACAACTTTCCCCTGTCTGTGATTTAAGCTTTTAAAAAGTATCATTAATGAAAGTTGTTTATACCTCTCAGAAAGGACAGATTGATTTGTTTTCCCACTAACACACTGCTTTTCCACAGGTTTGATAAATTACTATGAACAAGAAAAGAATCCCATTAGAAAGAAGAAAAACATGTTTTTTAACAAACAGGAAAACTATTAAAACTTAAAGCCTCAATCATGAAAATGCTACTATTAGTTTTGTAGAACATTCACCACAATGTATAAGAATTTTTTTCAGCAGCATGAGAATTTATTAAAGAATAATCAGCAGATACAGTCTTTGTTGAGCTGATTTGTATTTAATAATTTATACAAAACTTTCAAAAAAATCTGTTCTCCTTTTACTGAAAGGAAAGAAAACAGTACATGCTGTTATCTGGAAATTTTCATCCATAACTTCTTGGAAAAGAGAAAAATAATTGACTATATTTAAATAAAAAGGAGGAAAGCACAGGCATTTCAGGTGTTATCTCTATTGCCCTATCTACCAGGCCATGTTTTCTCTCCAAAATATTAATTTCTGCCTAGAAAAAACAAAAAAGCTGCTGTACAGCTTTTTATATCTACTTAGCTTATTCAAGGTATTATTGCTATTTTCTAAGTCACTACATAAAACTTGCATTTTCAATACTATTTATTTTGTTTCATAAAAGTTCCATTAGAAGCAAATTCAGAGCAAATATAAGTTGGAGGCATCATTTCCATTTATTACTTTTCATAATACCTTTTTCATTCAGAGGTATCAACACAATCTACAGAATTATTGCCATTGTTCTCAAAGACAGATAAAGGACAAAAAAAATCACAGCATATAATTACTGTAATCCTTCAAAAACAATGGAATACATATTAAAGGTTATACAATACAATGTACAGTAATCATATGTATATTTATGACGATCCCATTTAAGAGTATTGTAAAAGATTATTATACATCTTCAGTTTGTGTGGGTTTATATTCCTTTTCAAGAAGAGGCACCAGGAGGTCAGGATGCCGTCTGCAGAGGAAAAGTGAGATCCCTTAGGAGCTTCCCTTCAGAGCAACTGAGGATGGAAAGTTTCCAGAGACGACAGCAAAGACCAGAAGAAAAATTACAGCGAAGAACTGGGGGCCTGCACCAACCAGAGCTAGAAAGACTGATGAGAGGATCAGGAAGCAAACAGAGTTTGATGAAAGGAATCTTGTAGAGGCCAGAGAGGGCTCTCAGGAGATTGCTAGGATTCAGAAAGTCATTTCTGAATGACACATCTACTGCAGTGTTTTGGTTCGGACTGCAAGCATTCTTTTGAAATACCTTCTCACTTTCAGTCATGTACTGAATCACATTTCTCTCCATAGATCCATTCCTATTGCATTCGACTGTTTGTCAGTGAGGACACTCAAAGATAGAAATTGAACTCAAAAGCAAACCCATCCTACAAGGATGCATAAATGTAGAGTTGCCTATAAACTCCTCTTCTGCTCTCCCATAAATAGAAAGAATTTTGTGACTAGTAAAGTACATAATTATTCTAACTTCTACTTATTAAAAAACAACTTTTAAACAATTCAAAAAGCCATTTCGAAATGCTTTCAAGTGAAAGAATTAGCCCACCTCAAAGCTCAGGCCATCCTAAGTTACTGCTGGGCATCCAGGGTCTTGTCAGAGGTAGTAGTAGTACATGTAGTTAAGAACTATCCTCTTGCACTTAAAAGTCTTCTTGAAAAGTTTTTTTTAATCTCATATTCCACATTACTTACAAGCACAACATTTGATGTCATGTTTTCCCATACACTCCCTCTCTACAGGAAAAAACAATCAGACACAAAGTATTTTGTTTCAAAAACATTCAGCCAAACTAAATCACAGTGGAGCCGTCGACTTTATCTCAGTCATCTGCTTCATTTATAAGCAAAGAATGTTCCATGTACTGCAATAAATTCAAAGCCTTCAATCTGTCTCCTGTCATGAGAAAAAACAGAATGTTGCAGTGCAAAAAATGGAAAAAACTCTGCATTTCCATTAATTCCTGAAGTGGCCAAACACCTTTTGATTCCAGACTAAAGCAGAATATCGTGCCCAATTTCCTCTATTCTGATATTCAGAAATAGAGAATTACCATTTAAAAATGAAAATTTCTCAGATCTTGGTAAACAGTTATCACATAATTCTTAGCACTCTGAAGTAAAAATGGACACCACCATCTTCCCTCTAAGAAAGGAAAGCATAGCTAATTCAGAATTATTAACACATGCTCCCTTTCATTATTCACTCTAAGAAAGCATGGACATGCACAATTGCTAGTCCAACCTCCAGCAGTAATAGTATTCATCAGTAATCTTCTTGTGAGCCTTTACAATGGCTCTACTACTTGACTTCAATCAGCTGTAAAGCTCTTTTATTCTGTTATCACATCAGTGTGAGGGAATGAATGCCAAGGATTGAATGCCCTCCTAAAGGAGCGCAGTCATGCTGATAGAATAGCAATGAGCTTCATCTGACACTGCTCAACACGTTCTTTCACACTCTCACTCTGGCAGAGGAATGTATGCATGACAGAAATAAATATCTGTTGAGTAGGAATGCTAAAAAACATATCTACAGAATAATACACTAAATAGAGCATACCACAGTTTAATAAAAAGAGCTGGAAGTTGATAAAAAGGATGCAATTAATAGACAACTGGCAACAGTTGTGTTCCATTTGTCAGAAGAAAAGGATGAGCAGAATAATTATTCTACTAGTGAGAAAGATTCAGAATTTCTACACAGAATGACTCTTTTATTAACACTCAATTCTCCTTAAGTAGTTTTTATTTTTGCTGATGCAGGGACCTGAGAATAGACTTGTTCTTGCTCATTTTAACAAAGTGAGGAAAACAAGGTCAGATAAAAAAATCGAGATTGTTGATATTTGAAGTAGAATCTGTCTCCTTCTTGTACTGCTTAGTGTTGTGCACATTGTTTTAGCCGAAACAAGGAGTTTGGCCTGATGAGATCTGTACAAGCATGCCCCTCCTATCAACAAAGTTATCAGACAACTCAGGAAGGAAACTGAAACATCATTCATAACTTAATATTGCTTTTAGGATTAACTCAGAGTTTTTTAGTTTTACTTGTGTCATTTCAAATACATCATCAACACTCCACCATGAAAGTAAGCTATGCTTCAGCAGGAAAAATAAAAAGTGCATTTTTCAGGCTCAAGTATATGGGTGGATTTTTAGTAATAAATATATTATAAAACATTTTCCAAAAATTTATATTTCAATAGTTAGTCCACTATTTCAATAAAGTCCACTTTCTGAACAGCTATAAAGTAGTGTTGTTCCTCTAGAAAGATTATTTCTACCAAATATTTTTAAAATATTTCAATCAAAACTTATTTTCATGATATGGAAAAACATACACTATCTTGTGAATATCAGACAGAGTGGCTGAAAGGAGGAATGACATCAGAAAGCCTGGCAAAGAAAACGAAGCAAATAACCTAAGAAAAAATCTTTTTTAGGCCATTCTCTTCTACATCAATACCAGGCTGCAAGTCCATTAATTCTGTAATATATATATATCTATATATATATCTATATATATATAGATATATATCTTATATATCTAATAATCACAAACAGTGGATTTATGCTTCTATTTCCTGACAGTCACTAAGACATTCTGATTTTCTCCCACCAGTTAAAATGTTTATATTAAAGAGAAATAATCTTCCTCGTATGTGATCTTATTTAAATTCCTGTGCTGCTCCATAAAGGATGAAGAGGAAGGAGGGTGCTGTAGAGTGTGAAATGCCTTTGTGTTTGAGCAGAAGCAGATTATGTCAATAGTGCACTACACTCCACAGTTCAATTTAGAGTGAACAAGAATACAATGAATCTCTCTGCTGCAAAGTATGCCAGCATCAACTCCAGCTTGGAGAAACACGGGACAACATTTGTGGCTCTTCTCAGGAAAAGGGTGTAGATGTGGCAAGTGAAGGGAGCTACTGAAAACTCTTTTGAGAACATGAACTGACATCACAGCATAGTGGAGATGCAATAAAACTTAATGAGTGACTCAACTGATCACATTTTCCTGAGGAACTACACCAATCCACTGACACAAACAGCAACTTTCCCAGTAGAAATGTGTTAAATACTCTCAATCATGCTTGTAAAAAGATCAAATCTCAGGATGGAGCTCTACAAAACACCTTCGCCAGTGAAAGCACATAGCTAAAACTGCATCTGCACTGGTGCTAGACCTTTGTATTTTGGTGACATCCTTTCCCAGTAATGTAAGGAGGAGAAGGCATCAACAGAAATCAGTTAATATTATTCCAAAGAATGAGGCTGCACCAAAGGTAGACTGCAACAAGGTGCTCGAGGACCTAAAGACCTCTCAAGGTTGTTAACACACTATTTTTAAAAATTAATGAACTTATGGGCATCAGTTTCAGGATTAGGTATGAGGTTAGGTTACTTTAGCACAGTATGGATGTTTCTACATATGGATGTTTCTGCATATGCTCATCTTCACACTTCCAAGAACTCTATAAATATGAAGGGTTTTCTGATTCAGGATTTATTTGCACTTCTGAAAGCAATGAAGCAGAATAAGGGCAAGACGAAGAAAAAAAAATTATTGCATTGGTGAGCGAAAATGAAGATTTACCTCTACAAAGTCTACTTTTCTACTGATACTAGCAGAATTTTTGGAAATGACACTAGCAAAAATATTAATAGCAATAAGCTGATTAATCTGAAAAAAAGCTAAGGTGATAAAATGCATAGAGTAGCTTAAATCATACAAATATAAACAAACTCATCTAAAAGAAAACAGATATTCATTACATTTTAATACTAAAATGAGTAATTGCTAAATTCCTCATTAAAAAGTCCTTTGCAAGACTTATTTACTACAATAAAAGCACCTGCAACATTACTCTGACTTTGCATAATATTCTGTTAATTACCTAGACTTAGCAATATGATGGAAAACCTAATAATGCGGTATTTAGTACTTATATAAAAGAACAAACTGGCAGAAAAAACAAATTTGGGATGGTTTTAAATGACTCAAAAAGATAAAAGAATTTCCTTAGCTTCCTTTGATTTTCCGAACAGTTATTTGAAGGATCAAAGCATGCTAACACAACTGTTTTATTTAGAAATCTTAAAAACAAGATAACCCATTTCTCCTACACTTTGTTCTCCCCATTCCATGCCTGCTCCCCTGCTGAAGAAATAACATTAGGCTTTGTTAATGCTGTTAAACAATATAAATGTCTTGTACTTAGTGGAAAGTTATCATGTTTAAAATTAAAGAAATATTTATTTCCAAATATATGCACTCCTGGCATATAGAACTGATATTAATATTTTGTGAAGAACAAAATGCTTCTGATATGAAGAATATAGAACTAAATAAGATATAAATAATGAAAAACCGGATTATTGGAAACACTCGAGATCAAAACTGACACTAGGAAAAGGAAGCAGTAAAGACAGAAAGAGATGAACAAAAAGTAGGCTTTGTCTCTGTGAGCAATATTAACACCTGAAGGAAGCCACTTTGTACTTTAAGTTTATTGACACAAAAAGGTCTACCTATCACAATCCCATCAAAAATAAGAGTGTTGACAAATAATTCTTTAAAGGCTTTCTTGGGTTATTTAGAAGACAAAAATATACTTTTCCCAAAATACAAATCAGATTTTAAGTAAAATATGTGTATCAATTTTTTTCTTGACACTCCTCTTTTCTCATTTATTTGTCAGCAAATAAGCAAGCTGCTGAACTGGACTGACTGAAGAGGTCAGCTCTCCTCTCAGCTCTCTTCATACTTCGAGAACAAACAGGGAATTTAACTTTTCCTACTGCATTATACTGCCAAGTGCTCAAACAAAATGTACGTGGAAAGAAGAGCAGAAAATATATTTGAAAAATAAAGGATGACATAATTCAATAATATTGCTTTTAAACAAAACAAATTTACATAGAAAACAAAGGTACTGATATCTAGCAAATCAATGTTACTTTTTTCTAAATATGTAAATTAGTAGAAAAATTCATTATTGATATTGTAATCTAATTGTGAAGGCAGAAGTCCTGCCTAATTTTGCATGTTGACTTTGAATGTCTTAGACCCTAAATGAAAAATAAAACATTCCAACCATGATGTGGTTATGAAAAAACACAGTGCCTTGTAGAAGAAAGACAATCTACTGTCACATGGACTTTGTAAATAATTGTTAAAAATAATATCTTCTTCAACCTTTCTAACCTAAACATCTTTTATTATGTAGAAAATATCCAAATGTTATCAACAGAGCTTCAGTGTCCCAGTATGGCTACTCTAAAAGCACTTAGGTTGAATACCTTGTGTTTGACAGTAAGGGAAAATTCAAGGAAGTGTAAGCTTTAGGTAACTTCTTGCCATCCTCCAGCATCTTCACACAGAGGTATCTCGAACCAGATATTGGAATCTGCTTCAATTTGTAAGGATAGATTTTTCTCCCACGAGTTTGCTCAGTCACTTTTTGAATCCCCATAATATTCAGGACCCACAGAGTGGTATGGTAAAGAATTCAACAATTAACCTGTATGCTGTGTAAAGAACTACCTTAGGCTTGGACCTGGCACCTATTTTTAAATGTGACTTTTCCCTATGCTACATGTACTTTGTACATCTGAGCTATATTCCCCTCCCAAACATTTCTTGCCCCGGGCTAAGGAGTCTTGAAAGGAGAATTTTCACTCATTCTTGACTTCCTCAACCCTGACCCTGTTCCACAGGAACAACATAGATTTATACAACGGCAATTGTAGGGTCTCTTTCATTCTCGATCCTAACATTTTCACAGAAGTATTATGACCTCCAGTCGTTGTTCCAAAGTGGCAATGCACAGGCTCATGGTTAAAGATTATGTAGCAAAACATAATTTCCTTTTTCTGCCCAAATCTTTCCATGACACTTAGCATTTACATGAATGGGAATTTCAAGTGCCATTGTATCACTGTCACTTTGACTCAGGTCTTTCTGCTTTTCTTGGTTCAGAAGTTCAGTTCTATGCTTGTTCTGAACATACTGTTACCAGCTGCAGGCTTTCCTATCCTGTTATTCACCTTCCTTTCCTGATCACTTGTGATGATACTGAATACTGACACGTTCAAAATTAAATATGTAACATTTACGTAATGCATGCACAAATAGCACACATAGGAAAAATACAAAGACATCTGCAGTGCTTTCTGTTCCTCAACTTAAAAATTGCATTTTGATCTAAAAACATTTAATTGTTATCCTATCAGATACTACTAATTTGTTCAGATATGAAATAAAGGAAAATCTGTTTTATTTCAACTTCATCTACTGTGCATTTGAAAGTTAACTGAACGACCTCTTATATTTGTAATCAACAGAGTGAGCTCCTTGACAGTGAAAAAAGAATATTGTTATATCAAAATATATCTTTCCACTAATACCTTCCAGAGGCTTGCAGTCTTCTCCGAATTGATAACTACTCAACAACTGTATTATGTCAAAATTGATAACAAAAAAAAAAGGTTCATGAAACCATCCCGGAATGTGTTTAATTGGGTTTTTTAAACCCTGTAATCTGCTCAGCAACAGTAATATTTCTGTGCAACTTATCTCCAATTTCACAGTTTAATAATAAAGCACCAAAACTATTAATATTTCCTCTGTGCTCAGTCTCTTAAGTAATACAAAGCAACAGAAAGTAATAACAGTTAAAATAACTATGTATATCTGAAGTATACTAGGATAAAATAACACTTAAACATCTTTTCCTTTTATCTTTCAATTTTTCCACTGCATTGAAATCCTCAGTCCAGCTAATTTTTTTCATTTTAAGCAGATTTACCAATTAAAAATAAATATAGTTACAGTTTCCTGAATTTTAAGACTAAAAATATCTAACAAAAGATGACATCAGACTTGAGGACTTTCAGAAACAGAGCAGGAAGACATTTTAAATACTCAGACATAGTTCTGCTGTACTTAATCTTTAAACATAATTATCTGAGTCTTCTATGTTGAGACAAATGTTATAAATGCTGTTACTATTTCTAGTTGCTTCCAGATGATAAAGTTTTCTGAAATCCTTAAAAAACTCATCTAAAAAAAAAATCTCACTTTTAGTCGGTGGGAAAAAACCAACATCACACCAAAATTAGAAATAAACTTCGTATGTTTTAAAATATGCATTAATCTGCAGGTTAAAAGAACATCACACAGGAAGATAACGTGGGCTTTGTATGAATCATTACTAATCAGCTATCCTCAAAAAGGAAAGTATCTTTGATTGAAATGCTACATTAAAAGGTCTAGAATCTATGTACTTTAGTTCTTTATAAAAAGTATCAGCTGTAAGTTTATAAACTACATTTTAATTACTGTTGATGAGCTACTGGCATAGGTTTTCCTGTTCATTACTCATAGTTGTGTAGTTTGGCAGTTAAATCTTGGTTAATATCCTCATTTCTAAATCTTTTGAGTGTGATCAATGCTTACTTTACGCTAAGAAAATGGCATAAACCACAAATTCAAATGTTTAGTGGATTTATGAAGAAGAATATTATAAGAAGGACTACTTTGACAGTTTGATTAACACAATCAAACAGTTCTAACAACATGTCATCCTTAAAAATACAGGTACTGCAACTTCCTTAGTGCATGCTACTGCACTTAAACTGAAAAGCTTTCACAGCTTTCCAATGCAAATTTCCACAGAAAACAAACAGAAACACACTGAACGGCATTTGATGATGGCATTCATAAACACACTCTTCTCACAAAAGAGTAAGTCAAAAAGAAATGAAGCACGGCTACCTGTGTGTTTGCTTCTGAAGATGTAATTATATTCTTAAAAAGTACATGAAATCTGTAACTAGTTTGCATATATGGAAAACAACATGACAATTTTTGGAATTATTGAGCTGTACAGAAAAAGATTAGTAAGACACAAATTGAAAAATTTATAAAAGGCAGGTCCTGCTTGACTAACCTGAGCTCTTTCTATGACAAGGCGACCTGTTGGGCTAGGTTCTGATTTATAGGTGCACAAATAAATGATGAATTTCATCTTGTATAATGATACCCAATGATTCTACCATGATACAGCAATGTCAGATCATCTAGGTATATGTGAACTTTTCTTAACCAAGCACAAATAGCCTGAAATGGGTATTGTAAAAATGTGCACAGCTTCTACATTTTTTCAGCAGATGTTGAAGATGCGCCGAGTAACCTTAGCTACAGACTAAGAACCGTTCAACAGTCTTCAGTGATCTCCGTATAACAAAGTGCCTACTTAATCCAGGACTATGTGAGATGGATCAAATAGGGTTATCTGAAAGCTTATGTTTGCATTTAGCTTAGCAAGTAACTGAAAGCAATAGGAGATGACAGGAAGATCAAAGCAAGCTGGGCTGAGGTTTCTACAGGATATAGCCTATAAGCACCTACAAGTACAAACCTGCATTAAGAGCAGCACGGCTATTAACATCACATTGTTCAAAAAAACTGGACGTCCTCATTTCCATGCCAGTAAAAATATATCTTTAAAACAACAGCTTAATGGTTCTAGAGAGAGAACACATTTTTAATTTCAAGGGGAAGAGCTAAAAAAAAAAAAAAGGAAAATATGAAAGCTATAGTTAGAGGACTTGGAAACATTAAGGTAGAAAGGTTGGTGAATTCTCAGTGCTGATTAAGACAGTGGAGAAATAAAAGCTAGCCTGGGTGAAATTAAAGCATTGTGAAACTCTGCAAGTGGAATGAAATCACAGTAATCAACTAAATACAAGTGTACTTTATTAGTCTGCTAAAAGGGCTGAAGTATCCTTAGTGTAATAATATTCAACCTTTCAAAATAATAGTAGCTAAATTCAGAACACTATAAACATTAGAGAAAAGGGTATTGTTCAACTTCAAATTACCAGTTTTGGAATGTTCAACCGGAGGCACTTAGAGGAAAAAAAAAGTATGATTTTTTTAACTCATTTCATAAGTTACCTTCACATTAAGTTCCCAAAGGCATTTTTTGCCACTTCTGTCAGCATAAATGAATGAGAAACTTGTGCCATTGGCAAAACACAATTCAACTTCTACCTGATTTTATGAACTCTGTATTTCTCAAATATCAGGGTAAATACAAACTGAGAAAGCTATATAAAGCACACAATTCTTTCTTACAGTAAACTTTTTTATTAAATAAAAATCAAGTACTATTTTTCCCCTCTCTGCAATGGAAACACACAGTTCCAGAATTTAACCCACGTACCTCCAGCCTGAATAGAAATTTATCTTCCTTCAGTCAGTTACCACTAGTCACGGCTTTCAAAAACAAAGGCACATGTGCAGTCATCATCTCCGAAAGATGTTTCCCACAACACCTATTTTCACTTGGTAAACTCTTTCATTGTTCACAAAGTCATGACAGTATCGCAGCTCAGTAACGATGCTCCAATTGTGACTCAAGGATTAGCCTCAGTCTTGAGTGAGCATTTTACAGAAACTTGATTTTTAGCTTCACTGAAAGATATTACTACTGCATGGAAAATTACTGAAGACAACTGAGTTACCTGAAATGAATCTTACCCACTGACTCCCATGTACAGGTTTGTTAACTGCTTTATTAAACACACAGTGAAAATGGATTACTGTAGCCAAAGATGTTGAATACAGAAATGAATGTTCATTCATAGACATATGTTGTCAGACTAGGCAAAATTTAAAACAGAAGACAGATGTATCAAATTAATTCACTAATTTAAAATATGCAGGTATTATTAGTGATAACTGATTTGAATACTTAATCAGAATAACCAGGAGAACAACGACATATTTCAGAAATTGTACTTTAATGTTATATACTCTGTTCAGAGATCTGAATAGTCAGGACAACTTACTTTCTGAACCGCTGCCCAACTGAAGATTCCTATGCTAAAATTTTCTGTTGTTCGAAATTACTCTTAATAGTTAAAGGTGGCAAACATTCAATGCTTACTAAAGACACTTCAGAGGGCAGCTGAAATCAGGTTTAATTTGAAAAGCACTGTCTATTTCTGATGCCACATTAGGCATCACTTTAGAACCTCTTCATAATGCAGCGTGTGTATCATTATTTCAGTTTCACACTACAATTAATTCCAAGTAAGCACAGAACAGCCAAAATTTAGCACAGATTTATATACACTTTGAAATAGTTGGGAGTTTTTTGATCAGTCATTCCTGACCTACTGCTGGGAAAAAAGGAACTAAATTGGGATAACCATGTGAATACTTACGAAGAAAAATGGCAAGAAAATGAAGGAACTGAATGGTGGAAGATCTGAGTAATGACAGAAGAAAAAAATTACATATTCTATCTGATTTAAAGGGATTCATATCATTCATATTAGACAAAAGTTCAATATAAGAATAAGAATTGAGCTTTTTGAAATTCTGTGAGAGGAAAGTACAGCACAGATTGTCTGGAAAATGTAAAAGAAAAATATGTTGAACAAAAAAATCCTATGCTGTACCTACCACAAAAAGTTACGAAATAAGAGAAGCAAGAGTTTTATTCAGGAAAAGAGGAATACTTGGTATCAGTAATTGTCATCAGCTATCTAGGGAGAACTGTCATACAGATGCTCTGAAATGCATATCTTAACTAAGGAAGATAGGTCAGGGGGAAAAAAAGTAGATATGCAAATCATCAGCACAAGCTGACAGGGAAGTTGTAAGAAAGTCTCAGATCACCCATGAATACTATGGAGAAGGAAAAGTGAAAAAGAACCAAGAACCCCTGTGAGACTGGAAGAAAGGGCAGAATAGCTCTCAAAATAGACAGTCAAGGACAATGCAAGTGGCAGAGCAAAGCACAAAACTGTCATGTATCAGGAAAACAAGAAAGGCCAGAATATTAAAGAAGTAGTGATCATTACTAGGAGCTAAAGCTCTGGAGAGACAGAAGAAGATTCTTAATATTTCATGTAGTTCTAATAACATTATGCATTCCAGAAACAAACAGTAATTATATCAATTTCATAATCTCTCTGCAAGTATCTATGCTACTATAAAAACCTGTTTTTACTGGATTTTACTGGACTTACTAGTTTGTCCTTTCTCCCCCCCGCTCCTCCAAGGTTGTGTCTGAATTTAGGTATTATGACTTACACAGTTGCAAAGAGTTAAAATTACCTTGAAAGCTTAACAGATGCAGGCTGTGTTAGCTATGGATGCTTTAATAAATATGAAACAAGAAACCAGAGAACTGTACAGTATTAGGACTTTTTTACATTTGTTCATGTTTCACAACAACAAGACATCAGAAAGAAAAGGAAAAAATCAAATGGCAGTCATGGTTTTGTTGTTAGTGTTCACCTCTATGAACACAAATAACCAACAGAACTAACAGGAGCTTCAGAAGAGAGAATTAAGGAGACTCCCATTTTAAAATACTATAGTAAACAACGTGACACTGTAGTGTAGCCTTAATGTAGTAATTTAGTCTTAATAAGGTAATGTAGAAATGTAGTCTTAAGACACATAAGTAAAGCTGATGAGATGAAGGAGCAGCTCCATCTTGCATTGCAGGGGTGCCCCACAAAGTTCCTGTTATGCTCCAGCTCCTTCCCCTGGGAATTGTGACTTACACACTGACTCCACATCTGGGCTCATAACCTACACTGGGGAGTCCCTGCATCCATGACACAAACAGGAGCACAAACAGAATGCAATAGCATTGTGTACACTAACTCTCATATTTATAGAACAGTAGGGGTATACGAAGAAAAGCCATAATCAGTAAGCTCAAAGAAGCTTCAGATAAGAAAGCTTGTAATGCAGTGTTCCCCTTGTTTCTTTCTTTTTTGTTTGTTTGTTTGTTTGTGGGGTTTTGTGGGTTTTTTGGGGGTTTTTTGGTGTTTTGTGTTTTGTTTGGGGTTTTTTTTGGTGTTTTTTATGAGTACCTATAGGCAGAAAAAGTGAAACAAGCAAACAAAACTTACACCGGATGAATTTTAACTGAACAGCCTACAAAGACAGTGGCAATTATTTTACTATATTATATTAAATAATGCTTACAACACATCTGAAATTTTTTTCAGTAGTGATTAAGATCTAAACATAATAATTTATTTTTAAAGTAATGAAGGAAGCTTACTCTCCTTCCTTACTGTAAGAGAAATCCGTATGTTCGTAAAAGCCATGCAACAGAGAGTGCTCAGTAGCTTGGATC
Source organism: Pseudotriccus pelzelni (assembly GCA_035584735.1). Lineage (NCBI taxonomy): Eukaryota > Metazoa > Chordata > Aves > Passeriformes > Tyrannidae > Pseudotriccus > Pseudotriccus pelzelni. The sequence goes on along the minus strand of JAWMRA010000041.1, from coordinate 15,159,557 downwards.
TGAGCTGCTTCATGCATCATCATCAAAGGGACTTTTTATCAACAGTGAATCAGTTTGCCATAAACAACTGCCCCAAAGACAAACTTACAGTTACCTCTTACTACATGCACCCTTTGGCTTACAGAAATACACCAGCATTCTTGATTCTTGCTCTGACAATTAGTTGATTTGCCTATAACGTGAGGCAGTTGGGCCAAATTGTTTTGTTCACATCTCCACATGAAGAGATGTGGCTATGCAAAATCCTCTCCATGTAAGCAGACTTCCTACAGAATGGAAAAAAAAAATAATCCATGTACAAAGACGGCTTTATGAAAAATTTCCTAAAAACGGAGTTCCACAGCTGCTTTAGGACAAAGTAAGCTTAGGCTCACCACCTTCCACGTACTTAGGTGATTTCATTTATGCCAACATAAAGAGCTACACAGTCACATAAGGAGACAGATCATTAAACTCATCTAGATGAAAACCTACCCAACAGAAAATTATATCAACTGAAAGCAACAGTGAAATTACTACAAAGACGGACAGGAAACCTCTGACAGCTCACTCATCAGAAAGACATTCACCTTTGCCATTCTAGACGATTCAGCACATTGTGGGGCAGGAAAGCATGAGATCAGTGTAAGGAAAGTTGCAGTAATGAACAACAGCATACGTGGAAGCAAAGGCAAGAAATGTGTTAGTGATTGCTTCACTTAGATGCCTCAAGTAGAAAATGGGGACAAATACCTTTCAAACACATGAAAGAAAACCCTTTTAAAAAGTATGTGATATATTCTCAGTTCCTGACTTCCCAATCTGCATAGGCAAAACAGATGTGAAGCAGCTCTCTTAATACATACTCATTTAAGTTATGTCTAACATAAATCACTTAAGTTGGAAAGGACCTCCTAAGATCCTAATAACCTGCTAAAGAAGGGTCACCTAGACAGGGTTGTCTACAACCATGTCCAGCTGCCATCTGAATATCTCCAAGGATGGAAACCCCATAAATTAGGCAACCTATGGCAGTGTCTGATGACCTTCACAGGACAAAAATGTTTTGTTGTGTTCACGTAGAATTCTGTGTGTTTCAGTTTGTGCCCACTACTTCTTGTCCTCTCACTGGGCTCTGCTGAGAACTTTTAAAAATACAAACCTAATCCAGAGACTAAGGGAATACATGGGGAATAGAGATACTAATTTTAAAAATATCTTTGAAATTACAGAAAAGTGTTAGGAAAGTCTGATGTGTACAGAATCTAAAAGATGCAAAATTAAAGAGCATATGGATGTGAGAAAGGTAATTTTCCTTCCTGTCTTCTTGTACAGCAATACAATTTCTCTTTCTTAAAAACTTTGGTCTTTAAGAACAATATTAATTTTAATAAAGCCTTCTTCTAGAAACACTGACTAAATCAAAGTAACTAAGGAGCAAAACAAACTATTTTCTAGACTGTATCTAGCATTCTACTAGCATCCTACATTCATTCATCAAGATCCTGATCAATAAAGCACTTGAGAGTACATGCTTAAATAACGAAATTCATGAGTTGTTCCATGGAAGTCAATGAGATCATTCACATTCTTTAAGCTAAGCATAAGAGAAAGTACTTTCATCCTCTCTGCATTCATAATCAACTTCCATTTAATCACAGAAAAATTAACATCTTTTCAAAAATACTGGAAGCTGCCTTTAAGAACTTGAACCTAGAAAACCTACAGGCTTTCCTATGCATACCGCTGAGTTTTGATTTTGTATGTTTTTTGCATGTCTAAAGACCTTCCTCTTCAGACAGCACAGGTACACAGCTTTTTACTTCTTTCATTTTCCACACTGAATCTTTCCTGATGTCAGTGAATGCTACCAAAGAAAAGCGGACAAAAATTGGCAATACATGAACATATTTGAAATCCACACTTACTTACGTTGAAACAGTTGATCAAGTGATCAAGAACATCGCATCATTAAAAGTACTTTTGAATATTATGAAAGAAATTTTAACTCACTTTTCACAGAAACTCAGCTTCCATTTTGAGACAAAGACATCGAAATTTAAGTGTCTACAAGCATGCTGTGTACTTAAGCTACACGGGCAATAAAGATGTAGTGAGTATGTTCAGTGGAGCCTAAAAAGGGATTCAGCTGACCAGCCACTCTAAACCATAAATCTCATAAATCACTCTAAATCTCTCTCTAGACCCCTCTGAGTTTATTTATTAGGTGAAGCTTAGATACCTAACACAGGAATGAACACACACAAGCTTACAGTAAGACACCTATGTTTTTGCATTTGTATCTGAAACTGAATCCCACCTTAACAGGGTAGGAAGGCCAGAGACTAGGAACTAGTCCTAGATATGACAGACCTCTAAATACAGAAATGCCCATGGATTGGAAAGTAATATGCAAACCCACTTAAAGGCATGAATTTGTGCCAGATAACAATTTCAACTTTTACAGGGAGTTGTATTTAACCATCTCACAGAGGCAGCCACTGTCAGTTTTATAATTGCTAGTGTTAAGTACTAGTGTAAGTGTAGATCACAGTTTGGAATCTGAATGGGAATACTGCTCTGTCCAAGAATGTGGTCCAGTGCAAAAGCAGGACCCACTTAGTCTGCTTTCACTGAGAATTTGGGAATCCTGCCTCTCCATAAGAAACTACAAAACAAATAGGAACAACTAGCAAACTAGACTTAGATGATCAACAAAAGAGTACAAACAGTATGTACACATCATTATAATTCTACAATTACCATTTGGCTTTTTTCTATTCTAGGAGTAAACCTCAGACTGATATTTATATATAAATGAATTAGTGTATTTTAAAGTCACACTGAATAGCTGAATTATTGTTTAAGAAACTTGTTTTTTCTCCATTGTGCACATAATCCTTAGGGCATGTTAAAGACTCTACATAAAGTTTCATATATATATATATATAAAAATATATATACAGTTAAAGATAAAGCAGTGTGGTTCTTTTTTTGACTAACACTCTTACCTTCTTTTCTTTGAGTTTTCTATTATTCCAGATTGCAGTTAGCGCAAAATAAACAATAAGAGGTCACTGACTTCAGTGCTATACCACTAAAATATAATTGCCTGCCATGATAAATTCCTAACAAGCACAACTTTCCCCAGTGGAAGGTTACCCTGGCAACAAAGTTATCTCAGAGGGTAACTATCCATGTGGTAGAAGGTGATGACAGTGAGTTTCCTGGCAAGGATTCGAAGCGTATAAAAACTTTTCAATTGCTCAAGTTGATTGGAAGCTTTATGTAGAAGGAGTGTATTGACACAAGAGAAAATACCTGCTGAATACAGAAGGATCAAGAATCTTCCAAAGGAATGCAGTTAGAATAAGGATTTTATGTTAAAATAAGAACACGTTTAGATTGCCAGTCTTGCAATAAAAAGTTCTTTTCTCACTTGTTCACAATTTCCCATGGTTTCAAATAACTAAATTTGATTTAAATCATACTTTTACATTTACTTTTAAAGAGAACAATATGAAAAAGTGTTCTTGAATTACAGTGAAAGAAGGCAAGATCAAGGCTGGGCTCAGCAGACAGCAGGATGGTAAATTCCAGCTCCCAGGTAGGAAACTAAAAAATATTCCCAAGAGAAAACAAGAGGTGCCAGAATCAAAGGGAGAGGCATGACCTGAGTACAGACTCCAGAAGATGCTGTTGCTTTTTAATCCCAGAGCTGGTTTCTCTTATGGCATATGGCAGTTGGACAAGCAGTGTCACTACCAAGCCATACAGTATTTTTAACTTTATTCCTAAGAAAATCAAACTTTTATGTCCACATTTCACATCTGGCAGGAAAGGTTATAGACCACTATGTCTGCCTCCTCTACTCCACAACATTTAACCTACCAGCCAGCTTCAGTCAAACTGAAAAATGCCTAGAAATCTGAAAGACATGATCCTACCCACGTGTTAGTAATTGGATATTAAATATTCAGATATCCTGACACTTCTAACAAGGTCACTAAGCAGGATTCTAAAAGTTATTGTCAAACAAGAAAGAAAGTGCCCAGGAATTAAAAGGACAAAATTAACAGAGTAGGATCCGCATTGTCCACTAAAATACCAGGTGGTCTTGAAAAAGATTAGTTTGGTAGAGATGCAAAATTATTCAGGATAGCCTTTACTGGTAAAAGATAAAGCTGGCTGCAAAAACACTACAGAAAGCTGTTGTGTCATTGAATCACAAAATGGCAAATGAAATTCAGTCTGGATATAAAGGTAAAAACACTGCAAAGTATAAACAACTGATGTCATCCTTGATATTAGCCACTAAGACAGTCAAGCTGGATAAACTACAAATAGCTACCTGAAAGTAGTCATTTTCAACAGAAGAAAAGGCATGAGAAGTTACAAATGCAGAAATAAAAAAATAGAAAACAATGTCATTTATGAATCTAAGGAGTGCTCATCCATTGAAGCTCATACATGTAATATGTAACAGAAAGAAGCATAAAAAGTGCATGAAATGGGTACTTTAAGTACAGATATTTTCAGCTTGAAAAAGGAGTGATTGCATATAGAGACAGAAAACAGGTTTAAGACGGCTGATGAGGAGAAAGGGAAAAAAGAATTATTTGACACAAATACTGATAAATCAAAGAAATAAGCGGAAGAGAATTCAAAAGAATCATTTTTTAAATCAAAAAAGGAAAATTTCCTTTCATGCTGAAAAAAGAAATTGCAAAAGAATCACTGACTTGGGATGTTTTAAACAGCATACTTTAAAACAATTAGATACACATTTAATAATACTCAATGGGCATTAAAAAAAAAGTGTAACAGATAGATATATAATAAATCTTGCTACTAGTAGAAGATGGGAGGGTATATACCTTCCCCATTCTTCTGCTCTCACTCTAAATGTTTGGTTTTCTCCACTTAACATAACCTAGTTCAAGGATCTTTATGGTCCAAATCATGCTTTCTAAAAAACAAAAAAGTAAAAAAAAAAAAAAGTCCAGACCACTGGAACAGGCTCTCTGTATTCCTGGCCATGGAAAATTAAATCTGCTTTCAGTAGATGTATTTTGAGTCTCTTGTCTCAGATGGCTTAAGGCTTTGATTGAGACCAAAGTAGTAATAATGTCTTTCTTTTACAGATTCTACTGAGTCTGTTGAGAAATGCATTCCACTTTCAACTTTAATTGATTTTTTTTTAAATGAGTACTAAACACAAGACAACTACTGGAAGACAGACTTAAATCATTCTCATGCTCAGGGAATGAAAATCTCTGATTGAGTCTATATAAAAAAATAGAAACATAGGGAAAAAACTATAACTGCGTTTTTGAACACTTCTTAAATTCCAATGACTTATGACCAGACAAAAATCATTATTCTGTATAGTATTTTTTCCCCTCTTTATCCCTTGTTTTTTTGTTTGAGGTGAGGGATAGTGGAGCAAGAGGTAGTGGTGTTAATTTCTGTAACCAAATTTTTATTTTAATAATTCCCTGGAGTTACACATCTATTTTTCTGGATAAAGAGAAACCCTGTGCTTCTGCAGTTTTTTTATGAGCTTCAATAAGGTTTATGGGTTCTCAGCACTTCCGGAAAATAGTACTAATATTATTTATTAAAATATAAAATTAGGTGCCTACTTTTAAACAAAATCCACTTGATCAAAAGCTAGTAATGAGCTACATAAATGATACTTACAAATAAATCAGAAACAAATATGTCTGTTACCATATTAGCCAATAGAGTATATGAGGTCCAACACGAATTACATGACAATAAAAATGAACACTAAGTCAGAAAGAGGAAAAATACACTTCAAGAAGGAAAGACTATAAATGGCTGGTCAATTATATGTGATAATACTAGTTCTAACAGAGAAAAAAAAATAATGTTTATCTTGGGCAAACAAAGCATCAGTCTCCTGGATTAAGAAGAAATAACAAACTTCAAGGAGGAAAAAAAATTTTTTCTGCATCAGGCATTGGAACGGCCTGCCCAGAGAGGTGGTGGATTCACCATTCCTGGAGGTTTTTAAACAGAGATTGGATGTGGCCCTTAGTGCCCTGATATAGTAACTGGAGTTGGATCAGGGGTTGGACTCAATGATCTTGGAGGTCTTTTCCAACCCAATCTATTCTATGATCTGCAGGATTTCAGGAGGAAAGATATAAGCCAGCAGGTCCCACCAGCAATGGGTGCTCCCTATTGAAGTGTGTCTAATGGATGCAACCTAAGAAATGTACTATCTACCAAAAAGGAAAATCTTCTTAGGAAAGATGGCAAATAAGGACAAGCAATCATTCTGATCTAACACTACATTTGGAATCACAGCTCTTCTCTCTCATCCTCTCTCCCTTGCACTGGTTGTGGTACTCAGCAGCCTCCTCACTTAGCAAATCTGAAGAAAACTAACAGATACTGTCAAGGAACTGAGGGAAATAGAAAGTAGGGGAAAAAGCTATTTAAACAATGAGACAGTAAATCAACTTAACAGTACTGTCAAACTCTATCAGTGTTATTATTTGCTTCTTCCTATACCTTTTGTAAATCTTTGTAACTGTTTTGCATTTTACAAGGCATGATTATATAAATATGCTTTAATTTGCACTTATCTCACGTGGTAAGCCTTAAGGTATTTTGGTAACACTAAAGTTTTTCTCACACAAGAACAAGGCAAAGCTGCAAAGCAGGAGAGCAGAGCCCTGTAAACGGTACCTATCTCATTGCCTGGTTTTGTGAATCCAATGAATCCGAGTCTGTGACTCATGCCAGCTACATCACCCTACTTACTGGTGAGCAGTCAGCTAAAGAGTGCTAAACAAAAAGGCTTAATGGCAGGTGAAAATATTATGCTGTACATTTGAACTCTAAACAGTCACACAGCATATGATACCACACATTTAGAACTGAAAATTAATACAGATAGTTGCTACTTTTTTTTCATTTTTCATGTTCTTTTTTTTTCTGAGCAAGTTTTAAGCTACGGAACCTGTGTCAGAGACTCTTCTGAAAATTTTGTACTACTGACAGAGTGAGTTACACAGAGGAATCATTGCAAAGAGGATAGCACAAAAAGGTAATTTATGTAAGAACATCAGATCAGAAGGAAAACACTTTGATGAAAAATACATGCATTTCATTCTAGAGGAAAAGTAAACAAAATGAACTACTTATACGCCTGTGACAATGCTTATTCTATTTAAAACGCCAGCCAGCATAACGCCGTGTTACCTTATATCAGGATGATTTGATGGCATTATTAGAGACTTCCTTCTAGCTGCAAACTGTCTACAAATCAAATGTAGTTTTGAACTCAATATTTAAGCAGTTTAAAAATACTGATAGTTAAAACTGAATGCTGTTGTGCTCTAAGTATTGGTATAGAAACACTGACGTTCAAGTCCTGTATTGTCATTTCTAGTCAAAAATGAAGAGCTCAGAATGGATGCCACCACTGTAATGGCATTGCTTTCTTCCCCCCAACACAGGAGAACACAGCTCCATAAACACAGTGGATCTCAAAAGTGCCTGAAGGGCAACACACATTTTAAGAAATAAAATAAAGAAAACTGTAAACTTGATGCAAAAGTCAATAAAATGTCTTAGTCTGAAGCAAGGATACTTCAGAGGTTTTGATGGCCAACATTTAAAATATTTATTTAGAGTAGGACAGTGTAGATGCTGAACATTGAGACATCTCCACCTTTTCTAATACAGTATGTTGAATCTTAAGTTAGAAGCCCACAAAAATCAGTCTCATATAGCAAAGTAATCTTTGAAATAGTGTCAAAACATCCTTCTGGCAAGGAACAAATATAAAACTAACTTGCGTTTTCTAAGTCCATAGAAATATGTTAAACACTTTTGCCTCATGGATAATTTAGCTGTCATGCTACTTCATTTTACCAATCCTTTATGTCAAAAAGGATGATAAAATATAAGATAAAAAGGCAAGATATAATAAATGATAAAACTGAGGTCTTACGTTACATTATTTTGGTTTGTGGAATCTTTCACGCTTGACAAAGTCTACGAACATTCATATTAATCAGTTCTACATATCTAAAATTTGAGTGTCATGGCTGTAACTTAACAAGCAATTTCTATTTTGAAAGAATTTACAAGGTATTTGCCATATTTCTCTTAGACCAAAAAAAATCCAAACCAAACCAAAAAAACCCCAAACCAAACCAAACAAACAAAAAAAAAGGGCACCGAAATCAAGTGAAAAAGTGTGATAGTTCACTCCCATAAAAATTCAATTCAATTCAGGTTAAAGAATAAACCAAACTAAATATTTACGACTAAAAAGCTCTCTCTACATATCCTTTGTAAGTAAGATGCATAATGTCGTTACTTTTTATACTTTATACAGTTGTGCTACAGAAGACAGTGATGTATTTTAGCAGATTTCACAGATAACAGTTACAGAATAACAGAGTATTCACTGAAGTGAGAATTGGGAACCTTTCCAAATTTCTCTTCCCCTCAGCTCTAACTAGCTTAAGTACAGGTATTTTGGATTCTGTGTTCAGTGATTTACTTCACAGAGCCTAAAAAGCTATTGATAAATCCTAAATTAAACTAGACAGAGAATATGACACTAGCCACTAGAGTACTTTTGCTACTGTATGTTCCAAGACAGAGGTGGACATCATTTAAGTGTCCAGTTCTATTCTCAACAAAGTTAATGGAAGAACAGTAACAAATTTCTAGAGACAGAACGCAGTTCTAACACCTCCAGCCAACAGCAGTTATCTGTCACACTGGAAAATATACAACAGCAGTCTATTTAAGTGTGCTGTTATTCCCCTGAATACCCTGTTGCAGCTTACGAGAACTAGGGCCTGCTGTGAGAATGACCAATCTAGAATTTAAACTGGAAACAGCACAGTGTTTATCTTTCCACTGCAAACAGAGGAAAACAGTCAGCTCAGCGAGACAAGGCATGGTTTCAGCTTTGATGGAGAGACAGGAAAGAGAGAAAAATTTTATTTTCTGTGAAAACATCAGCAGCAGGACCCTTTCTTTTAAGAAGAGCCACGGTTCTCTAATCTTTGGATTTCTGCAGGAAATGGGGGAGACAGAATGCACTCCCAGTGCAGACATGAAGGGATCTGACAGTTCCGTCACATGAAGGAACCTGACTGCCACACCTAAACTGACCCTCCTCTGGCACTGTTCCTATGCTATTCTGGAATCACGTCACACACTGGGACTAGAGATGACTGTAAGCAGTGCCTTGCAAAATGCCCCATCCCTTCCCAAGAGCCACAAGGTAGGTAGAATCTGAGCAAAAGCCCTCACATCAAATGAACAAATTCCATCTCTAAAGTGTTTTGCATTCAGAAAGCAGCACTGCTGATACAGTTGCAAATTATTAAGTTAGAAATCACACACAGTGGAATGCCTTAGTGACAAGTTATTTGTGTAAAAATCTATAATGCTTAACACTTTAGCAAAAACTTTGCCCAAACTTTACTGGCTCTTTCTTGCAGGTTAACTGCATTTATTAACCATATTATCAGGGTGACGAGATCCATATTACAGGTTGATAATAAGTTTAATATAAGCCCAACTGAAACCTAATTAGCAATTTGAGGAATTGCTTGAGATTGTTCAAGAAAAGGGTTGGTAACAGAGGTGTCTACATTAAAATATCCTTAGTGGTTTTAAACACACTATTAGACTAGAAATGCATACACTGCAGTCTACTAAATAATGAAACCTAGAAAACAGCACAGATCTGCTGCACCTGCTGACTCAAAACACAGAATTATTCCTTAAGTTTTCTTTAATACACAAAAATAGTCCCACTCTAGGTGTAAGAATTCCATTGTTATAGATAAAGATCCCATTGAAGTGTACCTCGAGAAGTGCCTATGGACTAGCAACGAGAAAGGGTTCCCTTCAGCATGGCAACAGTTTGAGAAATTAGCCACAGACTTGGTTTTCAAAGGAAGTTTCTCAAGGTTATCATAGAATCACAGCTTACAGATGAGCTCAAGGTGAAGCTTTGGTACAACATTCATTTTTGGGCACTTATGGCTGGTTAGCTGGATTAAGGAAGTGCTCTTACGTGATTTTAACACACAGATAAAGCTAATGATCAAGTATTAAGTGTTAGAATGGTAAAAAATCTTCAAGACTCAAAAATACTGCAACAATAGCAACAAAATTATTCAAAAGGAGATACATGAGCTACAGCAAAACATTTAAATAGCTCGACCTTTCAATTTATCAGAAAGGTCTTATACAGAATGAGTATCTTCCAGTGGAATAAAATGCCAGGTAATAACAGATATTACAGTGAATAACAGATACTATAACGAGACAAAGGAGGCAAAAGGACCCCAGATGGAAGCAATAGCCAAATTCAAATCAGAAATTTGCTGAAGATGAACAACAAAATAAACCCTGCAAGGATACCACATCTTAGGACAGATTAACAGTAGAAGTGATTGATCCCTCATTTCTTAACATATTCTTATGAGATTTGGATACCATCACACTTCACTGAAACAACTCACTGAAATCATTAAGCAATTCTCTACCCTCTATTAGAGGTCTGGATAGATGGTCTAAGTAGACACTCATACCAGACTCATCTGGTATTAAAGTGTATGAAACTAACTGAACATTGCTACATAATGAGCAGATACAAAGACACTGATATTTGAAGATGTTACATCTCTTTACAAGACATAAATTGTGAGTTAGCCTCATGTTTACTAACTAATTCAGTTGAAAATTGTTATGGAATTTAAAATATTTTTACTTTTTTCTTGTTTGTTTTTTTCCCATTAACTTCAACAATAAAGTTGGTAGATAAGGATATACAGTTTAAATACACAGTCAGGAACTGCAGACAGAAGCTACTGGAACATGGAGCAATAGAATGGATAAACAGTTTTTCTCCAATATCAACTCTTTCTCTTGACAGTCAGGAAAGAAATTATTGAGGAAAAATAATTACTGCAACCAGAGGTCAGTAACATAAAGAGTTTTGTCTGGACAAACAATAAGACAGAAGACATGACAATGGGATGGATGCTGAAAAGTGAAGACTGAAAGCTAGTATTGGATTGAGCAGTTAAACATATGGAGCAATAAGAAGCCTGGCACTCACAGTCGATGGAGGCCATTGATTAAGCACAATTCAATGTTTTGCTTCTCTGAAGAGACAGAAGGGAATATCGACATTAACTCTGAGTGTTCATTTTAGTACTATAAACTATCATGACATCAAGTGCTTGGTTTTGAAGGGCAAGAAGACTGAAGACATCAAATATTTCTAAGTAGTAGTGATCATTTTCTCTTATCATGATGATTTTCAGATGACACTATAGCAAAAGGTTCAAGACAAAACACTCACAAAGTTACTGGCCTGTCCAAAACACATTACCATAGTTATGGAGGTTTAAAAAAGTACTTACTTGGTATGTGTCCCATAACCTGATGGTACACCGCAAAGGGACTTCTCTCATCAGCAAGTTATTCATCCAACGGAAAGCAAATTGCAAGTATTTCACCTCATGCTGATCCAAGTGCCTATGAACTTGTTCTGAAGACAGAATAAACAGGTATTTTACTGCAACTTTTCTGAAGTCTTAAGTATTAAATGCACAGTCTAAAACAATAAAATACTCCTCCAACCTCAAGGAAATAAAATGTGGTGGTGCATGCAAGTTCTTACAACTCAGTGAAAATACCCAAAATATAGACTAGTTAAACATTGCACTGGACTGATTTTTCTGCCTCTAGATGGCATAAACAACTGGTCTAAGTTGTGCTATCTTAAGAAAACATTAAGATCAGAGCTTGCAATATGACCCAAAAATATATAATGTGAAATTATTAGGTACATATATCCTCATTAATTTCTTAGGCTACAGACTATTTGGGGTAAGACTACAAGAGACAAAGTGGCCTCCTAAAATAAAGGTCTCCAAAAATAAAGCGTTGGTAATAAAAAAAAAGACAATATTAAATTAAAAAGTCAAAGAAATATAAGGAAAGTACATATAAAGGTTGCATTCACTTAAAACCAACAACAACAAAAAAGTGGGATTAATGTGTAGGAAATACAGTGAGAAAACTTAATCAATTTGCAGCTTAAATAATTTCTTAGTATAACAAATAAATGCAAATAAAGCCAGTACAAATCAATGGTTTCTAAAACAGTACCTATGCACACTGTGTTTATTGTAGCATGTTTACTATTTGATAGCTATGATAATCACTTCCATGGGTTATTGCTAGAGCTAATAGAACTCATTTACTACATGGCTTGTCTATATTTATCAGAATTTTCTCCAGAAAGGATCACAGACATTCTTTTAACAGGCTTTAGTTAACAAGCTCGACACTAGCACGGTGTAAATGACAAATACTGCAGAAATGCTAATGTCTTGGTTTGGACAAATTTATGACAAGAAGTCTTTGTTAAAGTCTAAATAAGACATTCCTACTGTCTTTCTGTATACAAATACATTCATGGGAGATTTTTTTCTACCCCGATCATCCTTCATCCTCATTCACAAAGGTGTATTATCAGCTCAGCAAATGCTCATCTTCCAAATTTCACATTTCTCAGACAGATCTAAAAAGGCACTAAAATAATTTTTAAAATAATCCCGAGAGTATGGTAGCACTATTAGAGGAAGCAATGCCTAAAGATTAAGGTAAGAGAAGTCAAGTGATACTAAGTTATAACACAGAGTGAAGCTGTTCAAATTTTTTTTCCCCCCAAGATGTATTTTGTGGCTATATGAAAGTGTCAACCGATATAATATAGCTGTTTCAATGTGGAAACAAGAAGTAAAAATCTTCTAGAGTTTAAAAACAATCAACAATTAGTTTTTTAAAAAAATAAGACATCACAACACATTACTCCAAAGGTCCACTTATCACAACATCCCATCTCCACTCATAATTGAAAACAAATATCCATGATGTATATGTATAAAGCACTCTTATTTCTCCATGGCATGTGTCAGCCTCCATCTATCTGTGGCTAATGCATCTATCTGTGTCTCCAGCAGATCTGGTATCTATGTTGCTGCAGGCATACCCTTCCATAATATAAATATTGACAAATACATAAAACTATATGCACACCATAGAAACATCTGTTACCTCTCCTGGGAACTTTTTTATTCACAGCTATATATAAAAATATATGCATCTTTAAATCATTCATTTCATTTCTATGTATAACACTAACCAGCTAATTAGATACTTCTTCTACGGAATGTGAAATGGTAGAGAATGATGGTGGAGAGGTAATGATCTTGTGCTCTTCCAAGGCCCGCTCCTTCTCTGTCATTACGTACACAGGAAAAGTACTACAGCTTTATCACTGTATATTGTGCCTACATATTATCACTATTTCTAAAATTATATGAGAACTCTGTGATGGATTTTCCACTACCCATAACAGCTTCAGCCTTCCAGCCTCAAGCTCTTGTGACTAATCTTCTTCCTTTCTCTACAAACCTAATATCCTCCCATCACCTTTACACCCTTCTTTCCCAGGATTTCTGTAAAAGTCATCAGCTGCTCCAGCTGGCAGGGAGACAAAAGCCAGTATCAAGGATTGTTCTCAGCTCTCACTGTGCAAGTGCAATGAGCATCAAGCCAGCGCTCCAAATATGACAGCGAACTGTGGGACTTCCTCAGCAGCAATCTGGGTCACACTCATTTGGGTTGGTTTTTGGTTGGTTGGTTGGTTGGTTTTTTAAATAAGCAATAAATGAGCTTTACAAAAGTCTTGAAATTCTGCACAGTAGAGATGTTTCTCCTTTTGGAAAATGATGATGAAGCAAGTACTCAAGCTTGAAAAGTTATTGGAAGGAGAAGACAAATGTGATAACCACATATGTTCTGCAACCTTAGAGAAATAGGTTTAAAAATTAAGCGAGGCAGTTTACGTCTAGAAGTCCACATTTTGAAGACAGTAGAAGCTTCAGAAGCCTCTGTATTTTAACTTTCCACACAAAGGCTTGCATGCCTCTAACTTCTAAACAGTTAAAACAGTTCATTTGGAAGGGACCTACAATGATCATCCAGTCCAAGTGCTTGACGACTTCAGGGCTACCCAAAAGTTAGAACATTTTGTTAAGGGCTCTTAAACACTGACAGGCTTGAGGCATCAGTCACATCTCTAGGAAGCCTATGCTAGCATTTGACCACCCTCTCATTAAAGCAATGCTTGCTAATGTCAATTGCAAACCTCCCCTGGTGCAGCTTTGAATGCTTCTCATGCGTTCTCTCACTCAATCCCAGGGAGAAGAGCTCAGCACCTCCCTGTCCACTTCCCCTGCTCAGGAAGCTATAGAGAAAAGTAAGGTCATCTTTCAGCCTCCTCTTCTCCAGACTAGACAAGACCAAAGTCCTCAGCTGCTCCTCACAGGACACGCCTTCCAGCCCTATCACCAGACTTCTTACCCTGCTTTGGATACATTCCAGAATTTTCATGTCTTTCTTAAACTGTGGGGCCCAGAACTGCACACAGTGCTCAAGGTGATGCTACACCAACACTGAATACCATGGGATAATTAATCCTTTTGACCAGCTGGTGATGCTGTGTTAGATGCACCCCAAGACAGGGTTTGTCTTCCTGGCTGCCAGGGCACACTGCTGGTTCCTACTGAGCTGCTGCCAACCAGAACCCAGATCACTTTTTGCAGGGCTGCACTCCAGCCACTCCTCTCCCAGTCTATACTTCTGATCAGCATGACTTTATCACAGAAGGTGCAGAATTTGTCATATGTTCTTGGTAAATTTTCAAATTTTGAAAGCATTGATGCGTTCCCATTTAACAAGATCCCTCTGCAAGGCATCTCGTCCCTGAAGAGACACAACAGCACCTCCCAGTATAGTATCATCAGCAAACTTACTGATGCTGCATTCAACTCCTGCATCTGTATCGCTGATAGAGATACTGAATAGACGTGGCCTTAGACTTGAACCTGGAAGGACACCACTGGTGAATGACTGCCAGACAGATGCAGCCTAATTTACTACAACCTTTTGAGCACTGTCCTCTGCCAGTTCTCAGCCCAGTGCACCATTATCAGGTCAGTTATTCAGGACAAATACTAAATTACTACCATGTATCTGCCTTTGCTCCAGGCACATTTAGCTGCAAGTTAAATACATTGAAGTGAGATACTGTGTTAAATTTATTTTTTTAATGTCACATTTAGATACCTATACTGCAGACTACTGTAATTAGATAATCCACTACATCAAGCAGGATGCAAAAAAGTCAGTTTTATTTCTAAGTGAAGTTACTAACTCACGAACACTTTTATTCTTCACACAGCAGAAATAAATTTCATTTGGTTGCTTATAGACATTGAAAGTAAGTAATGAAGAACAATAAATTGAGCCAGTTGGGATATTTCAGCTACAGTTGTTAATGGGAATAATGAATTTCTTGAAAATTTGCTTTCTAGTATAAGCAAGTTGAAAAATGGATTACTAAATTCTGTGCATTACAGCCAATTGATGCAAGACTGGAATAGAAGATGCATCGAGTAAAGAAGCTAATTCTTCCTACTTTGTAAGTAATTGTGAGTAGAGGCTAATTTGCTGATAAAGGTAATTTGGACTGACATAATCTAAATCTAAATTTTCCATTTCAATGAAAATAAGTATGTATGAGCAATGAACAAGAAGATATATAATTACCATCAGCTTTAAGACTTCAAGTATTTTATATAAACTACTTCTACTAATTTTCTGACAGAAAATTATTTTACAATTAAAAAATAATTCTTTAATCAAAATTCAAAATAAATAAGAATTATATTTAATAAGCTTCCCAATACTTTCAATAAATCTACACATAAAGGTTGGGTGAAGGAAGTCTTTTCATTAAAGGACAAAATGCATTATACAGATGCATTCCAAAGTAGCATACTGGCAAAAATAGGTAACTTGTAGATAAAGTTCATTTATAACTAATCATATTTTTATTAAATACACTTATTGGATACATTATTTTGAATGATCACATTTAGCCACCTTAAACAGATGCTTCTCAAACCAGAAGAGCCAACACATAAAATATTTATTCTTTATGTTCAATGTCAGCTTCTCACGCTGTTTTTAATTTTTTCAAAATTAAAATTGTATGTGACTACAGAATCACAAACTAAACGGTTAAGGACAGAAATAATCTGTACTAAAGCATGACTTGACTGCTGTCCTGACTGGGGGATGCTGTTAGAACAAGTACCTAGGCAAATTTACACATAAGCAAAGAGGAAGCACAAAATAATATAAAATTATGCACAAACTGCCAAATTGCAGTGGCACGGCATGGTGCCACCGCATCCAGTCGTATAATTTATCACTTCAGAACATTAGCCTTTTGGTGTTCACCTTTACTTAAAGATTCCTATCAACCCTAGCAGTCTTTTCTGATGTTTGACTTTCACCTAGTTTTGAAATTTTGAATATTACTTGAGGTTCATTTTTTACTTGTATTTCATACCGTGAGCAGTTCATTTTTAACTCTATTTTATCAATACTGTATACTCGTAAATATAAAAAGTACTATTTCTTAAAAGTTATCCAAAACGCAATTAAGCTAAGAATCTCTGGTAAAGAGGCCTTTTAGTTCACCAAAAGGAAGAAAAGTGAGTATTTTTCATGAAGAGCAACACAATTCTTCTTAAGGAGCACACAGTAGCTACAAGAGTAACTGCTCTGACACCAAAACAAACTGAACAGTAAAATAATGAGCCATCCTTCACCACAGAAGCTTACTGGCATTGCTATTTGCATGCACAATTATTTTTGTGCATTGATGCTTAGAAAACATGCAATAGAGATACACTAGCACTCCTGTTTTTCATGGAATCATATAATCATTTAGGCTGGGAAAGACCTGTTAGATCACGATACTAAACCATCAACCTAACATAGCAAAGCCCACCACTAAACCATGTCCCTAAGGGTCACTTCTATACATCTTTTCAATAACTCCAGGGATGGTGACTCAAACACTTCCCTGAGCAGGCTGTTCCATTGTTTGATAATCCTTCTGATGAAGAAATTATCCAATCTAAACATATCCCAGCACAATTTCCTCTTATCCCGTCACTTGTTATTCTGTTATACATATAACAATATATCTTGTTCCAGAGTTAGTTTGCTTTTTATAAGTGGATAAAACTGTCCACTGTAAAAAATCACAAAATCGTTTAAAAAAATATACATTGAAAAGTCCTAAAAAAATGAAAATATGACTGGCAGAAACCCAGAAATATTACCAAATTATATTCTCCTCACAGCCTACAATTTAAACATAATGGTCCACTTGAATTTAGCTCACTAAATGTACTAAGAATGTATGAAATCACTGAGAAGCATTTTCATCATACACAAAAGATATGGTCGATACTGCAATACTGAAAAGCCCAACACACTGATGCCAAAGCAAAAGAAGAAAATACTAGAGGACGGAAGGAGGGAAGGCCTTGTTGCCTCAAATGAAAGTAACAATTCTGTGCTAACATAAAATGGAGGAAACTACTAGGAAAAACATTTAGCAGTGATCAAGAAAGATCTACCCCTCTAGCTAAAAGTGAAAAAAACATCCTCTGTTTCCCAGTGGACCTTGAACTTCATATTCAAAGTGAGAAAAATATGTTTGATTTGACACTTCTACTTGGAGGTACCATCATTGGACTTCTCTAGGCTGTGCTTCTAAATAGGAACTCTGTGCATTAATAAGAGGGTTTATGCCTAACACTTTTTAAATTTCCCATCATATTACACATATTTTTTCGTTCCTTTTTCCTTTTTTTTTTTAATTTGCCATGAAAATAGTAAGTTCTGGCTATTTAAAAAGTGCTTACAGCAGTCAGGAATTTACAAACGATTTTACAGTCAGTCTTCAGTCTTGCTAAGATCTCTGAACTCTGTAATAGCATACAAATATAATCTCCACGGTAAAACATAAAAATATGATTTAAAAGATATATTAATTAAATTATAATGCCCAGTGAACAGCATTTACAAGTGGATTAAAGTATAATACAGTAATTACAACCATAAAATCAGATATAAAATAACTACTAGTGAGCTAAATAAAATAGCTTTATTAAAATGGAAAAGAACTTTATGGTGCAAATTAATTAAAACAATTATGAACTGCTTACAAGATTTTTAATCACTTCAGCACCAAGCTGACATATGAAGATGGACCAACAGACCTTGTAATCACTCATTTTCAATAGCAGCAGCAAGGTCTAAATAAAGTCTATGTCCCTTTCCAGTTCAAAATGCTTTCACATGGTTGAAAATATCAATTTTGCAACTCTTACAATTAGAGCTCTTTTTTCCAGATACTTCAATACTATCCTAATTCAAAATTATTGGTGTCAGAAAAATGTTTTACAATCTAATTAAACATGGACATAATTTTGCACATACAATTATGCATTCTTTAACCATCAACCAAAAAATCATTAGCATGATTGAATACGTAACAAAGATAGATCAAATGTCACTTACTACCACAGTTTCATTATCAGTTCATTGCATGGCCACTCCAGATTCCAATTAAAAAACAAATTCATTAATCTATATCTATCACATATATTGAACAGATCACTTGTTCTGAGAGTCCTTAGTAACAACAGTAATCCATTTAATAAGAATCTGTATTAGTTTGGGTTGATATTTTGCCTTTTTGAGATCCAGATTTCCTTTTTTAAAAAAGGAAAACAATTTTCTCTGCAGTTTAAAAAGTTCAACCAGCAGAGAAACCAAATGCCCTTCAGAAACTATGAAAGTATTAAAACTACACAGTAGATAACTCGAAGTACTCTTTGGCTTACCTCATCATATGGAATTAAGTTCTGAGCAGAACTGGGAAACATTTGTGTTTGAAGCATTGGCAGTTCTATGGGAATAGGCAGCTTTATCTCCTGGGACAAGAACCTGCTGAATGCCTAACATCCACACAATGTTCAGAGAAGAAACTGTAAGAAACCCAAGTGAATTCTGGATGTTTGAAACTTTAGTAGCCTAGAAAGAATATACAACTCTTAAATAAACTCAGAAGCTATAAAAGATAATTCCACTGGTACTAATCCTGTTCTAATGAAGGATGTTTTATAAACCTCTACAATTAAATAAGAAACCATAATATTATACATAAATATTAAGAATGTTATCAACTAACCTTTTAGATGTATCTACAGCAAATATTTCAAAGCATAAGAAGTACACAGAATGGTGCAATTAAATAAGCTCTTTCACCATGGCTAAACAAAAATGAAAAAATTTAAATTGACTGCATTTTGTGAAGAACTTGATCTCCACATATTTACGCATAACACGAACTATTTACCACAGTCATATTTAAACTCTTTACGCAAATAGCAAAACTATGCAAAATATAAATTTAAGGCCACAGTATGAAAATACTTTATTAAAAGTCCTTATTTGTGGCATTACTTACAGAACTTCAGACAACTGGCCAACCAAAGTATTTGTAACCCAAGACAGAAATAAGAAATGAAGTATGACTAGTGGAGTCATGGTTTTAAAAAGTAAAAGAGCATTTTTCCTTATGGGAAAGTCAAAATGCAGTGCTCTTTTTATGTTCTTCAGTATTTTCCATCACTTCCATTTCCAAGAAAAGGGGAAAACTATTTACAGCAACATTAAGTGCTGTTTTAATTTTTAATAATTTTCTGCATTTTTATTTTTCCCTGACTTCTTACTTGTTAAGATTTGAAGGTCAATTCTACAAAAAGATTGGTGACTTCTGGTGAAAGAATCTGGAAGAGTAGTAGGACAGAATTTCTTTAACTACAAGAAAAAACAAGATCAGGCTGTGTAGAACACAATTCAAATCCCAGGCCAAACTGTTCTACTAAAGATGCAGAAAAAAAAACTTTTCAAACTTATCCTCACACAAGATGCAGAATACTTATATTGAGTTGCCAATACTGCCTTTATAGTTTTCTGCAATACTAGTAAGAAGCCAACATAAATAAAAAATGCTTAACATTACAGTAGGCTGGTCTTTTTCGTAGAACTGCCTTCTTGCTAATTTTAGAGAATGCTTCCTGATTTTCATGTCTTTTATCAATGTTTGTGGAAACCCAAGACTACTTTTATCTACAAATGCTCAGGCTTCTACCTCAAGCTCTAATGTAATCAGCAGATGTCTTATAGCAAACTGAAGAAATTGAGACTCTCTGAAGAATGAAAGCAGCCAAATGCTAAGCACCTGTAAATTCTGGAAACACAAATCCTGAATTAATTTTGGCATTCCTATACCAGGTCTCTTTGCTTTCAAGCCTAAATGAAGCAAAAGTGGAAGACAGCACACCACGTGAGTATGACCTTTTACAAATCATGAGAAATGGTTCATGATTTACAGCAGAAAAGCTCTACTGGCATTACAGGAAACAGAAAAGATAATTAGTTATAACACATTTCTTATATAATTGAGCCATCTATTGACCCTCCCTCTCCATTTTTTTGTATAATTCTTAAAAAAATCTGAATTATGATGACAAGGAAATAAATGAGACTGAATAATGTTTTATCTTCCAATTCCATCTCGTCTATAACAACGATAATTAACAAACTAAAAAATTCCATTAAACACAATTCATCAAAACTGTTTTCTGGAGTTCAAGCAGAATGAGATTATGATTACATTAAGAGAGTATTTAGTCTGTTTGAAGTCATCTGCAATGTTCTGCAGTGTACACACAAAGACAGTTACTTTGAGGGGAGCTGCGATGTGGAATGCTGGGCTAAGTTTGCTTGAATCACTAACATAATGCATTAGCACTCTCCAAAGCAAAAGCATCACTTTCTATACACTGGTAATCCATTACTATTAGAAAATAAGCTGTATCAGCTTCATCCAGTCACACGCCACTTACTACATCAAGATTCTCTTCACCATACAGTTATCCAGCATCAAGAAAATAATGTGACACAGTAACAACAGGAACGTTATTTTCTTCCACAGTAACCTTAATTAGCACTTAGGATATGTACAGATAATATAGATTGTGAGTTTGTTCTTTTTAAAAAGCCACTGAATTCATATCAACCATACATTCCCTTTAACTACAGTATAGCAGATCCAGTATAAAAGACAAAAGCAAAAAGAAATGAAGACTAAAGCACAATAACACATAATTTAACCAAACTGTCATGATGCCACCAAAAAGCCAACAAGTTCAGGATCTCTTACCTCAGGCATCCAAAAGTTTACGACAGCAGTACACATCAATCATTCCCTAATTAACAACTAAAACTTTGTTTTAATCTTGCATGTATTTTGGTGTGCTTTTCTTGCAAAAGAAAGTAACTGAGCGGACGGTCTTGTAGACAAAAAGAAACAGCCCTAAAGATATAGGAAGTATCTTTCACTATCCAAAACTTTTCACTGGACCCCCCCATTATAAAGGTTGTGATCCATAGGACAAAGCCCAGTTAACAACTACTTACTAATGGCATCCCTTGGGAGTCAGCGCTGGGGCCAGTACTGTGCAACACCTTTATTAAAAACCAATGATAGCATAGAGCAGACTGTTCGTGGATGTTACCAAATTGGGAGGAGTAGCTGACGCTGAAAGTGAGAGCTACTACTTGAAGGGACCTTGGCAGGATGCAGGAATGGATGATAGGAACCTCCTGAGGTTCAGCAGAGGCAAATGTCCTCCATCTGGGATGGAATAGTCTCATTCAACAAGCACTGACTGGGTACAACTTGATGGAAAGCAGCACTGCCAAGGGTTTGGGGATCCTGGTGGACAACAGGCTGTAACCCGAGTCAAAAGCATCTTTACAGAAAGGCCGAATGTATGTTGGGCTTTCTAAGCAAGAGAGAAGCCAACAGGTCAGGAGAAGTGATTCTTCCTCTGTATTTGCCAGTTGGGAAACCGTGTCTGTAGCAGCACATCCAGTTCTATGACACTGGCATTCATGAGCAAGTCCAGTGGGTGCATAGGGAGCTGAAGCATTTCACACATGAAAGGAGGCTGAGAGCACTGGGTTTGTTCAGTCTTAAAAAGAAGCTTATGAACAGCTGCAACTACCTAGTGGGAGCATGTAGAGAATGTGGAGCCAGATTCTTCTCAGAGGTACACTGAGATAAAATAAAAGGCAGTGGACATAAGCTCCATTTCAAATTTATTTATTTATTTATTTATTTATTTACTTATTTAAAAAAGGAAAAAACCACAGTGGAAGTAGTTAAACTTCAAACAGTCTTACCCGAAGAAGCTGCACAATCTGCATCCCCAGAATTACTCAAAACTCAACAGGGCAAGACTCTACACAGCCTGATTCAAGTTGACCCTGTCCCCATAGATAGAATTCAAGAGAGGCAAGGGCAGAAGTTTGGAACACTGATTTCCAGAGGCCCCATATAACCTAAGTAATTATAAATTTTTATATTTTCAATTACATTAATTACTAGCTTCTTTTTCAAAGAGCAATGATAACTTTTTTAAATACTTCTTAATTTCTACAATGGAAAAACATCTAATGAAATCTGCACCGTTCTGAAGCATTGTAATCCCATTACTTTTTAAAATAGTTTCCCTTAACATCTCTTCTACATATACTACAGGTATGGCATATGGACAAACTGCAAAAATACACCTCCTAGAGGATAAGAAATTCTTTAAAGTAACGATTTTGCTTTGCTTTCCCAATTATACTGCTCAAAACATCCTCTACTGCTCAACCATGGAAATGATCTGGCATTAAAATTAATCTGAGATTTTACTTTGTAAGTATTAAGGACAGTAGGAAAAATCAACATTAGCTAGTAAACACTCATAGTGTCTACTGAAAACTAAAAAAAAATTATAAAGACCTCACAGACTTATTTTAAATTAGATAAAAATCAGGAACTGCATTTTACTTTCAGTTACAAAGAGTATAAGAGTATAAGAAAACACAACTGTTTGCTGTAACAGTCTACTTTAATTTTTTAAAGTGTGAAATCTTAAAAATAATGCTTCCTAAACAGAAGTTATTTAACTATAACCCCAAAGCACTGAAAGTACAAATAAGACTCCAGCATTTCTTTCTTCCTTAAAACCCAAACAATAATGTATTGTATTATACTGAATATTTTTATCAAATCAAAAAATAAAGTGGATTATCAGAATGCTATTTTTAATTTTTAAAACTTGGTTAAACAATTTGTTTATATAAATATTCATTGACCAAGCTAAGGAAGTCTATTTATAGGCCTTATAACTATATACTTCATTTAATATATTGATGCCAACCTAAAATGACATATAAAAAGTCACATTACAAGCAGTTAGATTATTTTTGAAGTAACTAAATACACTGATTTAAAGATATTTTTCATGTAAGTGTTTGGCTACGTAATATACAGAAATAGTCCCTTTATTTTTCATATTCATTGGCATTTCATAAAATGTATCTACACCAAGAATTTTTACATACATTTGAATTTATAGTGTAATATGACACAAACATTGTTCTCCTGCCCTTAGTTTTTGATCATTAAAAATACTTTAACATCCTAGAAAAGCACAAAGACCATTACCAAATATTTGGGATGTACATATGAGCAGGCAAAATCTCCTACGGTAAGCACTGGCCCAAAAAAACTCCACAGTATGTGTAACAAAAAGAGGGAATTAATGTTTTCAAGAAGATTATCAAATATAAAGCTACACAAGGAATATTCTTTCTAAGCCATCACTGACAGGCTAGTGTTGCCTGGTTCTGCTTGGCAACACTTTGTTAATACTCTGTTCATTAATTTAACAAACTATCAGGAGAGTATGTTAGAATGGGCAAGCATTATCTCTTGCATTTCATTTAATTAAACTCTGTTCTAGCAATATGACAGTCAGCATTTCATGAAGGGAATTATTTTAAGGATGAAGGTAGAAAATATTTCAAAGTGCCCTGCTAAAACATGAAAGCATAATCTAAAATTACCCCTGCACATACTGTAATTTATCTATAAAATTAAAGATGTTATTTCCAGAGTTCATAATTAATTGGATTCCACAGAGAAATTATGCAGGCATTCCAGATAGCAAAATGATGCACAAAGGCACAAAACATAGTGCCACAGGACAACCATAAACAACCACTGTGACTTGCACAAATTACAACAATCACTGAGACTTAATGTGAAATGAATACTGGCTGCCTTTTGTATGTGGTCATTACTCCGCTGCAAAGAAATTGCCATTGAATTTTGATTATATTGCCTTAATAAAAAGTAATGAAAGTGGCTCATGCTCTAGAGGCTTTCTTTTAAATGATACTCGACAGCGATCCGCGAAGGCCAGAGTGCCACAAGCTACTGATGACACCTCACCTGAGGGAGGCAATGTTACCCACCATTGCAGGTGACTGCAGTGAGGCTGGCTTGCCTTCTTGCAAACAGTTTAACTAAACACTTTCAATGACACATCAGTCAGAAATAAGCTTAGCCTTTAAGACTTACCATCAATCCGACTAACAAGTTCTTCCAACATTTTCACTTTCTTCTGAATTCCCGGCTGTGCAAATGTGTAGTTATCCTAAAGAGGAGATTGTATGCAAGTATTAGTTGTAGAAAAGAAAAACGTTTCTTTTCTTTCAATTACTTATCTAAATCCATGCATTTTTCTATGTTTTCCTACAGTCTTTCTGTTTTGCTTCTACATTTCCTAGGTCTGCTGCTACAACAAAATAGTAAATCATCGCAGTGTATAATCCTGCGAGTCCCCATCTCTAACAGTATATACCCTATAGCTACGCCTGCAACAACTGCTCTCTACTTGCTCATCTACTGAAGCTACAGTTTTATTGCACAAGTCCAAGTAGCTTTGAAAGGCTCTCATCTTACATGCCAAAATGTGCCATGCTAGAGTTTTTTTAAGATGATTTTTTTTCTCACAAATTTACAGTTCTAACACAAATAATGTAGGAAGCATGAAAATTTAGACCATAATCAGAGATAAGGAAATAATTTGATCTTTAGAAGTGCGGAATAAACATTTCAAGAAGCATAAGAAATCAAAAGTCTGTTTTAATGCAGTCAAAGCTGTTCTGAACCAAAGATTACAGTTAATGTCATGCATCAAAATCTAACACACCACCTATATAGCTAAAATGGCATTATATTTGCATATATTTGTCTGAATGTATTAACTCTAAATGGATTTTTAATTTTTGGATTGCAGCTCTATAATATAGACTAGAGTTTGAAATAATGAGAACAAGAGAGATATCTCCGCTTGAACCCCAAAGTGATTAATCTTTTTAAATTATTACATTATTTAAATATACAGCAATGTTTCTGAATATTTGACTGAGAATCCCTTCATTCAGCTCATCTTGTTATAGTTTTGCTGTGGTTCTTGAGAGATTTAAGAAAATTACCATACCTGTTTTAAAAGAAAGTTGACATGTAGAGTTTTTTTGTGTAACCACTACTTACACAGAAAATCAGAGTAAAGGATTTTTCATCTCAACTGCTATTGTTTGAGTAATTCCTTTATCAACTGGAGAGCCGAGTAACTACCCAAAAGTCAGCCTAAAAAGATTTTCATTGATACTGAAATATTAATTTTTCTTAACTTGATTTCAAATGACATGATTATCAGTTCATTTTTATGTATTCTGACAGATTTTTCTATTTTTAAAAAAAAGTCTTATTGACTTTCTTGACTATATTTACATGATGTTTTCTTTTAATTTGTTTTACGAAACTGAATTGTAATTTAATCTTCAAATTCTATAAAACTAGCATGAACTATGAAGCCTAAAAGTTCACAAGGCAAAATGATACGCTAATAATTTTTAGTTACAATTAGTAAGTGCATCAAAAGTGCATCAGCCAACAAGTGATTACAGTATCAAAAAGTCTACTATTGCTCTATAACTGACCACAGTAGAAGGTATTTTAAAAATTAGGCAAAATTTTCTACTGGCCCAGCCACAGCCCTTTCACAGTAATTAATATTAGAAATTAAAGTATAAACCAGAACTGTGGATGAGGAAGCAAAAATAATTCTCTGAATTTTGGAATTTTCCACAAGAATCACCAAGTAAAATAGGCATCCATTTCATCTTGCTGGCGTTGTTTCTCACACAGAACATAAGCATCCTTTGTAGTGCAATAAAGCACCAAAATTGAAAGAATGGAAAGACCCATACAGAATTCAAACCCATTATAATCCCATTCTGGGGACAAAGAAACTATCCCATGCGCTGGAAAACTGCCTTATATACCAGGCAGACACACTCCTGTATTAGTGAGGTATAATATCCAGGACACAGAATCTTTAGGTAATTGTTATAATTTTCTTTACCGAACCTACTCTAACACAAAAATTGTATTCGCTTTTTTTTCCCCAAATGTTCATATGCCATTCTAGTTATTTAAAGAAAGTTAACTGGTGTTTCTAGAAGTAGTACTGCACTCAAAGTACAGCAACATGGTACTCAATTATTTCCTCTATAACAGATCCTCTGTAAAAGTATCTTCACATATTTAACACTGAAAGTCAACACACAGTTAAAACACCAGCGCTTCGATCATTAGTGTCTCCCCAGACAGCGCAACTCCCAACTGTGATCTATGAATCTGAAACTGTTTTCTCTCTCAAAGCCTAATTTACTCCAAACACACCTGGAAATGCAACCCAAAACTGCCATCTTGATTTGAAAACAGTAAGTTTGCTTTTCACTACATTTGATCTTTTGCTTATTTATTTTTCTGTTCATTATTTCAGCTGCAAATGAACACAGCTGGGAGTCACTCTTCTATCTGTGCTGACTCATCTAACTGGAAAGATCTTTATTGGCTCCCCCAGTCCTCTCTTCTAATTAAACTATGTTCTACATATCCCCTCCTATGACACTTGTAGTTGACTTTCTGAAGTTTATGAAATTGTGAGAAGGACTCTGTAAACATAAAAGGTATTCTGTTATCCTTGCCCCTTTTGTGCTTATAGGTGGAGAAAAAACACAGCAACACAGTCAGAAAAAACGTTAAACTCACGAAATTCATGAACTACTGCTCAGGGCAACATCAAAGTACAGTGGCTAAGATTTTAGTTCCTCTATCATTTAATTTAATTGGTGATACCAGCTTTGAAATTTGACTCAACCATTCCCCCATCTCTTTTATCTCCTCTTCACCAAGTGCCTCTTTCACAGAAGACATCACTGTAGCTCCCTTGCTACAAAAACCTTGCCATGTAAAAGTTCTCTGCTAACTTCCGCAGAAAAAAGAAAAAAGTCCAGATTTTAACTCTCCTACCTATTTCCCTTCACAGTTGTGGGTCCTCTTTTCATTACTCATCCTACAAACTGTTGTTGTGTTTCCTCATTTATTCCTTGTGTAACTGTGACCATTGCTATTAAGCACAAGACAAACTCTGAAAAAAGCCATAAGTAACTGAGAACAGGATTATCTTACCTCAACAGATCTTGTAGCAGAGAGTTCACATAAAATATCTGTTATTTCTAAACACTGTTCTTGACACTTTCAAGTAAGTATTCACATATGACAAAGTATGCCTAAGTACGCAACAGAATCCATGATAAACATAAAAAATTCATGCACTGGTGTGCAATATCTAAATTCCTTGATGTTCTGCTCAGATGGCTTCCAACGCACTTTCAGTGAACTGTGCTAACCTACTTCACAGCTGAATGGTTATAATATCCAGTTCAAACTCTGACACATAATTAGTTTCACCTTACAATACAGAAGGTTAAGACTTTATAATGTCACAAGAGAACAAAACTTGCTTCAGCTTCAAATTTTTATGTTAGTAGTCTGTACTTATTCTGTATAACCACACCATTGCCCTGCAACTACAACTAGATCTGGCAGGACTTCTTCTCAGAGCATAGTCATTATAATTTATAATAAAATACTAAAATCACAGACTTCACTAAACATTATTAAAAGTACTGGGTAACCTCTTACATTTTTTAAGGGTAGAGAAACTAACTGGAAAAAACTTGAAAAAATGCACAGAACAAATTTATCTGGGCCTAGCCTCCTGTACTCACAAAAAGAGAGCAGGGGGGAAGAGGGTGGAAAGAGAGGAGAAGAGAGGGAGTGAGAGAGAGGGGAAGGGAGGGATATGTTGCAGGTGTTAGCTTTTTCTTTAAATAGGTGACAATGGAGTAATTTTAAAAGAAAAAGAAAGCTGAAAAGGAAAGGAAAACAACCTTTTACATCATTATGAAGTAGAAACAGAACCAGCCAAACTAAAAGAAAAACCATTGTCAGTAATTTGACATAATGAATGCAGCCAAGCAGAGGTATAGGCACAATGCTTCTCCATCTTTTCAGGTCACACACGCTGTCCACCAACAATGTACTGATGAAAATATCAGCACCATTTACAGAGGCAAGTGGAAAGTTTTGACACAAAGTCTTCATGGGTTGCTCATTTTTAACAAGGTTTTATCAATCAGAACAGAGCTTCTAAATATAAAGCATACATTAAGCATCATAGGGACACACAGACATAAATGTCTATTTTCTCTACTGATGCATATTTAACAATTCCTATACACCAATTTAGGTATGTTCAAGTAGAGTATCACATGAACAAACAACAACTGAAAGAAACAAAGCTTTCTGTCTTATCTCAATATGTCAGAAAGGGATCTTATGAATTTTATTTTTTCAACTCATTTAAGTACTTCATTCATATATTTCTGAATTCTATAAGCAAAATCCTATTAAAAATCTCAGTTCACCCTGCTCTCAAAGTTAGGTGAAAAGGTAGGGGGAGGAGGGAGGGAAACATGACACTGATTGATAACAGGCAGCACGTATATTAACACTTATCAATGCTAGGCACAGTTTAGCCAAAATGTTTCTTGTAGATCGAGATTATATTGTAAATTCACTCTTATATACAGTTCAGGAAGAAGAGTGTGCATGCACAAGAACAAACACAAATGTACTGGACTCTGCTGTTAACACACATTCCATAGTATGTTCTATAATTACTCCAAGGCACTTCCTTTAAAAGAAAAGCTCTTTCAACATTTGTAGTTATTAAGCCTGACTTTTGAAAATGTAAAATTACCTAAGTACTAAGAAAGAGATTTACAAAGCATTGCAGCTGAATTTTTTTAAAATGCAAAATGGTATCTTACTTATTCCTACATAAAAGGATGAAAAAAAGCAACAGCTTATTAAAAGGTAGGTACTGATTCTCAAGTTAGAATAGTATCCACAGTCTCAGAATCAAAGATCCAACCTTCTACTGGGTTGTGCAATCAAACCTAGTTTTATACAAATGGATTTATTATAAATTACAGAAACTGTTCAGGTAGCAATAAAAGAAGTGCTTAAGGTATAATTTTGGATTTTGGCATAGGCCAGACAACAATTCAAATCTGGATAAGAGCTAGAAATCATAAATATGGACACCTACAATCCCAAAAACTGATGCTGTAAATTTTAGCTAGAAGATAAAATATTTTTATGCTGAAGCATACTGATAGCACAGTATATTTCATCTATAGATTACAAACAGATTTGTTGTCTTCCTGAAAATTTTACTCTCAGTGACAGGCTGGAAAACTGCATTATTTACTTCCAGAGAGACACAAGCTCCTTAAAGGCTTCTGATGACACCTGTCCTTAAGAAAACTACAGCCCTCAGCATAAATCCTGCTGCTGCCCTCAATTTTCTGTTACCTGAAGTACTAACCAAAGCTTACCATTACAAACTTAAAATTGGGCCAAACAAAAGAACTACCTTGGCTTCTCCCTTTTAAAAGCAGTCAGCAGCAAATGACTATAGGGGATGGTAGAAGCAAAACAAGCCTGCAGTGATGTATTTGTAGCATTTCTTCAGTTTCCAGTTTGCAGTGCTGAGACTTCCCTAACTCAGAGTGGTATCTTCATAATTAAAGTTGTTTAAAGATTTTTCATCAACAAAACTTCAAATTGTTCAGGTTCTAAGCCCATGTAAAATGCTTTTCATCCTTTGACAAGTAGTCCAGCAGCTTAGTACTGAATTACTCTTTTTTTTAAGACTATCACTCAGCAGAATTACAAGATACTGTCTTGCGTCAGACAAGATGGAAAGCAACTACTCCCTATACACCTTCTTCATGCAGCTCATAATTTTAAAAACTTCTATTACATTCCTCCACTTAGCTAAGTCATCCAAGTTGGAGAACATAAACCATCCCCCAAAAACTGTTCCATGCCTTTGATCACACTTATCTTGCTCCATTATTATTTTTTTAACTTTAAAGCCATCATTTCAAAATGAGGCAGACAAAAGGGATTAGAACAGCATAGAGTATACTGAGCACAAGCTCATTTTAGGCTTTAAAAGTAGCAAAGTGATGCTTTCTCTCAAGGACTACTT
This sequence comes from Pseudotriccus pelzelni, assembly GCA_035584735.1. Classification (NCBI taxonomy): domain Eukaryota; kingdom Metazoa; phylum Chordata; class Aves; order Passeriformes; family Tyrannidae; genus Pseudotriccus; species Pseudotriccus pelzelni. The sequence goes on along the minus strand of JAWMRA010000041.1, from coordinate 15,129,171 downwards.
ACATAAACCCTCCTCCCTATGTGATAACAGGCAATGTTTCTACCATATATGCTTAGCTTTTTAATGAACTTCTGGTAAAAAGGACTTTATCAAAATGCACGTTGCATGCAGTTTGTTCACAGGCTCACTGATTCCTTCCAAAAGCTGATAGGTTTGTGCTGCTTTACAGGGGCTCTAGAAAATATTAAATAATATAGGTTTTTATCTTTTAATCATTAATTCTGCTTATTCTACACCTTCTCCAAACTTCCCTGATGCATCTGTCTAATTGTCTGTGCTCTCCTGAATCCCCTTCAAATCATTTTCAAAATCTAATGTCATATTCACTCCATTTCATTCCACCCAATACCAAAGCAGTTTTGAGTATTGGCCTTCTTGTTTACCCATTACCAGAGACCCTAAAAGGAGAAAATCACAGATACATATTAAACTGAGCAGAGTTAGCAATAGTCCCTGAAATTTTTACTAGGCATCCTGAAGCACAGCATCCCAGCGATGCATTCAATCTTCTAAACTGATGGGGAGGAATATAAGTCCTCCAGTGACTAAGCAAGCTACTAGGATTTTTTTAACTGAGAAAGGTAAAATTTGCTTAAAGAAAAATTTCCAAACTCTTGCTCTTCTTTGAATCTTCTTTTCCTTCACTGAAAGTTTAAAACACCATAAAGCAGTATTTGCTCCAACAGATTATTAAGAGAAATAGAATCAGATATCTGAGGACAAATACAGAAAGGATTCTGGATGGAAGCACCTATTGTGGGGCCAGGCTTATGTTTCAGAAGATTTGAGTCTCATATATGACATGCAGATACAGCAACAGAAAAATACCACTTAGGAGTATCATTTGATAAGTGATTACTAAAAATGGTGGAGTTCTCCATTTCTCATCAGAAGAAAAGCCATTCTAGGATGCTGAGCAGGCACAAACTCCTGCCTTGATTATGGAACCTATTTCTCATGAAATTTCTCATGTTCATCACTTAGCAAAAAGTTGTTACTTTTATAAGTGTTTTAGAACACAATTCTGATCAAGCAAACCACTGTTTTTCCTTGGAATAGTCACACAAAAAAAAAAAAATCCACCATGTTTTGTCACTCTCAGGATCCAACCTGGACAAGACACTAGCACAAAATGAACAATCTGGATTTCTGGAAACTACTAAACACTTATCACCATAGAGAAGTTCTGACACACAGATGGAGTTACAGCAATAGTAGCTGCAGGGACAGACGCAGAGCATGAATATGCAGTTGAAGCATTGAAGAGAACAACACACAGAAATAACTGCTGCTAGCATTTCTGACAATCCCTGACAAGGCTTCCACATTTCTCAAGAATACATTTCTGACTGGCATTACGATCTGTTTGTATAGGAACTGGAGCACGACTGCACTGCTGTCTTTCAGTATCAGCTGTATGATGTTAGTGGAGACTCTGAAGGCTGCTTGTCACATCGTTATATCATATATCCCATTTTCCCTGAACACACCTCATTTGTGTGCTATGTTCAGCTGAGGAAGCTGGGATGAAAGACTACTTTCTCCATTCAGCTAATGAAGAGGTAATAAGGAAGCTATACTTGACCTATTTTTCTATTAAAATAAACCTTTAGAAGGTTCTTTGAAGAATTTTCAGAAGAGTTAATTCTGCACATACTTCCCAACACTTAAATGCATTTTCATGTTACTTATCGGTTCCAGTAGACCTCTGAAAGGCTTTCCAAGCAGCATTCCATCCATCCATCCATCTAGACAGACAGACTTCAGGCACACCTTAGCAACAACTTTCCATAACTCAGAAGTGAGTAAGAACTTTGCAGGATTCCCTTCAAAGATCATAAATCTTGCTATTTGATCAGCCATAGAAATAGCTATTATGTACCTCAGCACACTCCAGTCCCTGGGAATGAATTATCTCCCTTTTATTCTAAAATTTACCAGGCCATGATAAATAATGATATTAATATTTTAGTGCTATTTTTATACATCTGGTTAGATCATTATGCAATGCATATATTTCCTCTTTGGTTATTTTATTACCATTATACTTGAACTTAAAATGAAGAGTTATACTCTATTTTATACATGAACATTACATTTTCAGGTGGCACAGATCAATGTGAACTTTTTACTTGAATGTTAACGAGACTCTATTGAGAAAAGTGTTATAAAGGATGATTTAGTAATAAAAAAAAGTTAATTACAATGGATATATGGGAACGTCTAGTTAATTAAATGGAAAAAACACTCATGGGATAATTTTAGTTTTCCCATATGCAGAGCCACAGGTGAAAAATGCAAATATGCTCATGTATCATCTACAGTTTGCAAGCGTTCTAAAGACAACCAGCTTTATCTTGAGCATGGAAGATATATTTTGCATATGGCCACACACACCCTCAGAAACAGGGTTTTATAAATCTGCATAAATCAGCACATTTTGCAAGAGAACACAGGCTGCAGACAAGTTCTGTGGAAAAGAAGCTGAAGTCTCGACAGACAGCAAGCTCTGAATGAGTCAGAGGGAAGTCCTGGCAGCAAAGCTGGCCAGCAGCCTCCTGGCCCCCCGGATGAAGGGATTATCCCCACTCAGCACTCACTGTGAAATCACAGACGTTGGAAGAGACCTCTGAGTCCAAGCCCTGGACAAAGCAGAGTCACTTGGAGCAAGCGGCTTAAGGCCATGTGGAGTCAGATTTTGAACTTCAAGGATGAGGACTCTACAACCTGTCTGACCAAACAGTTCCAGAATTCAATCACCTTTACTGTGTAGATCTTCTCTGTAATGCTTAAAAATAGTTTCTTGTATTTTAGGACCACATCTAGAATACCATATCCAGTTTTAGGGACCTCAATGCAAGAAAAATGTGAATAAACTGAAGTAAGAGCAAAAGATCACCAAGATGCTCAGAGGTATGGAGCACATGCTTTGTGAGAGGCTGGATTGTTCAGCCTGAAGAAACGGAGGCTTCAGAAGCACTTGGCAGCAGCCTGACAAAACTTATATTATCAAGACAACAGAGCTCCATTTTTAATAGTGGTGCATAGTGAGAAGGTAAGAGACAAGCAGCATAAACAAACAAAAACTCTTCCATCCAGCTATTGGGAAGAAACTTCAACATGAAAACAAGCAAACGTTGGAACAGGTTAACATCCAGACTGTGCAGTCTCCATCCTTGGAGGTTTCAGGACCCAACTGGACAAAGCCCTGAGAAACTTGATCTGACCTCACAACTGACCGTGCTTTGAGCAGAAGGCTGGGTAGAGGTCTGTTCCTACCAGAATTATCCTATGTTCTTATGATTTTAGAAGTTCTCATTTGTTTCCTTGAAACAAATGAAGACAAAATTAGAGTGAGGTACAGTCTTTCTGGGACAAAAAATAAAGACAAAATTTAGAGCACAGAATCATGAAGCACTGAAAAGGAAAACCATTAGAGCATATCAGCATCCAAAACTGATAGTACATGCAGCTAAAGATTACAAGATTAACAGACAGTTTAGAGAGAGACAAATTTATATTAAAAAATCTCTAATATTTCTATTAAATCAACTTTTAAAATCTCAATCAAATTGTGATGAGACACATGTGCAGTCACTTAGAAACCTATAACGAGTCAACCAACAGAGAAACAAGATGCAAAGTAATCTAAAAGCAGAAAATAGATGAAACTATCATGCAATATCAAACATTAAGTAATGGACAAGTTCTGCAAAACTCTCTAATTGGAGCCAACAACATAGAAACTCCCTGATGACAAAAAACCAGCACAAGTAAATCTTCTAAAGCAACAGATGATTTGATCAAGTTTTTTATTTCTTCTCTCAGCTAAGAACTGTATACATGTCAGGAAGTGACTGTCCTGATGTTCAATGCCAACTCTTATCCTTTATTCCAGAGGTCTCTGTGGTTCAAAGATGTGTTCTTATAATAAATATACACAGAGTCGCATTACATACATAAGGTAGGGAAGTAAGATGAGTGAGGAACAGAGAAACAATAGATACTATGTGTAGCAAAACTTGAGCAAGAAATACATATCTCTTAATACCACCTTCGACAATTCTGGAATCAAGAAAACAAGAGAGTCGAGATGGGCTGGAAAGATAAATTACTTTTCTGTTAAAAATAATAAAGGGATACAAATACAATCATTCTTCCATTACACTCTTAAACACTGAAAAGACAAACACACAAAAAATGTATCTAGTTCATATTAGTCCCAAATTTCACAAAATGACCCTAACTTATATCAAAGTACCCTCTTTAAACTTATCCAAAAACAAATGGAAGCTTATATTGAAGAATTAAAATTATGGAAACAGTCTGCAGAGATTCTTTGATTGCAGTTATTACCATGTCACATATTCCTCTACCCTAAAATCCCTTCACAGTTTATTCAGACATCTCAGACAAGACTCTCACAAGTCACACATGAGTCTCTTGCGCCGTATTTTCAGAGAAAAATGATGGTGCATCCAGAATGCAAATCAGCTGAAGCCTTAGCATCATACAGTGAATCCACTGGGAATCTTTAAAGTTCATCTAGGCCAAACCTCCTGCCATGGACAGGGACAGTTTCAGCTGAATCAGGTTGCCTAAAGCCACATCAGACCTGACCATAAGTACCTTTCCAGAAAAGGGATATCCACAACTCCTTTGGGCTCCCTCATTGTAAAAAATGCACTCCTCCTGTCCAATCTAAATCTACTCTCTTTCAGTTTGAAAAGCCACCCCTTATCCCAACACCACAGGCCCTGGCAAACAGTCTCTCTCCAGCTTTCTTAAAGCCCCTTTTAAGTACGGAAAGGTTATAATAATGTCTTTCTGGAGCCTTCTCTTCTCCAGATTAAACAACCCCAACTTTCTCAGCCTTTCTCACAGGAGAGGTGCTCCACCCCCCTGATCATCTTCATGTCCTCCTCTGGCCCTATTCCAATAAGTCCACATCTGTGTTGTCCTGTAGATCCCTGAAACGGATGCAATACTCCAGGTCAGGTCTCAGAAGAGCAGAATAGAGGGGCAGAATCACCTGCCTTGACCTGCTGACCACTCTGATGCAGCCCAGGATACATTTGGCTGTCTGGGCTGCAAGTGCACACTGCTGGTCAAGTCCAATTTTTGTCCACTAATATCCCCAAGTCCTTCTCTGCAGGGTTACTTTTCCCAACCATTTCAACCTTTAACTACATGACTGTTCTATCTGGCAAATAAAGTGGTATCATCACAGAAAAGAAAAGAAGCAAAACAAGAGAAGGGGAGAAGAAAAACAAGAAACCCTTCCATTTCAGCAGCACTCTGCAGTTGCACTGAATTAACTGTAACATCATTAGTCACACCACTAGCATAATCCTTCAAGCCTGCTTTTGATAGATGAGTGCATCCTTGAATACACCCAGTACCATTCCATTTATGTAACAGCTTAAATTTTCATCGCTGCAGTTTAATTCCATTACAGTTAGTTTCCATATTTTGCTTATCAGTGCTTGATGGTTTTGTATGAAAACAGAATTTTACGGACAAATGACCTAATCTCTGAACCTCCATTCCTAGAAAAAAAAAATAGAGCAGCAGGCCAGTGACAGACAATGTTCCAGAAACAGGTAAAACAGTTGGAGGGCTTCCATTTCTTTACCCAGCTTTCTTCCTTTCCAGTGGATTTCAAGTTCTCACTTTTTTATTTTTGTAATGACTTTTCACATATTTTTAACGTGTTCAAGTATTTTAAAATTCAGTAGTTCTGAGACATCGAAGTAAGGAAAACAGCATTTATTACAGGAATTGACATTGAAAATGACTATGCATTTCAACAGTGCTACACAAAACATTAAGCTATTTGACCTTTAACCAGGAAAAATACACTTAATATGACTTCAAAAAAAAGTGAAAGACTTCTGTTGCTGACTCAATTTTATAACAATTTTGTCAAACATGAACTCTGCCACAAGTTTCAGTTCACAATGTGCCTTAGCCAATGAAAGATTCATATTAAAGTATTAGTCATCGGAAAGATTGTTGTAGATACTTCTGATCTTCATAAACTCATATGCCCAAGAATGCAAACATCTACACACAAATCCACCATTCTCAGACTGTAAGTTGGTGCATTTAACAGAAAATTGTGCCTGCATTTATAGCTTCTCCACATAGAAAAAAATCAAACAGTGACATAGCACAAGTATCAAATTTTAAATTGATATTTTAAAAATATGAAGATAATTTCAGGAACTATTAAGACAGCAATCACCTATAAGTCGTTATATTAATGACTTAAAAATTAATAGGTAAGCCAGCTTTTCATCACCTCAGTGAGATCTTGAGCAAACATTCTTTATGCTTATTGACTGAGGTATAAAACATGCCTCTAGAACTGGAGATTTCAGCTCTGCTCTAGAACATCATACCACAATGAAACATGCAGACATTTTGACGAAGTTTCATAATTGTTTTCCTTTTCCTTTCTTTTCTTTCTATGCCGAACTAGCAGTAGATTTCTCCAGGGGGAAAATCAACTTCTTCCCTGTTTTTCATAGATGTACTCTTTCTCAACAACCTGAAAGTTCTTCAAAGGCATGACATTAACTGGTTAATTCCGCTACTTACAGACAGGAAAAATCAATTTACCTGAATGCCATCAAGCAACTTGCTCATGCACCAGTAACTGTCAGCTTCTATGTTCTGCAGCACTTCTTCAGCCAGACTGGAAACATCAAAATTTTCCACTTCTTCTTCTTCTGTTTCAGCAAAAGAGAGAGAAAGACAAGTCAATGAAGTGCACAGAATAAATAAAGCAAGGATGAGGAAAATAATTGAAAACAAAGACAGCCACCACTTATCTTCTAGTCAGAAACTTCAATGCACATTTACTTTAACAGGGACTAAATGAATCATTTATTGCTCAACTGTGTCATCTAATGGCTTTAAATGTTAATGAATACTTAATTTCTTGCAGACTGTGAAAATCTCAAATCATGCCTGGTTAACCAGAATTAATATATAATAAATTACTTTATTCTAAACATTTCACACCTGAAAGAAGACCAGAAGCTCTTTGAGAGCCCTCAAGCTATATATGAACAACCTCTGAAGAAGATGACAATGTTTGCATCAATGCACAGAAAGTGCAAATATGTCGCCAACCTTCACTGAAGAAAAAGCCCTGAAAAATACCTATTAGAAAACCACTGAAATTTAATTAGAAAGCAGACTGCAACTTTTCAAGGAGGATCTGTTTTTCAGGCAAGCATTTGGAAGTAGAAGGAAATCAGCCAAAAGGACACAGATGATTCCCACCCTCCACCCTCAAAAAACACATGATTCTCAACACTGGAAAAGAACAGATCCCCAGTGATGTCTGGATTCCTGGAAATTGTCTTTCACACAAGCACGTTAAAAGAAATTCACATTTCAACATGAACCAAAACTTTACCATCTAAGCTACATCATCTTTTTAAAGCACAGCATCTGAATTAATCCATTCTGAAAAGAACACAAAATGTGTGCTGTGTTGCCACCAAACTTCCAAAGCTCCCATGCAGCTCCAGCAGACAGTTTCACATGAACTGTGAATGCCCTGAGTAAATGCTGTAGCTTCCTTCTTGGAGCAGCTCAGTGTCTCACTGTATCAAGATGAGCATCAAAGAAGCAACTGTCCCAGCCCTGGTTTACTCTCAATGAAAGGGCGGTGCAGAAGAGAGAGGTGTTTAATTCTCCCCAGACAGTGCGTAGTACACCAGAAAAGGAGTTTCCTCCATTACCCAACTGCAAGGTAGTGCAGAATACCAAGAATATATAGTATCTTAAAACTCCTATTACCTATTTTATAGCTTTTCAGTGTGTAGTGTGTAGTTACAGATGTCTAAGTACATCCTTAGGTCATCACATTTGATTATGCTACCTTAAAGCACTTATTTGTCAATTGATAATAACAATTATCATTACATACAGTTTAAAATAATTTTAACATACCGCTGATTTTACCACTACTAATAGACACTACCAGCAAGGTGTTACCAAAGCATTCTTGTTTGCATTGGTGCCTGTATGTGGGTGTGCACCTTCTAAAGGATCACTGGGTTTGGATTGTGAAATATTAATGGCTGTAGGACAAGAAGATTAGATTGTGTTAAACGCATTAGTTAAGATATTTACTTACCAGGGAAATCTGGTAAATAAAACAGGGATTTCAGCAGAGACTCCATAAAATAATAGCACAGGATGAACTCAAGAGGTGGCAGGGTTGTAAACAACATACCAGTAGTCATTTAATAGTTGTTAAAGGAATGCCACCTTCGCATTGGAGTGCAGTTTTACAAACTCAGATAAACAAGTATTCAACACATTTCAAATACCTTGTATAATAAACTCAGATATAACTGCCTTGCAAAACAATGAAGAGTGAGCAGCAGACTGCAACAGCAAATTTTTTTTTACAGATTCTTTTGTGAGGAGGAAGAAAATCCTTGCCCAGTGTCAGCAGGGTATTCCTCCCAGTAAAAAGGAGGGCAGATCCTCCACAATGGACAGCAAATTCTATCAATACTTCTTGGAAAATGGGGGTAACATAAGCAGTAAGTGGAGACGATGCTCCCCTTTCTGCTCAGGTCCCATCACTTACTCTGTTAGACCCTTCTCATTAAAGACATTTCTAGAACAAACTTGGCTTCATTTCACTCATTAAATCCAACCCCTTCACAAAAAAACATATTAAGAGAAGAGCCCAGCATAACACAAAAGTCTTTTCATGGTAAAGATGCTTGAATACAAGGGAGATAACAAGAAAGGATTGAAGGAAGGCAAACAGGCCAACATCAGTAGGAGAACCGAGACATCTAGCAATGAAGAAACAGATTAGAGAAGTAGCTAAGGGGATGTACATTTGGCAAAATTAATCCAAATTGAAATGCCAGTTCTGCAGTTCAAAAAATTACAAAAGAAGAGTCCTCGAAAGTCCAGAAAAAGTAACAAAGAAACATCAACATGTCGTTTACTAAGTTCCCTAACAGAAAAATTACTGAGAGTATAAAGAAGATGTAGACAAAGACAGAAAATTAGTAGACTTAACATAGACAAAAAAAGTTGATTTAAGGTGACAAGTTTCATATGAACCTGTAAAAAATATCAATATTAAGTCTTTATTTATCTACCTCCAACCTGATGTACCTTGAGATTTTTAAACAAGAAAACCACACAATTTTTAGAACAGAAGCCTTTTTTAACAGTTCAAAAATTAAAATTAAGGATGAAGATTCACATGAATTTAGAAAAAAGATCTTTTCCAGAAAGAAATGAAAATTAATGATGTATCCTCTACAGCAGAAACAAATTCTTCAGTACATCTTATACATGTTAACTCACAAAAAAGTCTTACAGTTATACAGTTTATTAGATATTCATAAACCAGTGCCTCAGTGGGAAAAGAAAGTCTCATTAATATTTTTAATTTTCATTTTAATATTTAAGATGGAAAAAAAAAGAAATCCATTCCCTCTCTGCTTCACTATGTCTATAGAAAAAAAACAATAAAAGAACCAGAGTTCCTCAAATTTATATAAAACACAAACATATACTGAACTTCCCTTCGAATGAAGCAGTCTTCAGACCCTCCTCCACCAAACATCTGCTGAAAGAATGAGATTACAACTACTTAGATAATGTGTTCCTTTGCAAATTTCCTGTCTTGGAGCACCTTTTCTTTTCATGATGCTGCTATCACTTTTCTGAACAAAAAGGAAGCTATAAACCTTAGCACAACACAATAACTCTTCTACAGGTGGGTATGAAAAGATAACAAATGAAAAAGACGTTTTATCTTCTCTTTCTCATCTTTCTTATCTTACCTCCTTTTTTTGTCCTTCTCTTACAAAATCTATGATTTCACACCACATTCTCACAGCAGGATTTAAACCAACAAAAAAGCTGAAGATACACATAACCTTCGAAGGTGGGGCATCTTCACCTCCCCTCACAGCCAACACAGAAGAACAAGTAGTCTTGGAGTACTGCCTGACTTGTTCTGAACTAGTAACCTAAAATAAATCATATTAATCACACCAGGGAAAAAAAAAAATCTCGTTTCTCAGTATTAGCTATGATTTGGTCTTAAAAGGGTTGTCTCAGAATGCAGACCTCTAAACTGTGAAAGTATAAAATTTGCTGAAATAAAACTTTAAACACACATCAAAAGATTTTCCATTCTGTGACTGAACTACCTGCAACAAGCAGTCAGAAAACTACTGCAGTGTGTGACACTAGGCTGAATGAAGCAACTTGGACAACAAAGACACTCCAGCAATAATATTTTGGAAAAACTAGATTCTGACTGTTCTAGTACAGATGGATTATTAAATTAGAATGGTGATTTTTTTCCCCAGAAAATACAATATAACTTTTAAGAAATATCTTTCAATGGTTCCAATTACTGTTCAGCACAGGTATGTTCCCCAAGCACAACGAGAATGTCAGGACAGGCCCTTCTGAAAAGAGTACAGGTCTGACATGAATTCATTACTATAAGTAAAATTCTTATTATTCCACAGAGAAAAACAGCAAAAAAAAATGAAGATATGGAAAAGGATCCATTATCAAGTTCTCTCTGTTCTAGTTTGGGTGACCTTATAAAGCAACAGATATAGAAAGCATTTAAAATATCCAGTTCTTTCACTAAAAGAATCCATAGTCCCCAATTATAATGCCACAGAACCACAAGCTCAACCATTACAGAACTAAAAACAGCACTTTTTGGAAGTACTCATCCAGGCATCTTATTCTGTCTCTCCCTTCTGAAGAGACATCTGAGAACAACATTGTTTTTCTGTGGTTTAAACAGACTGATCTCTAGCATTTTCATAAGCCTCTTAAATGCAAAATAAATATTCAATATTTTTATATGTTCTTTAAATATATAAGCTACTTCTAGGTTAATTTTCAATCCCATTGTGCTTCCAATGCATCACTAAGTCATCTCTTCTGAAGTCAGATAACAAAGTTTTGAAATTAAAACAAAATCTAATTAAATGTGTAAGACAACTCAACTGTACTTCAGTTATACCCTAGTAGCATTTCCCCTATGTAAAATAACTGTGTCAAACTTCAGCTTAAAACTCAGCAACCAAGTATTTCAAAGAAAAAGTCTAATTACTTCAAGCTCTATTAAAATACATGTTCATTAAATGAGCTAAGTAGTACAGTTTTGGGTATGTTATATTAACTGGTACTTTCTGATTTAAATGTGGTATATGCTGAACAAGGACCTACACTGTGGAAGCATTCAGGCACTATTCTAATAAAGATGGCACAGCATCACAGAAGCAAAGTCACAAACATGCAAGTCCTCAGTGATGTGCAATGGTTTCTGCTGCACCAATTCATCTTAAGTTGCTACACTTTATTGAGGAAAGCCATCCCTTTTAACGATACGTTCCAATTAAAGAACAGTTGACTGGCAAAATGCTATGTAACATCATAATTTACATATTTAATGCTTACTCATTTATTTCGGTAGGCACATAGTGCAAAATGCTTCTTTTTCCATGTAGTTTTAAGGGGGGAAAGCAATCAAGCTCTATGTTGCTTTTTTTTTTTTTTTTTTTTTTTTTTTTTTTTTTGCTTGTTCAGATGAAGAAATACACACACAGGAGAAGTTTAGAAAAGGAAGAGTATAGAAGTGATTTCAGGAAAAACAACAGAAGATGCAAAAATAACCATCCCAAAAGTACATAAGATATTATTTGTGCTTGACAACATAATGGCAATTTCTGGTTTTAAATAACTTCACATTTATTTTCAATGAGGGAAATCTGACTAGACAGTAATATCTGAATAGACAGTAGTATAAAATAAATAAAAGAACATGGACAGAAACAGAAGGCCAGTGTGTGAATGTGTCAATATCTGGGGGAAAAAAGATCACTGTACCCGATTATGGTCTTACAGAAACGTTTCTCATTTTCTTCAGTTTCCTGTGGAGATCTTTATCATGTTATCTGTGTAACTGTAAAAGACAGTAAAATAGTTGCCTGGAGGAAAACTTGTAGCATGGAGTCTATGACATGCTGATCTGAATATGTGCATTGCTGTAAGCATGGTATTAGCCATTCTATACTCATTCCCGGGGTATGCTTCTGAAACTTCCCACAGTGCAAAAAGAGTAACTTTTTCTAAACAGCTTTAACTGGATCCATTCCCAAAGGCAAAGACATGAGGATAAAATGAATTAAAAAGAAAAAAAATAGTACTTACAGCTAGTTACAGACTTAGTTTTCCAATGATAATAGAAAATACACATGCTAAATGCCTCCATTAAAAATAGATTTTAAAACAAGATTAAGCCCAACTGATGATTTAGGTGGAAGTTGTTCAAATGTTAAAATTAAGTTCAGATTTGTCTCTGCCTTTTATATGTGATTGATTTCTTCTAAAGAATGCTAGACTTTGACCGTTTCAGTACAGATTATGCATAAAAACATCTGCCATCACAGACAGATGGAATTATACAATGCAAATTTTTGCATTAAAGAACTGGAAAAATTTAATTTCAGAGAGAATTTTATTTATGAAGAAATCATGTCCTGAAATAAAATACTGAAAACGTATGACATTACTAGAATGGGTTAATGATATTGCTACAGTAACTAGTAGCCCTCTCAATGCATCCAAATAGCAATCTCTGTCCAACTGCGCTCAAATACAATCAACAAAAGCATAACCTTTTTTAGAACTATTCACAACTTCTCTAAACTCTGTTGCCAACACCAAAAGTCAGTCTTTATAAAGAGGGAAAAAATGAAAAATGTAACTTGATAGTTTTAGTACTTCATTACACTACGTAAGCCCATACAAGAGATATCTCTATTAAATAAAGCATATTCTCTCAAAGGAAACCCATTTTTAATGAAACAGACATTTAATTGTGCTATTAATGTTTTCATTTCAGTTTTTTATCTTGAAATGGTTTCACAACACAGAATCAGCAAAACTCAGATGAATCCACTGGAGCAGGAGGCAGGGAACAAAACAGATGGCGGTACAAGAAAGGCCCAGCGCTGAAGCCCAGAAGAGACTGGAAGATCACCAATAAATTATGACTGTTCTTTACATACACCCAATATATAAAACAATATAAATAAACATTAGATCGGTTAATTATCTGAACATTTTTAAATTGTTCGTTTGGGGTTTTTTACAGCAATAATTTGTGTAAATTTATTTCTCACCTAATGTATAAAAAGTATTACCATATACTTCAAGTCCAAATTATACAGCTCTTGCAGTGGTGCAAGGAAACCATTCTGGCCATACATGCACAGGCACTTGTCTGTATAACGCTTACTCTGCTTCATACAGATCTACTTCAGATGTTGTATCTTCAGACAGACCAAACCTAAAAGTTACCACCCAAGCATAAAAACTACAAAATCACACATATATGGTTGCATGCAGAGGTTCACAGTAATACTTCCACAACTAGAAGATCTCATATATTCCACTTCAAACTCAGTTTTCAAAAAGCTTTATGCAACAGTCACTGCTTAACTAAGGCAATGTTTTTCTAAGGAGATCAGGACATAATAGTGCATTGAAATGTAAATTCTTTCAGTAACAGCTACCTAATTAAATATGTACAAAACCACATCAGTATCTCTCATTGAAGAAGTCCTAATTAGACATTAATCTGATAGAAATAGCTTTTGAGCTGGTTAAGGATTAATCACCAAAGTAAAGCCTTCCCTTTCTTTGCCGTACTACAGTCACAAAGGTATAATTAAAAAAAAAAAAAAAATTAAAAATAACTTTATCATCTCATCAGTCCAGGCTTAGGTAAATACGACCTTACTGCATTTCAAATATTCCCCTATAACCAGTCATGTTCTCACATACACAATATATTGTCTGTTTTAACACTGTTAATAATCTTACATTTGTTTTCAGTTGATCTGCTACAATTTCCTTAAGATGCAATAGAAAGCAAGACGAATCTCTTTATATGTCAGTGTAAGAATGATGTTTTAAACATCAATCATTATACTTTATTAATTCTCTAAGTAATTTTACTGCACATGGCAACTGTTACAACCTCCTCTGACCTAGAGAGCAAGGTCATGTCCAAAACCACTGTAAACTTGATCGCTTGGACTGAATTTCTATGCTCTTCAAAATTAATTTATGACCCTGCAAGTACTCTCAATTTGCTCTATCACAAAAGAGTAAATATTTCATATACTTTTTCTCTAATTCCAAATTCTGTATAAAAGTAATCAGTAAATCCTTCAGAGACTTCCTTTAGTTGGCCTACATGCTTACCAGATTTTTCTAGTCAGGCTTTTTCTTGACTAGATTTTAACAGTAAATATGTTTTTTTCCCACCATGCTAAACAATCCAGTTCCTAAATAAATTTGCCCCTTGATTCATATTCATATTCATATTCATAACCCATTGCAAATTTCTGTGCAGAAACAGGCCTGTTTTTAAGGATGATAAATTCATTTGAAAAACAGAATTTCTCAGCTCATGATGCAAATTAATCAAAAGAGATCAGTTCCTCATAGGCTGCAGACTGAGATTACTGCTTCACAAGCAGGAAGATGAAAAATATCTTTACTACTTCAAAATTTCTACAACTAAAACAGGGTACAAAGGAGAATTAAGTAAACCTGGTGGCACCAACAGGTCTTTGACCCACAGAACTTGCATAATGCCAAATATAAGACTGGCAACCTCTCCTATGTGTGAGAAACGTGGCTAGTAAACCTGGCAGTTTACAATTGCAATAAAGAGTATAAGCCATATCCTTGGACATGACATTACTGTTAAACATGAGCCTTCAAAGTTTATAAGATGGCAACTCTTCTTAAAAATGTATTTGAGCAATAATCTAGACCACAATGCTCAGCACAAATTCTTCTCAAAGCATTCACTTTGATAGGTTAGATGCTGTCAACCAAAACAGTTTGCCAGGGAAAAGTGGTCAGTGTGATACCAAATTACAGGACTCATAATTAGCAACCAGTATGCATGATGAGTAGAGGATCCTGATGAGTAGTTTCTTAGCATGCCTGATAAGGGAATTTCCTGAGAAATCCAAAAGGTGCTTAGAGAATAGGAAATGAAAGATTAAAGGTTGAATATGTCTCCCACATCGTGTTAGTATTACCTAGTTTGACCTTATCATTTAATTTTTTAAAGCATCAAGTCTATGTATGCTCATAAAAACAAACACAAAACATCAAGTATGGGATAAGAGCAAAACAAAGCCTGGTCAAACAAGTCTAAAGCAAACCTCAGGACCACAGGCCTTCCCTGTGTTAAGGTACAGGATTGATGAGGGAGCTATTTAGAGACCATCACTCTAGCACTGGAAACGCCTTCAAAAAGAATCTATAAATTATTGTAAATTTTAAAAATAATTATTTATTGGACAGGGAAAAATCCCAAATGCACT
Organism: Pseudotriccus pelzelni; assembly: GCA_035584735.1. Lineage (NCBI taxonomy): Eukaryota > Metazoa > Chordata > Aves > Passeriformes > Tyrannidae > Pseudotriccus > Pseudotriccus pelzelni. The sequence goes on along the minus strand of JAWMRA010000041.1, from coordinate 15,113,731 downwards.
AAAAGCCACAATCTATTTAAGAGATTTAAAAAATAGTCTATGTATCTGCATATGCAAGGGTGAATCTTAAAAGTACTGAAAATTAATATTTCTTATCTAAAACTATAGAAAAATGGATAAGCAAAAAAAGAATTTGTCTTGCATGTAATTACTTAATGATAGAAGATTGGCAAAGAGAATTCATTTGCACAATCCCACAAACAGCCATATGTTTAATGCAATACCTGGATGACTTAGAAATGCCAAAAGTTCAGCTCTAACTTGGACAGAATAATACAAATTATCCAAGAACTTGTATGTAAATATAAAAAGTTCTAAAATTCAGAAATTTAATTTTTTCTTTGACAGAAGACTGAAAAATTTGCCACTGTCAATAAGCTCAGCAACCATTTACTTATGACCATAATGCGATATAAGTATAAATTCACTCACTCATGAAGAAATTCTTACTTTAATCTATTAATGTAATTGAATGGCACAACTAAATAAGTTGTCAAATTAAAATGGATGGCAGAGGAAATAACTGTTCTTCAGTGACATCATATGCACAAGTCTATGACAGTGGCAGTTTGCTGCAAATCCACACTATGCAATATCGGTCAAATTTCTTAATCAAAATTACATGTTCCTTATTTTGTAATCTCCCACATCACTCACAGCTAATAAGAAAGAAATCCACCTTACAGACTTCTTGCCTTATTTACAACAGAACGTAAGTACCATCTATTACTTCCACTTTTCAGCACAAACTGCAAATAGTGAATTTGAAGAAGCATATTAGAGGAGAATGCACTCTGCAGGCAACCCTACTTCTTATGTTGCTTAATTGCTGAGTGCATTCCTTAACTAGCTTAATCTGCTGTGATTTATAATTTCCTAATGAAACTATAACATATGCTTCTGAGGCAAAAAAGCCACAAGGCTTACTTTACTCATGAAGTTTAAACCTATTTCTACATACTGTTTAGGTATTTATTGTTAAGATAAAGAAATAATCAAACCTCCAGGAAAAAAAAACCCTGCTCTATCTGTTTAAAAATAATAGAATAGTCTCTTCAATTTTCTTCCAGAATGTTACTTTAAGAAAGGTAGTTGCCTTTAAAATACAGCCATACTGCATTAAAGTAAATTTTTATCTCATAATTTACTGAAGATGAAACTCGTAACTCAGTTCACAAATATCTCTGATGAGATGTATTGGGGTTTTGTCAAAATGAATGTGCTATAAAAACATTAAATTCTTTCTTCTTCTATGAAATAATGCAATGAAAACCTACAGAAGAAAAATTGTTTTGCAAAAAACCTTTCTTTCTTCTATTTTGATTATTGTGCTTAAGTACTTAATTTTTCACTGCTTTATGAACTTGTTTTCCACAGCTTAAAATTAAAAACATCAAATTTCTCAAATAAAAACCAAGCAAAAGATCCCCATGCTGATGAAAGCCCCAATGACTTTATTACTACTGTGATTTAAAAAGGCTTGCATTTAAACTACAATCAAAGCCAATTCTTAAAGTTTCAGCATACAAACTTTGGACAAATCTATTTGTATTGGTTTGAAACCTATAAAACATTGCTAACTAACCAAATATCTCATTGAAAATAAGACACAAAAATTTTGCTTACAATTCTGTTTAAAGCACTGATCCACCTAATCCGATAATCTTTTCTTAGATTTTCAGATGCTACTGATCTGTGCAACGTTCCTGGCATTTGTACAGCATGTTGTCATTGCTTAAGCAACTCTCTCTCTTTTAGCTTTTCTTCCTGTGAGTTACTTCATAATAAACACACAAAGTTGTGATATTTGGATGTCAAAAGCCATCTTTAATGGCATAAAAGCCATTAAATTAATTTCCCAGTCTGTTGGAAAGCATGCTTGAGAAGATTTATGTCTGAAAGTATAACCACCTCTGTTCCACTTCACCATAGAATGATGATCGTTAATTATAACTATATGGAGACCATGGGGAGAGGGATACGAATGCAGAAGCCAGAACTAAAATAAGCTGCTGTCTTTGGAATACGTGTCTCTCCCATAGTAATATTAATTGTAATTATCTCCTTCACAATTCTTTCTTTTTTATACTGAAGAAATCTTTTGATTTCTCTTCAATACCATTTTACTGCTTCTACCATTATTCAAGATACTGTTTTCCATTTATTCCCATGACCCAACATTTCCAGTCTGTAGTTTCAAATTAAATACCTTGCACTAACCTCTCATGACTTCCTCACAGTACAAGTCCATTATTTCTTAATTGCCTTCAAAAATAAGACAATATAAACCACAAAATGTATTTCAAATTTCAGAAATGCATTGTTTTTACACTATTATAAAATTAATTAATTTTTAAAATTCTGAGAGTGTGAGTTAAGCATCTTGAAATAACACATCTTCCTTAGACAGATACATTTAAAAATTTCGAAACATACACACAGATGCAAAACAAACCTTAAAAGTAGGTAATTAAAATACACATCACCCTATGCACTAGAACAGGACTTTCATTAACAGATTTTTCTTTTATATACATAGGGAACAAAAATTCTTTTTCCTCCAGTACTTTTTGGTATGGCTTAGAGAAAAAAAAATTGAATAATATAAAAATATTGTGATTTAATGGACAAACAGAAGTTAGCAGAAAGCATCCAACACTTCTAAACAATAGAAAGGCTACATCTGACTTATTGATTCAGATTACTTATGACAAAAGTTTTGAGCTTATTTTTTCTTATGAAAATTTAAAATAATATTTAATGTAGAGTACAGTTAGATACTAGGTAAGAATAAAATCCATATTTAAGCTCTAAACTACCTGAGCTACTTGAATTAGAACACAAGCAAGACCGTGGATCTCCACCTCAAGATGAAGACTTACAGAATGGTTTGGGTTGGAAGGGACCTTAAAGACCAACTAGTTCCAACCCCTGTGCCTTGGGCAGGATCACCTTCCACTAGACCAGGTTGTTAAAAGCCCCATCCAACCTGACCTTGAACACTTCCAGGGATGGGGCATCCATATCTGCCTGGGCAGCCTCTGCCAGGGTCTCACCACCCTCATAGTAAACACTGCTTTAAAAGAGAAATAAAATTAAAAAATACATTATAATAAATAAAATAATCACATAACAAATTGAACAATTGCTATGACCTTACGGACTTTCTTGGAGGGAACAGAAATGCCTGGCAGTAGCAAAATTATGTGGTATAAAATTTCAGGAAAAACAGACAGCAGAAACAACCTACAGGCCAAGAAGCAAATCTACTCACCAGCTGGCAGAAATAGAAGAAAAATTACCATAATTATGCTATCTCAGCATTTTTAGAATCTCTGCATTTAACCACAATATAAAATCAATACTATTTAATTAAGCTAAGGACACTTAAAGGTCTTCAAGACTTCTTCTAGCAAAACACAGAAGGTAAGTTGGTAAGTAACTCAAACTGGAAGACTCTCCAAGTTACAGAGACTATAACAAGGGGAAGAAAAAAGAGCAAGGCAGAGTTCATAGGATCAATGTGCATCTTATCATGCCAATTGATTTTTAAGGGAGAAGAATAAAAGACAAGTTTACAGACACAAAAGTTGCTTTCATGGTCTTTAAACAGGTATCACAGTACAGAAATATTAATTTGATTTTGTTAAAAACCTCTGATTAGTCTTATTTAATTTCGAATTTTTCTATTAATTTAGAGATTTCTTCTATACATCTCCTATAGCAAAAATTCAAAAGAATTCCTCTGATTTTGTCCACCAGACAGGGTCTGGAAAGTTTCTTCATAAGAAACATCTAAGCAAAAATTCCACACAGCTCCCCTGCTATGAAGTGACATTTCATAGGTTCCATCACACCTCTGTCAGACTTCCTGACTCTTTGATAGACTTCCTGGCACTGATATGATTGAAGAAATTTTTACTAGTAACTTTCAAGTCTTTACCTGGTTTTTCCTCTAATGTGTAAAACCATGACAGTCATCTAAAAGAAGATGGGCTTTACACAGGTTTGAACCTCCTGGCTGCTTTTCAAAAAGTATTCACACCACAGCTTTACTAAAAAAAAAAAAATGGAGGCTGTGGTATACTGATCAGTATTCTCAAGACACACTTCTTTGATAAGACATGGAAGCATTCAACAAAGATTTAAAACAAAAACTCCAACAAAACAAGGAAACAAACAAAAAACCCACAAAGAAACCACCACCAAACAAACAAAACCACAACCCAAAACCTCAAACTGCACCTACAGAGGCCTCCACTTGCAATAACATGGAGAGAGCAGAACAGATAACAAGAAGCTGTAAGTTTAGAGAAATGCAACTCAATTATTTTTGCTCTAACAGCAGTAAGAAATTTTGGTAATGTTAGGAAGAGTAGGATAACGATTGTAATCTTACACCTACAGACATAGTCCAAAAAAAATTAACTGGCAACTGCCATTTTTTCAGTTACTATCTTACATCAACAAGGAAAAACATCAAAAATTATCTACTTCACAAGAAAGTCAGTCATATACGGCAACATTTTTAAGAAAAGAACATTTAATTCAAACAGTGGTACCTTAAAGTAATTATTAGCAGGCATCAGAAATTGTTAGGTCTGATAAATCCTCTTTCCAACACTTATTTTAATCTTTGAGATAGTAGGTGTTTGTTTCTTCAATAGCTGCTCTTAAAGTTTTTCTCTGCAGCCAATCTTTTTTAATCCCTTTAGACACTTTATTTAAAGGTTGTCAGTCACAGATCAAAAAATGCAGCAACTATTGCTTACTACACTTTCAGTGAAAATACTGCAGCGTGATAATTAGACATGATACTGCTTTGAAACAATTATTTAGGTAGGTTAAAGTGACAGCTTTGGGACTCAGAGCACAGTAACTTAGTATGTAGAAGCTATTCCGAAAAAAAAAGAGCATCTTCTAATATGACAAGTCTGAGCAACTCAGATATTTTCTTCTTAAGTATGGAAAAGTTCTTTCCTTTTATTCAAAGTCTAACAAAAGTAATGCTGACATTTGGAAAAAAAAAAAAAAAAGAGGATTTTTTTTTGTTTAATTTTTTTTTTTTTAAAACGTGTTTCCCCCTCTCTACTCCCAAAGAAAGGGAAAGCTACTTCTTAATATAACATAGTTTTCCTGTGAAGGTATATTCACAAAAAAATCACTTAACTTTCTAAATTTTAAATATCTGAGTAACCTCTAATGCAGTCTTTATTACAAATGCACCACTTTAACTTTTCTATTCCTCTTATTTCCATATTTTATTTGATTCAAAACAACAAGAGATCAGAATAGCTTTTAAAACAGGTAAAAGCATCTTTCTTTTTACACTCCTTTATTTATAAAATTGGACCAAATTGTATCAGATATACAAATCAGGGAGATTACACCAAAGAACTGTTCGTAGACAAACATGATTTCAGTTTAAGGCATTAGGAAACTATAAGCACAAAAGAGTACAGCAAATATTTTACAAACTAAAAAGAAAAAAACCCTGAAACATGTACTACTCTTAGTAATCAAACAGAAGCTCATGAGAAAAATTTCTAATCAAACTATCATCTTGAATTATATCTTGCCCACAAAAGTATGTTGAACATGCAACAGTTCAGAACTATAAAACCCAAAGACAGAATTACCTGAAAATTGTTTGAATAATCAAAAAAAAAAAAAAATACCACACCTAGGCTCTAAATACTAACATTATAAAGCAATGCAACAATCCTATTAAGACTTAGTAAAGTCTGCTGTGTAGACAGTAAACTATTTCCAGTGGCATGTAAACATCGACAGGGAAGCTTCATAAAACTCTAGTAGATGAACACAATTGTGACAGCTGTTCTTTCTCCCTTTTCATCCAAACTTGAATTTTAATTTTGACTGAAGTATGAAAATATAAATACAACAGAGAAGTTAAGTTAATAATAGAATTGAAGTCTTACTGATTTACTTTTCAAAAGGTTGTGTGTTTGGGTTTTTTCCTTCTGTAAGTTTTATGACTGAAAACACTAAGTGTTGGCTTCATGAGCTGGATTTTGACAATCCTGGTAACTCTACTAGCGTACAGAATTGCAGTAATTTTTAAGTTTTACACCAACATGACAATAGTTGTGTTAATCACTTGTTAATGACTTTTTTTAATTACTTTTTTTTCATGCAAAGCTATCTTTCATATATTCTTTATATACTACGTTTTTTCGTTCAGTATTAATATTCAAGAATCTATGCTTTAGTTATACAGATAGTCCTTTCTTTGAAGATAATTTAAAAACTCTAAAAATTGGAAGGACTAATACACCATAAAATTTATGATGTTGGGGGTTTTTGTTTTGTTTTAAACAGGCACCCATAAGACACTATGAGCAATTAATACCATTACTCAAAACACTGATTTTCTCTCACATAGCTAAAAATAACAGGCAATTAAGCTATTGGATATCCTTAAGATAATCACGTCTCTTTTTTTGACAGCTATTGTTAACAACATCCAGAGAATTTTAACTTTAATTAGGCTTATTCCACTGCAAACAGACAGGAACATTTATTTTTAATTATCCACAAAAATAGTTTAAGTTAAAATACATTAACTTTTCCCTGAAAGACAGTGAAGCTGAGGTACATCCTACTTTGTCAACTAATACATCCTTATGATTTAAGTATCCAGCACTATTCCAACTCTCTATCTGTAATCAAACTAAATAAGATATTTTATCACTGCCCACACTTGATTCAAGCTTGAAATATGTGCCAGTACATAAAACTAAGACTTTTGATTTTGCAATTTGTGTGGTTAACTGAATGGATTTTCAAGAACTTAATTTTGCTTCAATGGAGGTAATGAAGATGACTGGAAATAATTTTTCCATCGCATCAGGATGAGACGACTTTTAACACTTTGATCATAAAGAACTACAAAACTACTTTAAAAGAAATTAAGACTATAGAGAACATGACAGAAGTAATATAAAAAAAAACTACCTATATTAAGCAAAGAAAGGGGACAAAGCCCAAGTCTATAGTATGCAACAACGCATCTAACATTTCAGATGAACTGTTCTAATTATCTTGGAAATCTGACAGTATATTAAAGAGTGAAATAAAAATTGAAACAGAGTTAGAGAATGATTGATTTTGTAAAACAGCACTGTCTATAATAAATCAAGGCCCTTCACAACAGTACCAGGAATGGGGAAAAAAAAAAAAAAAAAAAAAAAAAACAACAAAAGCAGGTTGCCATACCCTGTATCTGTCTGTTGAGATACTTTTCTGAGTGCTCCATAACTTGCTAAGCAAAAAATAAGTGGAATTCACAAATTCTTATCACGAGCATGAAGTGTAATAACATAGCTAAAGCAATCAGTGCTACCTGGCACTAAACAGAGACCTTGCTTCCCCTTTCTTCCCTAACATGCTCCTAATCCCCACATCCCTACTCATAACCATTTCTGATACTCATGATGAGTACAGAAAGTTAAATTATTCACTATAGTATGGGCTTAGTTTCCAGCCAATTTAACTGAACTGATCCACCATGCCAGAGAAAAGCCAATGCTGACCAAAAACAGAAGATAGGAATGCATGTTTCAGGTTGGAAAAGAGAAAGCAAAGCTACCCATTCTGACAGCAGAAAGCCCTGATTTAGCTGTGTGACCTAAGCATGTGGCAAGCAAACACTTTTTTGTCCAACTACACTTAATCTGGAATTACTCAAAGATGCAGCTCCACTGTGAAGTTTGAGGAACAGTGAAAGGAACGGGCAGGGTACCCTACAGTGACCTCTTGAAACAATAAATGGGATCTGGAAGAAGATGAATTCTACAGCACTTAAGAATCCAGTTCACACTGTTCCAAGCCCTCACTGGGAACCAAACGTATTAATGAGTAAAATACATGCAGCAATATACTAATACCCAACTACATACAGTTATATATATACATATACTTGTAAATATATGCTTAGCTGCTACTTATTAACACCTTCTCAAGGTATATTCCAAAAATTGCCAGAATTGGGCTGGTGCAATTAAGTAAGTAAGTAAGTAATGGCCAGTCTTCGCGAACGAAGATCCGGGGAAGGTCTTTACACCTTCCAGCCTGCGCAT
>JAWMRA010000041.1:15094846-15105529 GCA_035584735.1 Pseudotriccus pelzelni | reverse complement strand
CTAACGAGCTCCACCTGCCCGGGGAGTGTCCCTGGCTGGGAATCGAACCCTTGGCCTCGGCGGTGAAGGTCCTGCAACCTAACCACTAGGCCACCAGGGGCTCCCTAGGCTGGTGCAATTAGCTAAAAATTAAATAAGCAAATAATCTCATTTTGATGAAAGCAGACTGAGAAAGTGCTTATGCAAACAGATCCACTCATGTATATTTGATAATAAATGCCACCACTAACTTCCAGTAGGTTAAGCAACTAGGGAAAAACAATAGGGAATAAATTCTATCACTGCCAAGCCACACACAAACTGCATATCTGGGTAAAGCTCAACTATATTCATTAGGACATTTATACTATTATAACTATGTAAAAAAATAATCTTTAAATGAAATAGCCATATAACTAAGCCAGAACAAACTGGTCACTACAAAATTAGTCAAACTGTAACTAAAAAATTAATACTCCAACAAGTCATGCTGAAAGATAAAGATTAATTTGTCCAAGTAAATAATTAAAATAAATATCCAAACACAAAAATAAAAGGATCAAAAAATTAAAGGCAATTTACACTTCACTGGTCCCCTATTAATCAATTCTCTCCATTACGCAAGTTCTGCCAACATATTTGCCCTTCTTCATCCTCTCTTATTCCCTAACCCTTCATAAACTTTCCTGAGTTCTGTTTGGAATGCCTGCAAATATCCTGCTTTACTAACCAACCCTAGACACAGCAGTATATCATGGAGAGCACTGCTACCTGACAAACAATTCAAACAATTCGCTGCTAGTTGTTTTCACATGGATTTTCCTAGTTGTTTAAAGTGAATAAAAAAATGTAAAATAGTAAGATTTCTTTACCCAATTCAGCTGAAAAACTATATCATATATATTAATAAAGACAACTGCTGAGACACTGTGAATAATTCATTTTTTCATAAGTGAGACATACAAAAACCAAATAACAATTTAAAAATATAATCTGTCAAAGTGCTTGAAAAAAGTGTTTTCTAAGCACCAAAATTCAGGTCTATATTTTTATTGTCTTTGTTTCCATGACATTTACCTGAAGGAACTTTGGGGTTTTTTTCAAAAACTATAATTCAAAAATGTTTAAATTAATGGAAAAAAATTTCTAGCTGCTTTCCCACTGCAGCCAAAATCAGTCCTACCACACAGCACAGAAAACTGGCACAGAAGTACCAAGTCCTCTGTGGACGGGCTCAACACTTGTGGACCTTCTTCACCTTCCCCATGGTACAAAGTGGGAATCATCAATGTGTAAAACCAAATTCAAATGCTGTTTATCTTACCCATCACAGTCCTCCTCCCTCTCTTCAGCTCCTCTGCAGCATTTACAAAATACTTTCACTGACAACAGATTGGCACAGCAACAGGGGGGAGTGGGGAAACATATTCATAGAGATTTAAAAAGTGAGGAGTGGTTATCTTAGCAAGCTAAGATAATTCTGAACAACTTGTGTGTCATGTTATGGCTATATATACATCTATGTGTACATACAGTAGGTGTTCCATAACACATGAAAGCAAAGATTGCTTCAAAGAGAACTGAGAGGTAAGTAAAAAGTTTCAGGTCACCAAGTGACTCATGTATATTGCAGCTCTTCTTCAGAGGAAAGCATATGATGATTTCTAGACTTATGTAGAAGCTTAACTGGCTTTTCAGTACTTTCAAGTCTTGAATTCCAAAGTTTTGTGTAAGCTTTCTTCATTCTCACCCAAATCACACACATAACAATATTCCATTTAATTATCAAAGAAGATTTCACAGAGTATTGCTCATGTTTATGATACAACTTCACTGATGTCATGTGTATTACTATAAAAAGTTATGGAAATTATTAAGAATCAACACCAAAATATACCTTTGTATATGGAAATTACATTACTGGCAATTCGCATTAAGGAGAAAAAATTTAATGTGATCAAAGTGGAATTCGTGGTATGGAATTTTCATATGACAGAAAAGTGATTTAAATTACTTTGAATAGTTTTTCACACAAGTTTTACAATGGTTCTAAAAAACATTTGTTTTCTTAATACTTTCACAACTTGCAGGAAAACGTTAAAATGTCAGTTATGCTTCACGTCCCTGCTTTTACGCAAATTTAATTTGCATAAATTTCATAAATAATTTCAAGCAAATGTGTAAATAAAAACATTTTAATACAATATTGTGCAAAAACTCATATTTATTTAAACAAAGAAAAGCATAAAAACAGCAGAAGTTTGTTACTAAAGTTTAATGCCAAAATTCAAAGAAAAGTTGAACAGCATACAACAACTGCAAATAAAATCTTTTCATCTATCTCAAGCTGACGAAATCCCCCATATTCCTGAGCACTCAGTCCTCGGAGATTTTCCAGAATTTCCTTCCTGGTAAATCAGAAGACAGCAAAACTTGAAGGGCCTGGGAGAAGCAGAAGCACCCAGTTAATACAGTTATAGCTCCTTGTTCAACTTCCACTTTATAAAAACAATCTGTTGTTCCTTCAGTTTCATTCAGTCTCTTCTAAGTCGAGTAACTACAAATACATTCCATCTTTTCCACTTTATCTCCTCAAAACCTCAATGCATGAGTCCTATTCAAAACCCTCCAAGGACTAGTGAATTGGTGGAAAGGTCTAGGTGTTCAGACAGCAGAATTAATTATCCCAAATTAATTTACATACTGAAGCAATCAAGGCTTCAGCTTCGTCTTGTGAAGGAAAGGAAATAATGCACGCTAAACAAAATTTTACCCTATAACCCTCCAAGTATAAAGAAAAGCAGCTCTCTAGAGTCCGTGGGTTAATACTCTTTGTTGTCTGGCTTACATCATTCAGAAATACAATTTCATGTACATTCTAAAGAGATCTACTTATTGCACAAAAATTACAATTCTCCTCAAGAAAAATAATCTCTGCTTAATTGACAATTTTTTGATATTTAAAAAAAAAAACATTGAGGAATTACCTCAGATACTGCCACGATAAAATGCTCTGAATGCTTCAATTATATAATTAACATAACAATTTTAAATACAGCAAACGGTGGAAAAAATAACTTTAAATATAATTATTCACAGCAGATCTGTTGAAAAGAAAGGAAAGAAGGCAAAAATGAAACTGCATACTGGTTTATAGGGACAGAAATGCTTCCTGTAACATGTGAAAGGGAATAGAAAGAACTGTAAGCAGAGGAGCTATAGACAGATGAAGCCTTTTTAAGGACCAAAGAGCCTTTCTTTACTCATAGTAACACTGGTCTGGGAATAAATCCCACCCCAATCCCACTAGGATTTGGGCTTGAATTAATTATTCCATGAAGCCATGGCAGTATCAATTTAAAAACCACTAGGTAACAGAAGTTTCATTTAGTGCCTTCTACAAAAGGATTTAAGATCACAAGAAAAAATACTTACAAGGGTAAGTAAGACCTCTCTTTTCAAAGTTTTCAGTTCATGAGTTCTTGTAAGCATCATCAAGCTCCTCTACTTCAACGAGATTGTAGACAATATCTCAATCGCCATTCCAGTCTTCAGGAGCCTCATTTTTCTTGACATTCTTTATCCAACATAAAATGATGAGTTGCTACAATAGTGTTCATTTTCTGCCCTGGACTTCCTACTAACTCCTAATTTGGTCTTGATCCAACACTGCTAATAAACAAAGTTGTTTCATACAGCCATTCCACTTAGCAATGGCCTGACATGCATCCTTATCATGGTGCTGTTTCTCTTGAGCTTTCATCTCTCTGGATAGTGAATAAATCCAGGTCCTCTCTGGGGTTTTAGATATACACACAAGGCCCAGTGAATTACTGAAATGACAATTACAGTGAAGTATAGCTAACTCTGTGAGCAAGAAACCATGAGCAACTGTGCAGCACAACCTAATAATTGGAAACAAAGTAGATCAACAGGAATTCAGGGCAAGAGGAAGGTGTACAAAGAGCGCAATGTGTGGCAACTTGAAACAGGACTTGCAGTCCGGTGCAAAATTTCTTGTTCATTAAGTCTGTGAACGGCAATGAGTCATATGGTATATCTTATTAACAGAAACACCTCTGGCGCATCCACAGGGATGAGATTCATTTTGACACAAACTAATATGCTGCAAACACACAGAACTTTCAGGAAAACTGCCCTGACCGGAATTAGCATTTGTTCTGACAATGCATGTTCCTACACAGCTATGTCATGCAGGAGGTTAGATAGAAGTAAGCACAAAATAGTTTTCCCGCACCTGTAGTGTCTGAAATTCTAAAGAAGCTGTTATAATATGGCAGGAAAAAGACTTATTGCATTTTTCAACAGAGGAAAAAAATTTTAAAAGTAATGTTGATATTAACATACACAATCATCTGGTATAAGAAACCCAAGTTTAAATTCCTCCTTCTCCTAATTTAGACCAGAAATTCAAAACTGAAATTACTGTATTCCAGCAAGGGCCAGTGTTTACCCCCTTTGAAACTTTCTTTATTTGCCATTTTGCCTTTCCTGGCTTGGTTTGACAAACAAGTTTTGTCTCGCTGCAAATGTTACAGCATTCTGCTTTTATTGCAGAGTGGGGAACTAATGAGACATTACCAGATTACACTTTCATCATACTTACACTGATGGAAAGGTTGAAAGAATGCCCTCAAACATTTAACATATTCAGTTCCTCCATTCAGTCACTCAATCTATTCTCTGTGTGTGACCCTCTGTGCTAAAATCAGGTACTTCAATTCACCCTAAACCATCCAAATATCTATGACTTCAGTCCTTACATACCGACTCACAAAACCTACTTTATGGCATTTAGATTTGAATGAGAAGTACATTATCACTTCCATCCATGTCCTTTGTATCTCCAGAAGTTCTGTAACAACACTGTTCCAAAAGTTTGTAGATGCCTTTAGCACAGCAGAAAGCCTCCCATCACTAGAATAAATATGTCAAACACTAGTTATGCAAGATTAAGGATTAAGGGCTCTCTCAACTGTCATAAAGCCAAAACAGACACAGCTTTCCTCCCACCAAAATATTTGACAAAACTGCAGCTGTGTTTAAACATTACAAGGATATACCACCAGATGATCTAATCAGCACAGATTTATTATTCATGGCAATGTCAACCATTAGAATTTATTATTAATCTTTAATAATTCTTTAGGACCTCTTTTTTTTTTTTAATTATAGAAAGAACCTAAAAGGCATTATCACTTTCAACTGCATAAATTAGGACCCAAGTGACTTCGAACTGTACCAAAACCGTTTCAGTTAAATTGAGAAAGAAAATACAAAAATCAACAGTTAAAAGATTGCAATAAGTAGAGCACTTTAATGTGCAAACCAATATTCACTTAAAATCAAGAAACGAGATCTAGAGTAAAAACGCAAGTAAATACAGAGTATCACTAAATATTAAATATACTAGCAGTTTAAACATCTTTGCTAGGACATTTCTGCAATTCTGCAATTATTTTTATCTAAATTACTAAACCACAATTCACAGTCTGATTTTTGAATCTTATAATTTTACGACAAATCTCAGGATTTTTGAGGTACTTCACAAATTTCAAGTCCCCATTTCAACTTTAAATAAAATGCATACTCATTCATTCTAACTTGAATGCACCACTCAGTGCAACTTGAATATATTAGATTCAAATCAAAAGGCTATTTAAAGACAAATCTTTGAAAGTTTTTATATGTCCCTGGGGGGAAATAACTGCTGTTAGCAATTAGCCAGGACCACTGCTATATTGAATGAAATACCTTCATTTTGCTATTTTTCCTATGACAATAGATATTAGCTTTTAAATGAGTTTTCAGAATGCAGTTTTCTGAGCTTCATATGTTTTCAGTGGCAGAGTATCTTCTACAGTTGAAAGTTTTTGAGTTTTGTCCGTCTTCACTGAACACTTGCTGGCTCACAGCTATGCTCTCTGACATGAAAACACTGACAAACTGCAAATACATTAACAATCACCAGGGCCTCCAAATGTAAGTTGGTGGTAAAGACAAACTTATTTACCATATTAATTAAATGGCCTATTTAACATGGAATATCAATTCTCTAATCACATCTCATTTGAACTTCTTATTTCAATTAGCAACCCTAAAGTCTACTAGAGACCCCACTGCTCTAGGATCATTAAGAACATTTTCATTATCTGTCAAATGAGGGAGTAAAAGGCAGAAACTGCAAATACTCTCAGGAGTGGGCCTCTACCATACTTAAGAGATGATTAGGGAGAAAGCAGTAGTAGTTCTCACTGGTCGCTTAGCAATGAAATGTCCCCATATGAAACAAGAAATGAACAAAGCAACAGAGGTGTTGCCATGCAAATGAGTAAATGGATAGTTTATCATCCACTCAAGGATAATCTGTCCTTCATTAAAACAAATCAATCTGGATTAATCTGGATACCAATGGGTATCTTGCATAGAGAAGGTAGGAAGAATCCACTGAAGTAGGCAGACAATGCACTGCTCAGGTTTACATGTACAACGCTTATATTCTCCCCGTATGAGGGTATGACAAACAGAAGTACGAGGAAAACAGTTTTAATTTAAATCAGATTAACACTTTCATTTTTACTCTTAAACCTTACCTCTTATATCCACAGTTATACCCAAGTTATTAATCAATTATTAACTATTAGTCATTCTCTTACTGTTTGTAACAATTTAAATACTACTCTATAAATTTAAGATTTAACCCACACCTGAGCTGGTTATGTTTTCAAAAATATACTCACACATACAGCCACAAACAACACGAATAGAGCTATTGACACTATTATCGTTACTAATGTCGTAAGCCCCAGAAGAGCTAAGTTCTTAAACAGAGAAATTTGATTGCTGTTGCCTTAAATTTCAGAGCCAAATTTCAGGATTTTGTCAGCCACAGATGCAGTTTAATAGGTTCCTTTTATTTTAATTTTCCCTCCACTCATTTCAAAGGTTTCCTTGTTTCATGGGTTATTTTTCTTGTTTTGGTACGGGGTGTGTTTTGGGGCTTTTTTGGGCGGGCATCGTTGGATTTCTCGATTTGCTTTTTTGTTTTGCTGCTGTTGTCTGTTTCATATGTACAATTTAAAGTTTTCACAAAACACATGAACAGAGAGAAAGAAACACAGAATAAAACTACCTATGAAGAAAAATGCATCATAAGTGGTGAACACTTCTTAAGTACAAATCAAGATGATTCCTGAACTCCACTGACTACTTAAATAAAATCTGATTGCTTCTCAGTATATATTTAAACAGAATGATACAGATTTATAAATAAAACATTATAAAATTCACATATCAAATAATGCTTTGATTAGCTCATCCAAACCATTAGTCAGATTAAAATGAAAATGATATTTCAAAACCAATATCAAGTAACAATTTGGTGTTAAGACAAATCTTACCTATATATTCACAAACGAAGACCACAAAAAAAGGAGTAACAAGATCATTTATGCCCTGAACATATCCACTGGCTGGATGACGTATTGCCCAGATAAACAAAATTCTTTCAAAGATCTGAAAAAGAGTTAAAGAAACCATCAGATAATTTAACAAGTGATGACCACATTTTAAACAAGACACTTGAAAATTATCATAGAATCATAAAATATGTTGAGTTAGAAGGGACCCATCAGGATCACCGAGTACAACTCCTGGACCTATGTAGGACACCCCAAGAATCACACCATGTGCCTGAGAAGCAAATGCTCAGTCAGGCTTTGTACTGTGACCACTTCCCTGGGGACTCCATTCCTTTCACCCTTTGGGTGAAAAACTTTTTTCTGCTACCCAACCTTAGCTTTCCCCAGCACAGCTTCATGCCATTGCCTCAAGTCCTGTCACTGGTCAGAAGAGTGAAGAGATCAGTACTTGCCCTGCCACTGCCCCCTCTGACAATGTTGAACACCTCACTGCAGACAAATTTAATATCATAGAGCTACTAGTATAAAAAACATGCATACAAAAGAATAAATGAACACTGCTATTCATAACTAACTTCCAGTGCTATGTAAGCTTCTCAGTTCTTCAAAAGAGAGCATTTTCAGGGTATTAGCACATGTTAAAACCAACCTAGTATATAATTCAGTTACAGTATTTAATACAAAGTAGCCCTTATCCACTGGAGCTTTTCCAATAATATAAAATTCCGCTTTCCTCAAGAAAAAGAAATATTACACGATCTTCCCTTGATTTTTAACCTCTTTGAAAGAAGTATTCTATTAATGCAGTATTCTATTTATTCCTAACAGAAAGAAGTACTTGACATAGTTTAGATTTTTTAATAACATGTCCATAAAAAGAGACTCCATAACAGGTAAGCTTCCCTAATACTGTAGTGTGGGGTTTTACACTTCAGAAGTGTATACACCGGTTAATAAAAAATCTGAAACAATCAGAAAATGTGGAAATAAGGCAACTGCCTGCCGTATCATAGAACCTCACCTTCTCAATTCTGTAAACTGCAGCTTGCTTAGGATCTGCAAAAGCTCACAAGGCCACAACATATCACAGCATCAGGGGAGCAGAGAGCAGGAAAATCACAGAACTTTTCTCTGACTCAATTTAGGTCTGTGACATGCTGTATTTCCCCTCAATTATTTGCTTCTGAACATGCTACGTGCCTTTGAAAGGCTGCAAATAAGCAGCAAAGTGAAAGCTGCTACGTGCCTTGTCCTAACTACAGGTACTCAACCAAGTATATATAATTTTCTGAAACAAAAGAATGTTTGCTCATTCTTGAGAGCACAAACAACATCACTTTTCTGATCAGGCCTCAATACTAATAAAAAAGGAGACACTTTCAAAGGACCTCAATGACTGTGTAGTTTGCTGCAACCTCAGAAATCGATGAATGCTCAGGCTTCAAGAAAGCCTGTAAAGACCTGCCCCGAAAGGACGCAATAGGGAGAGGAAGCTTATTTATCTTATTATTCAGTTTACAAGTCCTCTTGCACTTATTTTTAAGTAAGGAAAGGTGCATGAAAGTCCCATGACAGCTAACATGAGTTACCTGACGCTGAAACATACTTGCACCTTTTGCTTTGAAAACAAGTCCCAAATATCAACACCTACACTTTCCCCACAGGTTTTCCTTTCAGAATCAGCTGTCCAGGTTTTATGTTTCCGTGGCTGGAAATTCACAGAACAAGGGAGACAGTCAACAATAAGCATGAAAAGTTTTGGTGAGCACTGAAAAACAAGCTGTAACGCAGCTCACGTCTGATCCATTACAACTACAATTAAAATTCAGTTTTTGCTCAGCGTGATTTCAGAGATTAGTCAGAAAGGGAGATACTCATTAGCAAATTCTCCACAGAAGCCTCTTGTTCCCATTAGCCAAGATGCTTATTCCTTTAGCTACAAATTCTTGGTGCTAGTCCTGTCACCTCATGTTTTTTAACATGCACTGCATACTAATCCAAAAAAATACCAGCCTCTGCCCATCAAGCAATAGCCTGTGGGGTTTCACTGTCTATCAATAACTGTATAAAGATTTTACACTCTGCCATTTACAACTTGCTTTTACATTTTACATAATTACACCCTTATGAAAGTGCAGTTGTTTATGTCCTATTTTTACTATTATTGGAAAACTGCAAATCTAGCTAGGTTAGTTAGCTCACTGCCACTCCGCCTGCTTCTGGCAGTTGCCACTTCTAGTTTCAGTAACAGCAGTTCTCAGAATTATCAGTTATCAGTCCGTTTCTCACTTCAGAAAAAGGACATGTTTCACATACTGCAAATACAAGTAACTTTCTTGAAAAACAAACAGAGTTGACTAGAGAAACCTATTTAAATAGCAGTTACTGAATGGAGAACAGTGTTCTGCACTAGGCTAAATAAAAAGCTCCTGATGTGATGGGGTTACAAAATATGCACAGTAAAAGAAAAAAAAAAAAACAAACCACACACGCACACCAAAACCCCCCTACAGTAATTCAGTAAGAACTATCAAAATACACACTGTAAAAATTATAAAAATTGTGGTTTTTCATGAAGGCATTTCTAAAGTCAAACAACCCACAAATTTGTACCACCAACCTTTTGTTTCCTCAGAATATGACAATATACGCAGTTTACATTGCAAATTGAGATGCCTATGGATTTTAAAACATTTTTTAAATCCAGGTATGGAAACTAAGGGAAGTGGGGGTCTGTTTGGGTTTTGGGGGGGATTAATATTACTGAGCAGAAAGCAACACTGACAGCACATCAGCTTCAATATCGCTAAATGCACCTAATCAGAAATCCAACAAATACACACTGAAATAGTGTTTTCAATTTTCTACCCATTTTCATAAGGTTTCATTTACCGTTCTGAATTGAAAAAATGAGCACTGAAAACTTGAACAGCAGACTGATTTAAGTTTCTATACAGCACTCACTGTGCTCAAACAGGATTCATTAAAAAGGTCACTTTCCCAAAAGGTTCCCTTCTTGACTTCCAAATCAGCAACAGAAACTGGAATTATTTTTCTTCTATGAACCACTACATCTCATGAAATGTCATTACCAATCTATTATTCTCTTTTGAATTTAACGCTCATTCATAATTACAGCAAGAGTTATACTCACATACATAAAGAGAAAAAGCCACCAGCTTAAATGCAGGTTTTGAATTTCTTATGGGTTTTGCCATCTCAGAGGAACTCTGTCAGAGGAACTCTGAAATCCCCAAAGCCT
>JAWMRA010000041.1:15004282-15094746 GCA_035584735.1 Pseudotriccus pelzelni | reverse complement strand
AATCCAATGCGCAGGCTGGAAGGTGTAAAGACCTTCCCCGGATCTTCGTTCGCGAAGACTGGCCATTACTTTACTTACTTACTTCTCATACAAATATTTTGGTTAAAAGAAAGGATATTAGGTACATTCTATGAAGATGTTTACCTGGAGCATGCTTCTTACAGTGTCCATCTTATAATGAAATAACAGTCACCTTCAATTTCACTTACTGGCTCATTTCTAGCTAAACACTGACACTGATCTTATTTATTTCTTTAAGTTTATCTTACTGATATTGTTTCCTTCTCATCCCTTGATTTTACTTACACTACTCCTTGATTCACCCCTAGAAAAGCTCAGGTAAAACACTATATTTATACTATTTTCTCTCAAAACACTGCAGTAGGCTCTTTCTTCAAACCGATGTCTCCAACATGTGTGGAAGAGCATTCCCATTATACAACTAATTGCAACAATGGAAAAACAAATGAAAGCTAGTTCTGCATTTAACTTCTCATAATGACCTATCAGAAGATGTTTTATTGGGCTCTATAATGGTACAAACAGAAGCTACATGGAAGTGCATTTGAAGGTCTAACTAGAACCATTAGAAAGGAGAATAAATTGAAGGATTAGAAAAAATTATTGAAAGAGGGTGATCCACATCATCTATACCATTTATGACCCATACACTTTAAAATGAAAAGTCCCCGTAAGATTCAATTACCCTACAATACAGGCCAATTTGACCAACCTACTTACCATTAATCATATATTTAATCATATTATTATATATTTACATTAATCATATAATTACAATAGTAGTAAAACAATTTAAATAGTGTACTCAACATAGAAAAATTACAAGGAAGTAAAATCAGGTAATGCACTCATGCTACAATTCAAAAAAGAGAATTTCCCAAGTGGAACACTCTATGATGAGAACTTCCAGGCCTTGAATGATTTTGACAAATGCATGGAACCATGGGACTATGCTCTGCATTAGCTCAAAAACGCAGTATTAACAAAATATATAAAAAGGAAAAGAAGGGGAAAAAAAACCCTCAAAGGCACAAGACCAAAGAAAAAACTGACAGATTCGATACAGGAAATTAATGAGATGCCTTTGCTTTTACTACTCATATTTACACTGCTATTCTTAGCCTATACTTATATATCCTCATTTACTGGTTTAAGCTAGTTCTGAAGTCAAAATAGCAAGTACTGTCAAATTAATTATTAATCAAACTGTGATATCAAATTCATCAATAAAATGTTTTCTCTAACAAAAAAGAAGTCTTTAGATATGATTCTTACCTCTGTTACTTTGGGCTGAAGCCTTAAAACTTCAGGACTCATGCGTGGGATATCTATATGGATCTAATTAGACAAAGAGGAATACTGTAAAAGGAACCAACAGCACACTTTCTACACAACACAACACTTGAAGCAATTCTATTATTTTACAGTACTAGTTATAATCCTCTTGTATCATTATTTTTGGAATTTTTACTGTATTTGTCAACACACATCCAAAGCTTTAAGTCATTGTTAATCTAGCAAAGAGGCAAAAGAAAAAAAAAACACATATATTTGTATTCACATTTTAGGATCCTTACATCGCATTTTAATTATTTGCAAATTAGGGTCATACTGGCAATATTCATTACCTCAGGCTAATTACAAGCAAGTACAAACTACTACTTCTATAATGTCATGTTCAACTGCCACTGTCATAGAATCATAGAATCTTCTAGGTTGGAAAAGACCTGTAAGATCAAGTCCAACCGTTCAAAGGTAAAACCAGAGTTTAACGCCTATTTTAATATACTGGACAATCAAGAAGAGAGCACAAAAAGACCAGGATTTCTAAATTTTAATTCTAACCTTTGCAAAGGAGTTTTATAAAACAAAATCGTAAAGTGATGATTTTGGGCTCCATACAAAAGCACCTTACGTTAGTGAGGCTACTTCTTGCTACTAAAGATCAGGCTTGAAGCTGAAAAAAAGATCTCAGCCTCTTCATCAGGAAGGTTAAAGTAGTACTGTTTGGTCTATACTTAGTGTTAAAAATTATTCATTTCAATACCAAACTTGAAGGTAAGTTATCTGCTTATCTGGGTGGGCATAACAGTTTGTCACCCCTACGTTTATTGCACATCATACACAGTTTCAACTCCTTAAGCAAAAGTATGGATCCAGTAAGAAACAGTCACTGTTGTACTTTCTCTGTCCATCCTCACTCATTTCAAGGAAGGTCTGAGCAGGAGATTACAGCTTTGAAAACACCACTAATCTTAAACAAAAAAAAACATGGCATCACTAAAGCTGACATTAAGAGAAACCCACTATTTTAAATTTCAGACCAAACTACTCCATATTTTTGTTTCTGAGATTTAGGAAAATTATTAAAGAGTTGTCTATCCAGCAAGATTCAAGAAACAGAGAAAAGCAGTAGCAAACTTCAAAAATAATCTCTTTAGGTTCTTTAGGAGGTGTTCTGCAGGTAAAAATCACTTCAATAGGTGTTCTACCTGTCTGTAGGTATCTTGGTGATTTTCATCATTTCTAGAATCATAGTATTGTTCGACAAATGCAAAATACTCTTTGCGTTTTCTCTGTAAAGTGCTTTCTCTTCGGTCCACATTTGCAGGAAGATAGCCCTGAAAAAAGAAACAGTAACACGAGGAGGATATTGCTCTTTGCCCCCCTGCACACAAAAGCACTGCTGGCATTTGATCACATGTGAAATAATTAACTGACATAATGCCATGTAGTCCTACACAGATATGAATAATCCTTCAATAAAGCATTTCTCTTGTCAGTCCAACTGCTACAAAAGTTCAGATACAAATACCTAATAAAATCACTGCTTTTCTTTTGGTGGTTTGTTGGTTTTTTTTAATAAAAAGCAATTTCTCATCAAGAATACTAAATTGATGTCAACTTCCACAGAGAAAAGCTCAAATAAATAAGTTCAGGTAAATATAATGCCATATGAGTTCTTTAAATTTCTGTGTCCAGTACTGGAGCAATTTTATAAAATTTTTAAATAAAATGCATACTAGCTCAGTTGCCTTCAAGTAGAGACTTTATACATTAGTAAATATGTTTAAAACATGGTTAAACTTGTACTGCAATGAAGTATTAATTCAAAAGCTTTAAAAATATTCTACTACATTATCTCACTGTTTCCAGTGAGAAATAAAACAATTTTAAGCTTTCATTTCATCTTAGCAGGTTACTGAAAGTTTCATCACAAAAAGAATCAACAGCACCAGTTACTGGGCTCTTAACTGTAAGACCACTCAATGCACCATTCCTTAGTTTTTTCCCAAGAGCAATTATTTTGCACATGGTATGGACACACAAAGGAAGTTATGTTAATAGATCCGCAAGATCATACATTGTTGCATTAAGTATGGAATAGATCTGAATGGTTCTTCATTGAAGTCATTCACATATATATTTGGAAATCCCACTCTTTTCCCCAAAAAAAGAAAATTAAAAAATTCATTCTTATTTTCTTCTTTAGTCCAGTTTGATCATCATTTGTAGTATCTCTAAAATCAAAAGCCTACTTTTGATTTTAAAAACAAGCTTAGGATACTATTTCAGCATTTTACAAAATGTAAATATTATTGAATGTTCAGCTTATATATAACACCATTATTCATGATCAACACCGACATCCCACAACACTGCAAAAAAGAAAGCCCATTCATATTTAACCTACATGGCCATTCTAAATAAATACTTTGTATAAGATTAATTTTAAAGATGGATCGCTTTGAAAGAGATCTGGATATCCAAGATTATATAAGAAAAATGTAATTATTCAGTACTCAAGTCAAATTAAAATATTTCTTGCCAACAATCCATAAGTTCCCCTTCCACAATAATAGCTTTCACTATACTAATGATAATTATTAAAATACAGAAATCAAACATGAGAGGTTTAAGTTTCATTAGCAAAAAAAACCTTCAAACATCAAAAAAATTCTACACTAGAAGTGTAGCAATATTTGCACTCATACAATGAGCCACAGCTATCACAGGTAACTAATAAAAGAGCAAATCATCTTGACTGTCATCACACAGCATGTACAGGACAACCAGAGGATCAGTCCCAGCCAGCATGAATTTAGAAAGTGCAGGTCCTGCACTGGAAAATGCTGCTCCAGGAAGCAGCTGAGTCACCATCCCTGGAGGTATTTAAAAGACATGCAGATGTGGCCCTCAGGGACATGGTTTAATGTTGGACTTGGCAGTGCTGGGTTAATGGTTGGATTCAATGACCTTAAAGGTCCTTTCCAACCTAAAAAATTCTATGATTTTATATTAAAGGCATTTAAAATGTTATTCCTGTATACTTTAATTTCTTAGCTTATAATGACAACAGAATAAGTGCAACCCATATTACATTCCAGACAACTTAAAAGGTAATGGCTTTTGCAAAGCCATGTCTTTTAAGATATACTGGCTTGTGTCTGCTTCCAGGTACTTTAAACCATACCAGCTTCACTTTTGCCTCAAGTATCTGTCTGACACTTAATATCCTGTCCCAGTCTTTTGTATTAAGTTAGCTATTGAATTCTGATGCCTGTTTATTCTCAACAGTTGTGGGGGTTTTTTCCCTGTAGGATATCTTAGTTGGTTGCATTAGAATTCATTTGTGAGATCAGATGTGATCGTTTGAAGGGCGCTGATACTTTCTCCCAAGTCTTTTTGCCATTATTCCATTTCAAAGACCGAAATAACTTTTCAATTCGACATGTTGTGTTTGCTGTTCAGTTTACAAATGAGGTTTTATTTTTAAGAGTTGGAAAGGCTTCCAACATAATCATCAGTGAATAAACTAGTGGAGAGTTTAATCCGTTTATTCATTAGTTTCCTCCAAAGGCTACTGCAAACATATCTTTAGTTTTGTTATTCAAAGGAGAAATGAGCCTGGATAGTTCTGCTTGCTGTTTAGATACAGTGTACCTAGCATTTTTATTTAAAAATAAATCATGTAATTTTTTATATATACTGTTACCAGTAGATATGCGTAAAATCAACAGATCCTGAGTATTATAGTGATTTTCATACACTTTCCTTTAAAAAACATATTCATCAAATGTGTGTTGTCTATGTAATAAATATCTCAACTGATCAATTTCTGAAATAATTTTTAAAATTCCAATTTCTATGCTGATTTTACAAACAAGATAATCACCACCTGCCTCAGATACTGCCAATTGTACTCAATTCCCTGAAAAAGTTTGGGCTTGTTTAAATAAGACTTTTGAATAATTCCAACACCAACATGTCCAGCTTTAACTTTGCTCCAAACTATACTTTGGTTTCTTCTGTTTTCTGCCCTTTTTTTTTAGCATTGCAAACCATCTTTAATCAAAATGTCACTTTTGATTGTTAAGAACACTTATTTCCCCAGGAGCTCTCAGTGCACTGCACAGATTCACAAAAAGCCTTGGGTTGGAAGGGACCTTAAAGGTCACCTAGTTTCAACCCGACTTGCCATAAGCAGGGACATTTTCACTACACAAGGTTGCTCATAGTTCCATCCAACCTGGCCTTAAACCCTTCCAGGGATTATCACACTACTCTCTCTTACCTGGGACGCACATTAATAATAGATCAGTGTTAGGTTACCATTAGAAAAGTTGAGAACTTCCAAAGTATTGCCATTTGGAGGCAGAAACAACCAAACCAACCAACCAAAGTCTTGCAGGTCTCTTATTAAAAAAGAAAAAATCCACTTAATTCTTAAAGTACAAAAAAAGTAACCTGAAGACAGTTTTTTTGCAGAGATATGACAAGACAGACCAACTTAAGAATTGAAGTGAAACACATCCTGACCTGGAGTGGTTAAAGCAACAGAACAACAAATTCTACACTTAAGAACTCCTCTAGACCAGGAATCTGAGGAGTACTAAAATAAAATCAACTTATAGAACTAAATTGAGGCTCATGGAAAGCCCATGTTCTTACTAGAAAACAAGAAGAGCTAGTTTATTTTATGTAAAAGTTATATTTTTTAAACTTGCATAATTCTTACTCTCTAAACCTCATGTCAGTCTTCTCATTCAGAACTTAAACTATCCATGCTTTAGCTTACTGTGTTTCAAAGTCAAGTTAGTCGTATTTTTTTTGAGTATTTTAAACAGGCATTCCAAACTTCAAGAGAAAAAAAATGCTCTTTTCATTACCAAAATCTCAGACAACTTTGGAAACAGAACTGAAATACACTGTAAGCTCCATGTTTAATTTCAATTACAGCAGGATATTTGAATATCCATCATTAAGCTGCATCTGCATTTAGCACTAGAAGGAACTAAGCTGCAAATTTAGTAGAACTCATCAGCAAGAGAGATTCTTTCAGTCACTGGAAATCAGTGTCAATCTGAAGTAAATACTTTGCGTTCCCTACGGAATTAGTCTATAAAAAGCAAAGCAGTTTAAGTCTACTCTCTGAAAAATTCAATAGTGTTAAACTGGTGTGTGTATAATTCAGAATTTTAAACAGTTCTTAAATGCATGAAGATTTGCTGAGAAAGTGTCTTTCTTAACCACTGGAGAGTAGACAGCACAAGATTTCTGCTTCTTTTTAATACAAATATCTTCACAAGCCTTCTCCCAACCACAGGCAGACAAACAACTGCTAAAATGCACAACTTTTTGCCATCACAAAGCTTAAAAGGTAAACATGACTTCTATGAGGAAAACACTGTATTTTTGCAGGAGAACCATTTTACTCATAGAGCAAACAGATTAAAAAAAATCCTGTTCTGTAGCACCAAACCCAGTCAATCACAGATTCCCATAAGCTTCTCTCCAATGTCCAACCGAAACACCTCTGTGTGCTGCTCCACAGTATTTCAGTCAACCTACTCTCAAGCTACTGCCACTGCAAAATCCTCTGGCCACCGGGCAAAGTTCAGAGAGCTCAGCCAGTCAAAGACTCACATTACAAAAAAGTGATTAGCTTTTTAATTAGGTTGTCTCTCTGAACTGACTCACGGGTCTGACATCAGGAGAGCCAATGCCACAAGTTAATTGACCACAGCAGTTCCGACTTGTTCATCCTAAACCACTATAGAAAAATCAGCCAAAAAACCTATAGATCCTATCACAGCTTCTCCCCAGTATACTGTTAATCCTTTCTTGCAGTTACTTTAATGTGAAGCCTTTCATAGGACACTGATAGGCTTCATTTCCTCCACTGTGTGTCTATTCTCAAGAAAACTGTAAGAACGTTCTTGTCTTTGAACTCTCCACCACTCCATCAGAACTGGCTGAAAGAGGCCTCTGTTATCACACAAGCCTTTCTTTCATAGAAAGCCAGCCTGAAAAATAATGATATATAGCTGACATGATTTACTACTATTTCTCATCCCCCTCCTTTCAATTTGATAGATTAAGCTTGAAACTGAGCAAAAGAACATAACTTCCAATTCAGCAACAGGACACAGTGTTTTCAACTATCATTAATGGATTACAACTCAAGTAAAATTATTTGTAGTGCTTGAAAAAGCTATTACTACTAAATGCAAAGGAAGAATTAAAAAGAAATACAACTTACTGAAAGAAGCTTCCATGCAATTGGACGAACCCGTTTGGGAATGCCAGACCAACTCAATTTTCGCAATTCATCTATTAAAAGAGAAATGTTTCATGAGAAGCAGGGAATCTGTCAATTAATGTACAGATATATTCAAATTAGCACAACAGTGTTGACAGCAGTGATCATGTCTTCTTAGAAAATCCAATGAAATCAGAAATATAGGGCAATCCTAATGACAACAAAATACTGCATCACTGCTATCCATAGGGATACCTCTGATAAGAGGTACTTTCTGGAGTATTTCTCAGCATTAATTTCTAATGTACATGCCTTACATTGTCTCACTTGGCAACTTACTATATAAATATATTATTCTTCCACTATTTTTTGAGATACATGTGAAGGGTACCCAGTATACAAAGTCAGGTAAAGCAGTTGTAACACATTAGAGTCTAAACAAAATGTAAGGAGCAGCAGCATATGCTTTCAAAAATATTAAAAGGTTCACAGTATTCCTCCACAGTATGCACGGATGAAGGAAGCATGAAAGTGTGCTCATATACATAATCCCAAGAAACATGGTGGTATCACAACAAATTTCTAACTTATTCTTCATGTCAAGGAGTTGAGAGACACTGGAAGAATATGGGATGACCAAGGGATCGGTAACGTCAGAAAAATATGACACTACGAGAGTTCATTGTGAACCGAAGTCTCAAAGAAACAACGAAAGCAGCTCTTGTGCAGACTATAAACACAGATTAAGAGATAAATTGAACAGTAAGTCACAGGCTGGCACAACAAATATACTTCATCATGAGTATGTTGTCACTGCAAATACAAGGATTCAATGGGAAAAAGATGCAATAAGCAATTGAAACAGGCCTAATTTACTGTCAGGCTCCAGCTGTGATGATCAAGCACAAGCTGCCCAACAGGGACCCCCCGACAGCACCTGGTCACATAATGTTACCTTTTTTCCCATTATTTGATCCTCTTTTTCCACTACACTTCTACGTCCTTTCCTATGTCCCAGTTTAACAAACCACTCCAATTACTTCTTGCCTTGATGGTCCCAGCTTTGCTGCAGCTGTACCCAACTTTGCTATTTCTGAAATTATTACCTTCGCGCTTTTGGTTTTCTAACACTGCACTTTCCAAAGTGGCCCCAGTGCTCCTCTCCACACAATGGCCCTGTTTGGGCATTTCTCACACAATTCCCCCTTTACTACTCATGAAATCCCATAGGGTGCTATCCACAACTTCTGACAGCTTCTCACACTGTGGTTTGTTACATACAGCAATTTCTCACATCATCTCCAGTAGTTCTGCACACCCCAGGGTATTTGCTCGGTATTTGCTCGCAGCCCCACCATATCTGCAACAAGCTTCAATTCCAGCCATGATTTGATGTCAAGCAAATCCCCATGATACCAAGCACTAAATCATAAGTAATAGTATCTCTGGTTATATTCTTCAAAGAGCCAAAAAGGCAGGAATCAGTCAGAAGAAGTAAAGGCAAAGTAAACATATAATATTCATGAATGAGAGCAGAAAAATGGTATTTTGTATAGTTTATGAACAAAAACAACAAAAAAAGAGATGATGTCTGCTGTAACTAAACACATCTACAAATTATTTATGTATTTCTACTCCACCCAAGAACATGACAGTTAGTTCCAGGTGGTTTAATAACAATGAAGGCCCCAAGACTTCAAAAGCAAGTGACTCCAAATGTGCATCATCCTGCTCCACTCCTCCTTGTGCAGTATTTATGAACACGTATGCTTTACTGGATCTGATCTATTTGTGTCTGGCTGAAAGGAAACCGATCTTGTGCATTAGTTTATTACTTTCATACACAATAATTTGGGTAAAGTTTCAAGTTTTGGCTACTGTTACACACAACCACACCATTTACAAACTATGTAATTAGTACATGCAGAAAACAGAAAATAAGTTGCAAATCAAAAACTACTTTTATTATTTTCTAGTAACATCAATTGCTCATTCTCAACTCTACACCCAACCAAGCTCAATCTAATCTCTCACCTTTCCGAGGTTTTTTCTCCTCCCTTAATGAAATAACAATCTATGCACAAAAATGGGCACAAAGCTCTAAAAGCAGACCATGTAAAGAGAAGGGGGGGGAAAGCATGAAAAAATCGACTGTCAAAATCAGAAATGTGGAGGACGTGATTAAATCAGTAACAAATCATCTAGTACAAAAATTCTACTTACTCCTAAGTAACTCCTTCAAGGCCAAAGACGAGAATTACACAGACAAATTGGAATACAGCTTATTCTAGTAAACCTTTCTATCCTGTGGTGCTGCTGAGATTGCCTTCTATGTTCAGAATCAAAAAAAGATTGTTTTGACAATGACAATTTAAATTACGGCATCATTGCAAATGAAACATCTGCTTTGCATTTAGGCTAAATATAAACAACTACTTGTAGGACTTGCTGAGCTAAGGATTCATTCTTTGAAATTTAAAGAGAATGGAGAAATAATGTTGTATTTCTGCAAGTTTCAAGAGAAATTAATTTCCCTCCAGCAACAAACATACATTTCCTTAAGTTTAGGATAGCTTGGGCTGTCATGTAATTTCAACCAATAACACACATATCCTATGGGAATGGGTTTCAAAGGGCCCTTGTTTCTGGAAGGAAATCTGAGCACTGGACATGAAAGTAAAAAACAGTGACAAAATATCTTTCTATTACAACATAGCACTTACTTGAAACATATCCTCTAATTATCCATAATGCAGGATTTGGGAGTGAATACATCCCTACATTCTTCTATGCTGAACACAAATATTTACATTCCTCTGCCATTTCCTTATTCTCTCTGGGTGCCCTTTTAATACCTAGATTGTCTGCTGGGCCTACAGAATCTTTGGCAATGTTCCTTCTCCCAAAGTACTGGAGAAAAAGCATTTAAAGTTGTTTCTCAAACTCTCTTTTAGAAATGCTCCCATGCATTTGGCCTGAGAGGGTTTATATTCTGCTCTACTCTCCTTATTTGACATAGAACTTTACCTTTGGACCATATTCAATAACCTCCTATTGTATTTGATAACCTCCTCTGCTCTGTTGTCATGTCATTCAGGATTAGTCTGCACTTTCTCAAGGCTTCTGTTTGTGGTTTTGCTTTGGTTAAGTGGTACAGTAATTACTTTCAGGACATAAACTGTTAGACAGACATATGATTGTGCAGCTGAGAATTAAGAATCTAGAATTAAGTCAACTCTATCACAAACCATTATCCCTGGGTATGTGATAATTCTTTCTCTTTCACACTGACTGATGTCCTAAATCGCAGTCCTACAAAATTCCAGTATCTCAGACTACTCCAAAAAACCATACAAAATTCTGGTTCTAACTTTTCACTACAGTGAGCTCAACTAGCATTTTGCCAGTGACAAAAAACACACAATAAAGCTGAAAGAGGTTATGCAAGAATTCTTACCAGGTGTAGTAGCAAACCTCAAAAGCACAGTCTGACCCCCACATGTCACTGTTGTTAAAGCATCACTTCATGTTATGCTTTCCTCTGATGTTCATCACCAAAACAAGAGGAAAGAAAACAGGGAACCCTGTCCTTTCCAAACACAATTACAAAAGCAGGACAAAAGTCATGCCTAGAAGACTTAGTCTAACACTGGTATAGCAAAAAATAAAAATTATTCTGGTGATAAGAGAGAGAAGAAAATATTAAAGCATATACACAGAGTACTATTTTAAATATATCCAAAAGACTGTGAGTGAAGCTAAATTCTAATAAAGCTGTTAAATTACATTAATTACGTGTACATTTTATTTGACATACATAGATAACTTTTACAGAAATTGAATCTATTACTGTTTTTAAAATGGGTTTTATTCTTAGAAGTGACCTACCAGGTGACTTCATAAAAATCAAATGATAATACAAAATTGAAATACTTGTGTTTCAGTTCTCAGGTTACATATAAGACATAGTCTTAAGTAAAAAAATGAGCTGAGATTAAATCATTCTGACATTTTTATCTCAGAATTAAAATACTAAATTCATAGAATAGTTTAGGTTGGAAGGGACCTTTAAAGGCCATCTAGCTCAGCAGCCCAGCAATTAGTACGAACATATTCAACTATATCAGGTTGTCCAGAGCCCCTGACCTTGAATGCTTCCAGGGACAGGACATTCACAAGTTCTCTGGGCTACCTGTTTCACTACCCTCACTGTAAAAAATGTCTTTCTTATATCTAGTCTGAATCTACCCTCTTTCATTTTAAATCATCACCCCTTGTCTTATCAAAACAGAATGAAAAAAATTCTGTCCCCATCTTTATTATAAGCTCCCTTTAAGTACTGAAAGGCCACAACAATGTCTCACCAGTGCCTTCTCTTCTCCAGGCTGAACAATTCCAGCTCTCTCAGTCTGTCTTCATAAGAGAGGTGGTCTAGCTCTCTGCTCATCTTCATGGCCCTCTGGACCCACTCTAACAAGTCCATGTCTCTCTTTTTCTGAGGACTCCAGAGCTGGATGCAGTACTTCAAGTAGGTTCTCATCAAAGTGGAGTAGAGCATGAAAAGGGGAGAATCACCTCCCTCAACCTGCTGTCCATGCTGCCTTTGATGAAGCCGCAGACACATTGGGTCTCTTGTCTGTTCAGCTTCTCATCCATCAGTACCTGCTCCCAGTCCTTCTCCCTGATTTACTGCCCAAATCCCTTCATCCCCCAGCCTGTACTGATATTGAGGGGTTGCCCCCAACCAAGGTGCAGGACCTTTCACTTGCCTTTGTTGAACCTGCTAACATTCCTATGATCCCAGTCCTCCAACTTGGACAAGTCCCTCTGTATGACATCCTATCCCTCAGGAGTGTCAATCACACCACTCAGCTCAGTGTCATCTACAAATCTGCTGAGGGTACACTTGATCCCATGGAATATGTCACTGATGAAGACATTGAATAGCCCTGCTCTCAGTGCAGACCTGAGGGACACCACTCATCACTGATCTCTGTCTGGACATTGAGCCATTGACCACTACTCTCTGGGTGTGATCATTCAACCAAGAGTCCACCTCTCTCCAATTTAGAGAAGGATTTTGTGGGGCACCATGTCAAAGGCTTTAGAGAAGTCCAAATACATGACATCTGTAGCCTTCTGTTGACTACTGAAGAAGTCACTCCATGGCAGAAGGTCATAACATTGCTCAGGAAGGACTTGCCCTGGGTGAACCCATGCTGGCTCTCCCAAATCACTTCACTGTCCTGCATGTGCCTTCAGAGAGCTTTTAGGAGGGTCTGTTCCATGATCTACCCAGGCACAGAGGTGAGGCTGACAAGTTGGTAGTTCCCAGGGTTCTCTTTTCTACTCTTTTTAAAAATTGGTGCAATGTTTCCCTTTTTCCAGTCACCAGGGACTGCCATGACTTACATATGTTCAAGTTCCCCAGGTGGACACAATAAAAGCCTAGGCAACGGAACAGGCTTGAGGAAGAATGGAAAGCTGCCTGCCTAACAGCCAGCTGAACTTGAGGCAGCAGTGTGCCCAGGTGGCCAAGAAGGTCAATGGCATCCTGGCTTGTATCAGCAATAGTGTGGCCAACAGCACGAGGAAGTGATTGACCCTCTGTACTCGGCTCTGGTGAGGCCGCACCTCAAATCCCATATTTAGTTCCGGGCCCCTTACAAAAAGAAGTCGTTGAGGTGTTGGAGCATGTCCAGAGAAGGCAATGGAGCTGGTGAAGGCTCTGGAGCACAAGTCTTATGAGGAGCAGCTGAGGCAGGTGGGGGTGTTTAGCCTGGAGAAAAAGAAGGCAGGGGGGAGGATGGACGATGACCTTATCACTCTCTCTAACTACCTGACAGGAGGCTGTAGACAGGTGGGTGACTTCTCCCAAGTAACAGGGCAAGAGGAAATGGCCTTAAGTTGTATCATGGGAGGTTTAGATTGGATATGAGGAAAATTTTCTTCCGCAAAAGGGTTGTCAAGCATTGGGACACGCTGTCCGGGGAAGTGGTTGAATCACCATCCTTGGACATATTTAAAAGAGATGAAGATGCTGTGCTTAGGGACATGGTTCAATGGTGGAATTGAACTCAATGATCTTAAAGATCTTTTTCAACCTATACAATTCTGTGATTTTCTTACAGCATGAGGCACTTTGCTCCCCCAGTCCCTGCCTTTAAGTCCATCCACTCAGGAAGTGTGGGAAGAGAGGTTTCCAGTGAAAACTGAGTCAGAAATTCTGTTGAGTACCTCAGCCTCCTCCTCATCTGGCAAGATGCCAGTCTTGTTCATAAGGGGGGGGGTACACTTTCTTTGACCTTTCTTTTTTAAGTGACATACCTGTAGAAGCCCTTCTTTGCATTTCTTGCCAAGTCCAGCTCCAGCTGTGCCTTGGCCTTCCTGACCCCCATCTTACACAAGGAGGCAGTATTCCTATACTCTTCCCAGGATACCTCTCCCTGCTTCCACTGCTTGTGGAAGTTCTAGTCTGTAGGCTGCGACAGTATCACAACTTTTTAATCCAATTTTCCTTAGCTTTTCTTTTAAACACCTCATTCTTCCCTTTTCCTCCCATGCTTCCTACTGAAAAGTAGGAAAGTGCTAAGTACATTCATATTTTACAGTACCTTGCACTAGAAACTCCATTTGAGGCTGAATTTTCTCCACATAACACATGATAAGAACTTTTTTTAAGTTTCACATTGAGCCAATACTTAGCAGACAGCATGCTCAAGGGAACAAATACTTAGAAATTAATTTATTTAGAGCACAAGAGCTGCAAAAGCATATGAAATGTTTTAATAAGAAATCAGGAGCTTAACTTAAGAGCAAGTAAGTCCACAAAGATGTCACACAAAGAAAAAACTATTTGAATACACCTCTAAAAATGAGTCTTCTGTCCAAGAAACAGAAGCAAATGAGACACTTGATAGAAGACTGTTAGATAACAGATAAAATATGCTGCAGGTTATAAAACAGCCTTAACATGATAAAAATCAGGACAAGATGTCAGGTCACACAACATCCAATGCTCAATCCTTCCTGGCAACCAAGAAAGAATGCCTTTTTTATCTCCACATGCCTGAGTGTCAGGCCTTAAAAGCTGCCACCAGTCCCACGTGGCTCCTACTGTCAGAGAAGCTCAAAACCTGGAACCCATCTCAGAGCTTCAAAGAGACTGAAGATTTCTCACCTACATCCACAGATGCCAGATCTTCACAAAGAGGAGGCAGAGAGAGAGAAGCAGACTGGAAAACAAATCACTACTTTTCTAATTTCTGTCAGTTTTCTACATGAGGAATCTGTTCTTTTCAGCTTGTCCACCAGCATGTTTTCATTTCCTTCCTCACCTGAAAATTTTTTGCCTTCCTCCCCTTAATATGTGTCATTATTCCCATGGATTCACAAAACGAAAGGATGAATGACAGCTAATGGAAAGAGATGCCAAAAATAACTTGTTCATTTGAGAGTTTTGTTTGGGGTTTTTTATTTGTTTGTTTTGTTGTTTGCAGGTTTTTTAATACTCACAGCATCTATACTCAGTGACATGGACATGTCTTTTTTTTCCCCAAATTAGATCTTGGATATTAGACTGTTCGATTTTGTTTTTAATAAAGGCAAACAGGAAAGAATGAAATTAGAGGAAAATAAGGAACAAATCTAAAGGTACCACATTTCTCCTATGTAGGGTACAAATAGACTCCAACCACACAGTAAGTTTATTAACTTCTGTTGCATAGAATGCAGTAGTATAAAAGCACAGATGAGAAAGTTTCAAACTTGGAAACTGCTGTCTTGTAAAAACATACCTGACTATCTATGTATGTCTACATCACAGTTTGCAACAGTTTAAATTGAGGTGTGAGAAAAAATTCATCCTCAACGAAGACATTAAGAATAGCAAGGAAATATGCTTGTGCTTATATTTGATACTTGACCTCTATTTATTACCTAATTAATCATTAAACTATTTGTCAGTGGCTGAAGTATTATATTCTCCCTCCTCAAAGCATAATTTCAATTTATTGTTATTAGAGTAAATCCTTCCCTTGTAGATTTCCCAAGGAATTAGACATCCTAGTTCTGAGCCAGAGAGCACGCTCCTGAGCAGAGGATTTCTACAAAAGAACTTTAATAACACCTACCAATCATACATACACTTTCAATCAAAACAGCACTGCAAAAATATCTTCGCTTCACTACAATTAATGTTTTCTTAAAATTCCAGAACAATTATCTTGAAAATGAGCAGTTGTAAAACCTTCTAATTACAGATATGATCACTTGTTAAAAATGGGAGCACAGAACAAGTTGAAATTAGGTAGATCCAAAAAC
Organism: Pseudotriccus pelzelni; assembly: GCA_035584735.1. Taxonomy (NCBI): domain Eukaryota; kingdom Metazoa; phylum Chordata; class Aves; order Passeriformes; family Tyrannidae; genus Pseudotriccus; species Pseudotriccus pelzelni. The sequence continues at coordinate 15,078,860 of JAWMRA010000041.1, read as the reverse complement.
AGTATTTGTAAAATCCTGTCTATGAACTCTGTCCCAGACTGAAAGGATACTTTCTGAAGAACCAGTCTGAACCTCAATTGTTACTCTGTCTTTCAGTTGTCTCATTATTTGATATAATTCTGTGACCAATGAGTATGAAAATATGTACAAATCCCCAAAGATTTTAGACAAAAAGTAACTCAATTTGCTAGCACTAGCCAACTGCCACTTCTGCTTAGGAGACAGCAGTTACTTCTCACAGAAACATTGTTGGGTTAAGATATTTTATTATGCAGGCATAATGTGGTAGGATACTGCTTCAAATTCATACAATTAATTTAATTTTGGAAAATTTTCTTTTATCTAGTTTACTACAATACATTTAGATATACATTTCCTCTCTGAAGAAAAAAAGTTTAAAGAAATCATTCTAACAGACATCTTAGGACAGTATCCTTTTACTGCAGTAGATTTAAAGATTTCTCATATTCCATAAATATTTCATGGAGCATTTTACAAAGAAAACATTAATTTACCAGCCTTTTAACCCCACAAGCAATTACTAGAGCTATTAACCACTATGCCTAAAACACATTAGGGCAAAGAACCAAGTCTACAAGTACATTTTTCTTGGAACTATAAGCTTATAATTCTATCCATTACAAATAAATAAAAAATATGTCAAGAAATATTAGAGGAGTTCAAAATTTCTCTGTATGTATTATTCATTTCTGATACAGCTGTTATTTCATTGAGATCACTGTAAATGGCTACATGAAGTGATGGCCTGCATGAACAGCTCCATGACAGATATGATAAACTAGATTTACATGTTTTATGTTCCTATAACATAAATTCCTTGGATATTTTAACTATACTAAGCTGGAAAATTCTTTCAAGAGCACAGATGCACAGAACTGCAGCTCCCCCAACAGCATGTTATAATACAGGCAGCATATATAGAAAATAGCTTTAATAGAGGGCTTGTTATTACTATGGCAACCACAGCAACTGGTTTTCAAAATGAGTAATAGCCCTGTTAGGCACTTCATTAATTTTTCTTTTTTTTTTTTTTAAATCAAACACTGCCCTTAATCTTCTCAATGGAACAAAGAGTTATTCTGAATGCATGCAGAAACAGGAAATAAAGTCCAATCCACTGCTGTAAAAACAGGGGAAGATCCTCTTCAGAACCCTAGGTAGAAAAGAAGAAGAAAGTACATCTTGTCCGTTCTTTCACACAGAAAGTCAGAGAAGTGTAAGTAGATGAGGTTGGTGTTAGAAGGTAAAGAAAAGCAAGTGAACATAAGATTAGAAAAACTAAAGCAAAAGGAAGATTAATAAAACTGCTAAGGAAGACCTACAACAAGTGAAGCCAACAACGGAAATGATGGTAAGTAATGGAGAACAACTGTGCCAGCAGAAGATGTTAAGTGGTATTACAGTTTTTCATAGTTCTCCCAAAACATTCAGTGTCAGTGCATCATCAACTGTAATGCCATTTAAAACAGTCTCTAACAAACTTCCCAAGTAAAACTAAGGAAAGAGCTTTTAAATCCTATTCTGAATGTGGTTTTTTAAAAAAAAAAGTCTCTCTTATTTTTTTAATTATCAGTCTTTACTCCAGTGGTTGCATTGGAAATATTATTTCCGTTCAGCTAGTTCTTAGGTTCTATTATATCCAATTCCTGTAAAAGGCAAGCCCATAACCTCTAATCCAAACAAGTTTTGGTCAGTTAACTGCAAACACACGTTACATCTCCACAGCAGTTGTACATCATGGCTGAAACACAATGATAATAACTTGAAAAAGACAGACAGAACTAACGTCACATGACGTGAAGCAGCAGCAGGACACACATTCACTTTATACTATATATCAAATTGAAAGAAGAGTAAGCACTAACATGATCAACTACAAGTAATTCAAAGCTGCAAGGAGCAATAAAGTTCTAAATTATATGGGTGAACTAGGAGCATAGAGATAAATCACTATGTAGCTCAGTGCAGACAAATTAATGAAGTAAGGAACAAAATTAAGTTCGTTTCAACTAATGCACTTTGTAAAGTTATGGAAACTTTTCACCAGCATCAGTCTGGCAAGCAATTTTAAAGGACATAACAGATTGTTCTTACAGAATACTGTATTTATGAGCCATAAATGAAAGAAAAGGTAATTACTATGTTAAATAGGTTTAATACAAAACTAGAATGGATGCAAGCACAAATAGGAAAATCCTACTTCTGAAGTTGCTGCAACAATACAGATGATAACTGTGATATTAAGTTTTCTTTCTGAATTTCATTTCTAGAGAACCGTCCTAGAATTCTTTTATTATAGTACACACAGGCAACTAGTTATTGTTATGAGATAATCTGAGATTACCCCAGTTTTAATTCCTGTAAAACTATGTAATTATTTTCTGCCATCAGATTAATCAAGAGTTTGGCTATTCTTTACATGTTCTGTAAGATTTCACAACATTATCTACTAATTGTATAGCAAAGTATGACTATCTAACAGAGTGCAAGACTCAGTAGCTAGTGATACCCTCTGAAATCTCTTTCTTGAGATTTTGTTACGATGAGGAAAAGAAATACATGAGGTTAAAAAAATACAACGAAAGCGCTCTTGAATATGAACGTAGGACACAGCAATATCAATAAATTTAAGATGGGAATGACTCACCATTTTCATGGGTGTTTTTATAGGGCCTTCTATGATTTTTATCAAAGTAGTATGCTAAAACTTCTGTATGTTATTTTGTTCAATTTGGAGTATGTCATGACTAAGTAGAAAGGAAAGTGACATAAGAAGCAAAACAGCTTTACAACTTAAGAAATTACTTGGTTTGACTCTAAAAAAAAAACTTACATACATCTGTTACATTGCATAACAGAAGCACTGCAGCGAAGCTTTATTAAATCAGAAGAACGCAGTACACCAAGCTCACTGTTGGTTGTTGCTTGACTTAAACATTTTCTGACATCCAATTACATACTCATTAGACATATATGTGTAAAAAAAATCAGAAAATTAGTTGATTTGAAGATAAAGAAGGAATTAAGGAAGTGCTTCAATAGGTTAGTTTTTAAATTGATACTAAAACACCCATCATATATCTGCTATGCTGTGGTTGCAAGTATGTGATAACTTGTTTGTTGTTGTCATCTGATTTTACAAACAGTCTGCTTACATTGTGTTTACACATGTAAACAGCTCCCCAAAACATTGTGCAACACTACTTAAAAGCACAAGTTTAACAAATTTAATAGAACTGAACTTTAATTGGAAACCTGACAGACACAGCAGTACTGTTCCTCTAACATATACAAAGTGTCTGTTGAAGAGAAATTTCTGCCCAGAGGCACTCTCCCTATGCTGCTTTGTTACAGTCCTGTCCCCTCCTCTTAAAGCAACCAATTGTTTGCAAAAGATTCTGCAATCCCACCTTCACTCAGTGACACAAGGTCCACTGCAAGGAAAGACAGGGCGTGAAATTAAGTAACTCTACATCTTGACTGCAAGTCAAGCATAAGCACAGCCTGATTGCACAAAACGACTGCTGTAAATTGTTCCCTCTGAATAACCTGGCATGCAGTACCAGGAGTGGGAGGCTACACAGACACACAGACCCTACAGTCAACTCTGCATCTGTCTACTAAACTCAGCAATACTACCACCGGTCCTATCCTCCTTCCTGAATTTGCATCCAGTACACCTCAATGTGATCTAATTGGCAGGGGTCAGTCCTCAAGTCCCTCACCAACCAAAACTGCTTGTTACAACAGGCTCCTCCCACCAGCCCACATTCCTTGAAGTAACATGATTCTACTTGTTTAGCAGTTTTCATTCTGTAACTTTAAACTTATGAGACTATCTCCCCATTCTTTGCATTATATTACTATTTTGAAGGTAAATCGTCAGGGCCATAGAATACCTCTCTTGCAGCAAATAAAAAGTGCCACATGGAAGTGAGGCGTATTATTTGCATGTATTTATCATACGAACAACAAAATGCCTGCAGGACAGAGAAGTGTCTTGGGAGGTCTTAAAGGAAGACCCAGGACAATTACTGGGGCAATCATAAATTACAAGCACGAGTTGATTAGTTCAGCTTTACAAAATATTAAAAATTAACGGCACTTTTGAGCCATGGAAATAGGCTCTTTATTCATAAATAAGAGTAAAGTAACCTAAGAATGAATTATTTTATGTTCTGAATTCTGGGGTGGTTTTTTCAATTCCTTTCCTAGTTCATGTTCTCAGATAATGCCTCGTTCTAATAACCATTTGTGTATGTAAGCACCTGCTGGATAAAACTGTACATAGACACTTTGAGAATTACTCTGTCATTAAATATTTATGTAATATTTACCAGTGGATTCATATCCCAATTGCAGTCTATACTTGGGATATTATTTGATGGGGTTGATAGAATCTACTTATTTCCACAATTTCACAATATCCAACCTGTGGACCAAACCCAACTTCAAAATCTGCTGTTTGTCTTCAGTGGTTAAAATAATCTTCACTTTCAAATTTATACACACAGTCCATCTTTTTGAGAGTTTTCTTATGAAAGAACACACCTTTTCACAACCTCTAGCTGACATACCAAACTAACATTGTATTTTACACTGTCGTTATAGGATAATGATCATTCAACTGTGACTGAAAGGATTTCAAGGTCATTTTTATTACTTTGTGTTCATAGTTAAAGTTGATTTCTTACACTATGATAAGCGATAAGTCTTGAGTTGAAAATGTGCATGACATGGCTACAGTTCCACAGATTAACTTTATTTTATATTGCTTTGGAAAGATTTGTCACATAATCTATTCCAACAACATGAAAAACTATATAAAGGAAACAAAAACAGAAGAAATACTTTGCTTCTCTTACTTCTAAGCAAAACAAATAATAATACTTGCACAAATGAACAGAAATATTTGCAAAACTGTCTCCAAGTCTTACTAATCCAATTCATCATGACAAACAAAATCCAACTACCTGTGGATTTACTACTACACAGACCCACAAATACCACAACATCACACACACACAAATAGAACAAGCCAGTTTCAACAGAATAGCTATCTGCCCCTACATTATTCAGTACAAATTTTAGCTTGGGAGTCTGTTGCCTAGTTCTACCTTAGTTCATGTTCAGCATTGCTCTGAAGAAAAACGGGAAAAAAAAACACATACTCCAACAAGAAATGAAAAAACTACCACTCATAATGCACAACAGTTTCCCAGGCTACTGTTGTCATTATAAATCAAGAATCCTTTTTAATCAAGGATTAAATCAAGAATCCTTCATTGTAGCACAGAGCTAAACCAAGCCCCTTCCAAAAATGCACATATTAAAAATGCATATACACAGATACACACCAGATTCTAATGAACTGTACATGTGGTAATAAGTATATACATATTTGCATGTATATATGCATAGACACTTTCCCTAATATAAACCAATAATGTAGTCCAAGCACTACTATCATATATGATTTACTCCTAATAGCGTCATGATCAAGTGTTTGTATGCCATCAATAAAATTTATTTCTTCCACTAAGAAATACAATTTATATATAAATATATATATATATATGCATATATATCTATGGATGCTACCAGATATATTCCAGATACAAAAGTAAAATTATTTACATCAAAAAAAGCCAAACCTGGTTTAAAATCCTATTCACAAAACTTCAAATTCTGTATTGATTAGTTTGCACAGCAAGAGCAAGAACAAGCTTCCTAAAAACAGACCTACAAAAGGTATTATTTAGTGATTCGTACAGGAAAGAGTATTGAGAGCTTACTAAATGTTTTTCACATTTTAATATCGAGCAAACATACTCAAATTTCATATCCTATATTTCAGTGTGAGATTTATCAAGTTCAATAGGGAATAAAAACAAACAAACACACTTTGTTTAAATAGCACTGACTAAGCTCCCCATGCCCAGGGTGATTGCACATCTACTAAGACTGGAAATTTTCATGCAAAATTACTTTACTTTAATCCATAAATCTGATTTACCAGGAAAGCATTCCCAACTAATTAGACAGCAAAAGCGAAATGGATAGTTTTAAATCAAACTCTGTCTTCCCTTTGACTTTGCAACCTTATGTAACAGATTCCTACCATTACAATATTCTTAAAAATTATGAGTTTTCATGTCAGTCACAGTCACATAGCTCATAACATCTGTTAGATCAAAGGGAGAAAAAGTGATATTTGATTATCATTTTCAAGCTTATGAAAAATAGGTAATGTTGCATTTCATAAGAACATCCTATAACTCACTGAAGTGCTAAGTCTCGTCCAGTTCAAACTGTTTCCACACTTGTACTTTGCTAGCATCAATCTCACAATAAGACACAGCACAGAAAGAAAAAAGAAAAACCACAGCTTGGACTACATTACACTGAAGAAGTCCCATGACAACTACTAAGCAGGAGACACCAATTCAAGACCTGCAAACATGCAATTTCTACTTCCTTCTTAGTAGATATCCTGCAGATATCTTCCAGAACGGTCTACCTCAAACACATTTTCTGTATTAATTATTTTGCCATAAACTTCTCCTAACCACAAAGTTCTCCAAATGCAGTGCACTAATTCTACTTACTCCAGATTTTCACTTGGGATACAAAGCCATTTGATTCTGTGATACCCTCTCAGCACTTGTATTGACTATTCAGCAGCTAAAATTCAGTGCACAAAGGGAACAGTCAAGTTATCTGACAATACATTTGTTTTCACATTAGCATGTTGTCAGCACTCACAGATGAGACACAGAACTACTGTATCAGCCTGTGAACATGAAGAATGCTCACTGAGTAGACAAGCAGCAATACTTACACGCCTCATCGTCTCTCACATTCCTATTTATTTCTAAGCATGAAAATCACTCTTCTACTCCACGCTGTTCCATTATCAGGCATTAACAATACACACACCTAATTATACTTCAGGTTTTTTTCTCCAGAGATTAGTCTAGTAGGAAGAAATAATGTGAGAAAGAACAAGAAGCTATCGAACTCCCTACATACTAGAAGGATGTACACGAATCACTTACTACAAGTGTGAATACCAGAAGCTTTCAATTTTATTCTTTCTTTTGCAAGATCAGTCCTAAATGTTGAAAGGATTAGATCCTAACCAAACAGTCAGACAGAACAGCATATCAAACAGGAAAATTTTACAGCTTAAGAATAATTTAGATATATTTCATATCTCCTACAAGAAACACTCACCAAGATCTGTATTGGGGCCAGCAAGCAGCTGCTTAAATTTGTCTAATCGGGATGCTTCTCTTTCAGTTAATGCAGAAGTAACTGAGGTGTTGTAGTCTCCCATTCCACTCACCAAAGGAGGTGTGGAAGTTTGTGGAAGTGACTGTGATCTCTGCATGGAAGAATTTTCACTTGCATTATCTGAAGGGAAAAAGAAGCATAGCAGTTAGCCTCAGCTAGTAAGAAGGCTACTAATCAGTTGAATTCTATTTTTGAAAAATGCAAACTCAAGTATAGCATAAGTTTGGACTTCAAATTACTTGGATATAGCAGAAGAAGTATTCCTTTTTCAAGCAGTATTCCACAACTAAAACACATCAATTAGAGATCGTACTAGCATCAAGGCTAATGGGTTTCTAAAATCTCTGTGTTACCAAAAGCTGCTTGTATTCCCCTTGACATTCTTTAAAAAAACAAATTGAGAAAAAAACAAACTGAGAAATCATTGCAATTGTTTACTTTACATAAACCAACGACCAGATTATGTGAGTGAATTTCCCAGTCCACCTGCATGGTTTTCTGTAATTTTTCAATATATTTTATACAGTACTATTTTAATAACAATTTTTCACATTAGTATTACTATTAATTGCATACATCTTGGCACATCCAACCAATAAAATATATTCAATAGTGGAACTTCCTTCCAAAACTGAAAATTTATTAAGGCTGAAAACAAAGGAAGTTTAATTATTCTTGCCTCACACATGTATTTTTCACACACATACATTACAGTTTAGTATGGCATGCAGCCTTTCCCTCAGATAAATCCATGTTAATAAACAGTATTTTCCCATGGTATTAAGAAAATGTTGGGAAGTGGCTACTGTTGCACAGGGCAAATATTATAGCTCTCTTCATTTATCTTTTAACATTTTTTTCACTTTTTAATATACCTGATGCACTCGCTGTATGACCTTCACTGACTGATTTAACAAGCCTATTATCACCACATGCAACTGAAGTCAGCTGTGCAAATTCCTCTTGTTTGTCTTCCTGTAGATGTTCTTCCTGAAATTTATGCTGTTCTTGTAGCTTGCTGTGATTCTGAATTACTTTGTGAGCTGTTTCCATGACCACTTCTGTATTTAAGTTTTCAGCAGCTATTGCTAAGAGTTCATCATCATCATCCCCAAGATCCCAGGCATCACTTGTGTTACTTTCAAATTCTTGGAAGGTGCTGACTTTCTTCAGTTTCACTGGAGTTGTAGGAGGCTTTGAACCTGGTTTTACCAAGCTGTTCAAAACCAAAATAAACAGTATTTAGAAAACTAGCAATGAAGCTACGGATAGGACTAAAAAGCAAAAGTACATACTTGATACTATATAGGTAGCAAACATTTATCTCCCTCCACTCATGTTACTGCTACATCCATCCATCACAACACACAGCTGAAGAAGTCTGAGAACAAGGGCTGTATAAACTGACTCTTCTTCGCTTTGAATAGAAGCTGAACAAATCTTTCCTTCCCTTGTGCTAAGAAAAAAAAAAAAAGACCAACCCCCAAGTCAAATAAAAGGATTACTACTAGAACAGCTTACAAAAGAGACAGGACACATTGCACTGCTCTTGCTTCATAAATTTCTGTAGAGGTTTCATCCCTTTCAATGCAACTGCTGTATAACAGCACAGGAACCATAATCAAGTCATGGTCTACTCCTAAGTCATCATAAGCAATCATGCAATACAACCACTGTCATAAACAAATCAAGTCTCACCTTAAAACTCATGAAGTCTATCATTCCTCCCCATTCAGGCATGCCAGCGTGGATTCGCTTCAGAACTTTGCTCTTCCCACAGGCAACATATCTCCTCTAGTTACTACTCTAAGTGGACCCTGATCAGCTCCTAACCTTTTGTCCCTCTATCAACATGTGGTGTGAGATATGAACCAATATCCCTCCCTCGCCTGGCACTTGTTCTCACTGACAATAATGCAGAGCAATCACATCTTCCTTCAGAATTCAGTGCATAAGGTATAACATTCAGAAGTTTTCTTAGTCTGCTCTCAAAAAATAAAGAAGTTACTGCCAGTAGCTTAACTGTGCTTTCACAGAATGGGTCAGGTTGGAAGGGACCACTGTGGGCCATCTGGCCCAACCTCCCTGCTCAAGCAGAGTCATCCTGAACACATGGCATGGAATTGTGGCAATACCCTTCTTGCGTATGTTTCTGACCATCCCTGTCTTCCCACCTGTGCTAGTTTATCATTTTTTCTTTAAGATAAGGCAGGCAGAATTGCAACTCAGGAAAAACCTCTCATGCATTACTCATACAATGTCAGTAGCATTTTTGTTACAGGTTACAGGGAATATCTTCCCTAACAGGTGCTACAACATTTACACTTTTGCCCAACTTGTCATCACCGTCTAAAACAGCAAGGTCTTCCTCCAATTCTGCCATTTCAAGCAATAAGCTTCTAGTTTTTGTGATTCATTATGAGTCTGTATTTTGAATAGATTCATCCCATTTCTTTTACTTCAGCCCTCAAAATCACACATTTCAACTGCCTTCAACTCTGTATTATGTGAAAATCAACCAGAATTTTTACTTCTTGTACCATTTCAAAATAGGCCTTGAAAAAAAATCTAGTAGAAGCACAAGGTCCTTCAAAACCAGTATTTGTCCTTATAATATTTTTTTGTCCTGACCCTAATTTCCCATGTATAAGGCATTTCAAGTAAATACTAAAAGTTGGCAGTCTGTGTTAGTCGAGGGCAGAAGAGCTGATTTGTTGCTCCCAGTGAGTGTGGTGAGCATCAGGAAGTCACAAAAGAGAAGTCAGAACAGGGAAGTCAAGGTTATGACTAAAACTGAAAAAGTAAGATTAACAACAAACTTTATAGCCAACAGGGAAAAAAAAAAAAAGAGAAGACAAAATACCTGGAAATCCAAAATACCCAGAATATTTAAATAATAGATTAACTTACGTTCCATGCAATAATGGATCAAAAGGTGGATGTTGAGCTCCATACACATGTTGAATACTAAAGGAAAAGAAAGAGAGTTATCACAAAAATAATAAGTTTTTGGAGGGTTTATGTGTATTAAACAGTCAATAATAAACAGAACTGAAATGCTGCAACAGTTTTCTGTTTCAAAGAATACAACATACCACCAAAAATAGTGAAGCTGCAATTGATGTGCATACTAAAATGTTACTTAATAAAAATTGCAGATTTGCCAAATAGGAGATCTTTGTGAGTCCTAAGCTAACTTAGTCTATCTTACTTTTCTGAGCAGGATTTAAAACAAGAAATAAGTTAACTTTGCAATAAGAATCTACATTGCTTTAAAATTCTGTTCTCTATCATTTCTTCATTTGTCTCTTGCAAAAAAAATTAAAATTCTCAAAGAAATATCTGTAAAGATTTAATCTTCTATGTACCCTTGTCACCCAAAATCCAACCAGACAATTCTTAACCACTACTAAAGTAAAAGGATGATAAATTCAAAGAAAAATACAAAAGGTGCCATGTTAAAGAATAAAAGCCATGGAGGTATTAAAAAATGCTTTGAAACAAATAGGCTTCCAATGATAGATTTATTCACTACAATCTCTAACATTGTAAAACAGCATGTTATTGTGTGAAAAACAAAAACTCCCTACAAACTAAAAGTTCATCATCTCCCAGTTATCAGCTATAAAATTATTTTGTAACTAAGAAAGAAAAAAATCAAGATTTACATGTGGCTTAATAATAGCAATTAGTACTACAGAACACTCAGTGTAAGAGAAGCAAATCAAATGCAACATTAGCATCTACCTACACCTGTACCAAAAACCACATAAAAGAAGACAAACACGTCCTCCTGATAAAAAACAATCTGAAGACCAGGAACATAAATAAGCCCAACCTTAGTAAACCTGAGATAAAACCAAGCCAAAAAGACTCCAATCATAACAAATTTTAAGAGAGGCTTGGACTCACAGGACAGGGGCAGCATAAACACTAATGAAACTAGCCCTGGAGATGACTGAGAATAGTGGTTTATAAAAACTCTGATGATTTTTATGTGATTCCATGGAAATAAAAACGTCGGACTACCACCAGCCTTTCCACATGACTGTATTCCATACGCTCCACAGTCAAGTCTCTGTGCTTCTTGCTCTGCCTTCTCATGAGGTTTAGGTGTCACTGTCCATTCCCACACAAAATCTGCCTTTTCCTCACACTGCTCTATGAATACCCACAATGGAAATCCACACAAATATAAAGCAACAACAATCCTCTTCATGACATTAAAAAAAAAAAGAAACTAAAATCAAAAGCGCATTCTCTACAGTGTCCTTGTTTTGCCACATGCCTGCAGCTGCCTGCAAACTAACTGCAACTGTTTGTAGATCCCTTGCAATGAAGGAGACTCAAAAGTGTTTTACCCTCAAGGGACCCAGCAAACTTACAAAGTAAAAGATTTAGAGAAACACCAACAGTTGGACTGAAAAAGTTAGTTTATAATGTAAGAAACACAGCCACTTCCAGTCAGGGCTTACAGGTCACTGAAAATGTAGGAAGGTAAACGATGAGCAGGACTGTGTTGCTGAATTCAGGTAAATGGTATGAAGTGCAAAGCTACCCTTGTCCGAGAACCACAAATCCACACCGTTCTTATAAAAAGAAAAACTGTACTGTGAGAACAGTTTAGGGATGAGATCAGAGAATGCTATCACTAAACAACCATCTGATTACACATTCCCAACCTGACGTCATGATCAAAAGAGTTAGGAAGACTTTGGGAGTGCATTTTCTGGAAAACTTTGAGTGGGAGAACGTGCCTTGTAGCTCTTTGCAATGATACAACTTGTTTGCTGCTCATACTTCAGGAAGAAAGTCGAGAAACTGATGAACTGTCTCTATGCATAGAAAATTCAATTTGCAGCAGAGCATTTCAAAAATACCACAACTTGCATGAAGTTTCAAAACATCCTGGCTTGTACCGCTACCGAGAGCCAAACACACCGTCCCACTCAAAATCTCCCGGCGAACACGTCCCCAGAATCACGCTGACTCTTTTAGCCACGATGGCAGGCTGGGAGCGCACATTCAAGTAATTATTTAACAACTTCTGATACAAGTTATAACTAAGCCTTACTGCGACCACCAGCATCTCCCCCGGCCCCCGGGGGTGCCCGAGCCGGAAGGCTCCGAGCACGGAGCTCACAGGGCACCGGGTTCCAGCAGGGACCGACCGCGCACGGTGCGTGCACGGGGGACACACGGGACCTGTGGGGTCCCGCCGAACTGGGCAGCAGGAACGCGGTGTGGTGTAGGCAGCGATGCCGGACGGCCGAGCCCGGGCAGCGCCGCCCCCCGCGGCCCGACACCGCCGTCCTGAGCCCCGACCTTCCCGCGGCGCCGCTCACCTGCCCGGCACCTTCGCGCCGCTCCGCTTCCAGAACTGCTTCCTGCCCCCGTCGCTCGCCATGGCGGCGTCACCTCATCCCCGTCCGCGGCCCCGGCCCGGCCCCGCTACCTCAGGCTTCACGCCCCGCCATGGCCTTCCACGGGAGCGGCACTGAGCGCCGCCATCATGGCACGACAGAACAAGGCTGTTCCTCATTCGCCCCCCGGAGCGGCCCGGCAGTTTGATCCAGTCAGAAGTGAGATTGCTGCCGGGCGGGGCCGGCCGGGCCAATCGCAGCGAAGGGGAGCGGGGGGCGGGCGGTGGCGGCCCCGGCGCGGCCCCAAGGCCGGCGCGGAGGTTCCTCCGCGCGGTTCCTGTGGTTCCAAAGCGTTCCCACGGGTCAGGATTCGCTTCGTGGCATTCCGGGTATGAACGTTTTGAGACTTTAATCCTTTTCGATGGAATCATACAGACCAATTCTTCAGCTCACTCCTTAGAAAGAAGCGCAAAACTCGCTACGTGGAAGGAAACTTTAATGGAAGAGGATATCGGTTTATAACAAAATCCATATTTTTTCCACTTTACGTTTTACAATTGTTTCCAATTGTTGAGCCACTTACTGGGTGGCGGCTGTAATCTTTCTCTGTTTTAAAGTTCTTCGGTCATTGTACCCACTTCATTTATGGCTTTGGGATTGGTACGAGGCTGAGGGGGTTTATTTGTATCTGTATATTGCTCAGCAACTCTGGCCCAAGGATACATCACTTCTCCCAACAAAATAGATATGGGTTAATATTGTTCTTTGGAGTACGGCTCCTGAGAAACCAGTGCTGAGTTACAGGGGTTTTCTGTCCTGTGGGATTTACTTTTGGGATTTTTTACTTCTAAGAACTGACAAAAATGAAACGTCTTTTCTAGATCTTTCTAGAGCACAGTCCACAGGTGAAACTTGTCGTTTCAGTGCTACTTATAGATAAATATGCTATGAGTAGTATCATCTTCTCTGCTTTTGTCCTTTAAATAGAATCTCTTACAGATTCTGGACCTCGAGTTTTATCAGCTTTAACAAAATACACAAGAAACATAAATGTAATATGATCTATGTCTGTTAGCTAAAGTGACGTGGAATCTGCAAGGTCATGAGTGGAACTTTGCTTGGTCGTAGCAAGATAAATTTAAATTAGACTTGCTGCTGTTAGAATACAAAGATGAGGTACTTTCAGCTGTGAGTCAAAAAGGTGATAAATCCATAATGTACACATTCTACCATTAGCATGAATATTGATGTTAAAACTGTGCCTCGGTTCTTTTGATTTGTTCATTGCTGATATTTGTCAAAGGGAGACATAGTTAGATTCAGTCTAGACAGCCCTAGCATCTGTCATCCTTGTGACAGTTGACCTGTATTCTGAAGTGACGCCATTTAACTTTTGTGTCCATCTGGTGCAGCCACGTGGAACTTCATTTTAGCAAAGGAGGTTTTACTGAGTTATGTAATCAGGTCACTACAACCTTCATTATTAAGTTTTCTTTATATTCCATGTGTGTTACCTTGTGTGTAAGCTTTTAACGTGTTGCTGAATTTTATGCTGGAAACAACTAACTGTTGCATTGGTTGTTTATGTAAATAAGTCTGACCTGCAGACGGGGCTACTTTTGAATCAGGAAGAACTGCAAATGCATTTGGCTGCTGCTGTGGAGGGCTGCTGCCAGTTCAGACCTGTGGGCTGAAGTCACACACAGCTGGACCAGACTCTCTCTGCTGTTGACTTTCAAGTAGGCAAGGACACTGTTTCCATTCCCTTTCCATTAACTTTTGTATTTTCTCCTTGTCCCGCGTTTTATTTTATCCCTGACACAAACCTGTGTTGCCAAGGTTCTGGAAATGCAAAGTATTTGGAAGGAGGAACCTTCCAAGACCTCACCATGTAAGTTGGGTACAATTCTTCATGCCTATAACTCAAGGTGATCTGACCACAAAGAGTGTGTCCTTAAAGAGGGCTTACAAAATAGTACTGACTGAGTATCACAAGAAGCAATACAGTACTTGGAAGGAGAACGTGGTCTGAACATGCATTTTAGCCGTGTTCCTGCTTAACCTTTCTGGTTACTGATACGACGTGGGCAGCTGAGGCTGTGCACAGGTTCCACTGTTCCATTCTTTCTGTTTGAGAAGGAGATCGCCAGAGTCCAGGTGTACTCAAGGAGCACAATAACACTGCAGTCACTGCTGGGACTGCTGACGATAAGCACAATCGTCAAGAGCATCCAAACACCCAGACCAGCTATTTCAAAGTCTTAACAGGTGTACCAACTAAGCTCTGCCTTACTCGGATGGCAGTAATTTTTCAGTTACCACTTGTATGGTAATTTTTGTTATTTCAAAGCAATAAGAAATATTAAAATGTCTACTGTAGTATTTTTTCTGTTTCATGCTGTTTGTATGAAAAGAATTTATAGTTAGGAGGAGTTCTGTTGCCAGTATGGTCAAATAATGTCAAAAGCTACAGAGAGGTTTGTGGACTTCTTTCTTTTTTCCCTTTTCCCCTTTTTTTAACTTTTTCTTTTTCCTTTCCCCCTCCTTAGATTTCTTTTTTCTTGAGCATTTTTCAGAATCAAGTAACTGTGTGCAGTTGGTAAACGTTATTGAAGATGCTCAGGAATTTCCTGTGTGTTCTAAAGTGTACACATGTAGCCATGCTTTTGGCTGATCAAAAGTAGGAGTGTTGTTGCTTGCACTAGTAATGTTTTGAGCAAAGTAGACACTGAGATGTTTGTTTAGTGTAGTAGATGGTGGGCTGTGTGGGCAGGTACCAATTTGCTTTTCAGCTCTGTTCTGGAAATCTGCTGCTGTTACAGCTGTGCTGGTGTGGTTACACAGGTAGACTTTTCTGTGGAGGTACAGTGCATTTGGAAAAAGAACTATTTCTGATGATAGATGGGAAAGTATGGATTGACGCTAAACATAAGTAACTAAGCTGACAACAGCTCTCCCCTGCTAACTTAGCTGCACTCAGACCAGGAGGATTTGCTGATAAAGTTGTGTAAGCTGGGGAGTGCTTTTTCCTGCTTATCCTTGCAGTGCTGTGTCAGCAACACGCTGCAACGCAGGCGCAGATGCGAGGGGTGGTTTAAACTCACTCTGCAAACTGACAGAGCCACTTTTCTCTAAATGCATTTTTTTGGTTCATTTCATCAATAACGAAAGAAAAAAAAAGCAAATTCAAATGAAACTTCCATGTTGAAGCATTATTTTCTGCACATTTTTATCACCTCAACAAACTAGTGGAAGTGATTCTGAAAGAAGCACACAAGGCTTTCTATGGTAGGTGGTCACTGTTTCTGTCTGGTCCATGGTCATGCCTTTCTACCAAGCCATTGTATCCATGTACTTTATTGTAATGTCAAAGAAGGAACAGCTCTTTAAAGTAAAACTGAGCAAATGGAGTGAAGTTGCAACCTAACCCAAAATCAGAATTCTGGTAGAATCAGAGAGAGAAGGACAACATTTATTTATCTTGGGTAGAAAACAATCCCAGAGTGTGCAGTACTTGGTACTTGGACAAAAAGATATGAGGCAAGATAAGATAAATGGGGTAAGCAATCATGTAGAACCATGGAAGAAAAAGCAAAGGGATTTTAAAGAAGAGGGATAGGCAATAGCTAGATTCAAAGAGGTTAGACATGGTCCAGAAAATCACACAGTAATAAGACCTCTTTCAGGATAGTGCAATTTTTCTCCACAAAATTGGACAGGAAAAAAGAGAGAAGGAATCAACAATAGAGAGTAATGGTCAGGAAGAGTCATCATTGAAGATAAGCCATCATCATAGCATTTTGTGGCTTTTTGTCTGTAAGTAGCCCTTCCTATTACACATGAATTGAAAAAGATTTTGAAAGTAAAAGCAGATTGCCAAAATACATTTACACTGGTAGTGCATGTGTATGGAATCATGCACACTCACACTCTGTATTCAATATCTATAAAAGAAGGCTGTGATGCGGAGAAATAAATAAATAAATAGATAAATATGTGCTGGGTTTGAGTAAATGTCTTGGTTCTTCTTCTAGAAGACTGATAAATGTGGGTAGTTTTCAAAAGTTGTTAATCACTAAGATATTAGTGGTAGTGCTCATGTTTACATTTCATGCATTTTAGGTGATGATTTTTAGTTTTGTTTTTGTCTTTGTCAACACATTAACTGACACAGCCTATTTGGGCGTAGTCTGGAACAGCAGTCCTTGTCCAAGAAGTGATTGTGGATAGAAATGCTTTTTCCAGGAGTCTGATGCAATATGTAGTTGAGGCTTAAATGACTCAGAGAAGGAAGGACGCTTTGTAAGTGGAAGTACTGGGTAGAAGACAGGGAAGTTGGCAAAAGCAACAGATCCTCTCTCAAATGTATTTCTAGTTCCTTGAAATTCCACCTTATGCCTCCTGTACATACAGTGAAGTTTTAAACATAGCATTACAACATGACAAAATTTCAAATATTAAGAGAAATAAATCAATGGATATTTGGCTCTGAGCCATGATAATTCACTTCTGTTATTGTTACATAGGAATTTACTTTCTTTAACTGATATATTTCATATGAGTTTCTGAATTTCACATTCAACTTGCTATCAGAACAAGGTGAAAAGCAAAGTCATTGGAGCATTAGTTTATATTTCCTGAAGCTAAAAGATCTTGAGATATTGGAAGAACTGTTGAGATGCCAGAAAACCTGCTTAGTACTGCAGCTTGATGAAGAAATAGGGGATACCATTTCTGTGAGGTCACTAGGAGTAGGCAGCTTCTTGGAGCAGAAACGCTTTTTTGTTCTTTTTTTTTGTGTGTGGCAAGTCATAACAAATAGCAAAGCTATTGCTTTATCTAAAAACTGGACCTGGAATGCGGCAGAATGTAAAAGATGGGTGTCTAAGCTTTTCTGAATCTACAAATTAGCTTCTTTTTTTTTTTAAGGAATATAATCTGTAATGTACTGGAGTGCAAAACTAGATTTGGGCACATAATATGAGAATGAGTAGGGCTCTCAGATCCTTTGGTTTTCTATTCAGTACAGCCAGACTCATCTTGCTGTGTGCCTCACCTTTTTTCTTCTTTTCACAGTTTGTGTTATTAAATTTTTTTTTTAGAAAGTACCCGAAACAAAGTGTCTTGTAACTCTAAGGAGGAATTTAACAGCAAATTTAGGTGCTTTGGTTCAACCACTTGATTTTGGTCACTTTTATTTTAATGGACAACTTAATCTCAAATTTCATGAAAAATACCAGACACAGAAAGAAGTTTTTCTCAAAATTATTTTTTTTTTTTGTTATTTTAGCTCATTCTGTGGATGTTTCTTCTCCTGTTTGATCCATTGTTCTCAGAAGATATATTCAGCATGTATTGGCATGCCACTAGCATAGATCATGTCCTTGGCCTCTTCTCTTTTTAGGTCAAAAAATGCTATTTAGAAGTGAATCTTCAACTCCTCCCGTGTATGTAAGAAGAATGGAGATATGATGATACAGAGAAGTTTCAATGGATTATCTTCAGTGGATGTTTTCAGTTGTTAGAACGCATCAAGCTTTGTGTTAATTGGCATCTACTGTTTCTCTTGAGAATGCACGTTTGTGCTCTCACAGTATTGATGGCTGACTGCTGCAGGGTTTGGTTATTGGGTTTTGGGGCTTGTTTTTTTTTCTCTAGTCTTGCCTTTGACCATTCAGCTTCATCATGAGTGCTTTGATGGTTTTTTCCTTGGATCTGTTATATCCAAGTCTACCACTGACATGTCTTTTCATGTCTCAAAGCTATTATTAGTGTATTTTTCATGTCATTTGTATCTGTGGAAGGGACTGGTTTTTGTTGGTGTTTCTTGAGGATGGCAAAGCCTTTACCATACTATTCAAGCTATTTATCTCTCAATTAATTTCTCTTCAATCCAAATGTATACTAGAAGGTAAATAAGTTTCACTATTTGCTTTTTAATCCATTTCAGTTTCTCTGCAGAGGAGTGGAAATGTACACTAGAACTGAGAAGACTCTTATTCCCTTCTTTCTTAGTGTTCCACGTATTTTCAGCATTGAAATCCTATTAATACAATTCCTGTAGAAGAGGATTAGTGGTAGAGTGAGCTCAGGAAGTGTAAGATGAATGAAAAATACAGGATAGAATATAAAGCTACAGCTGGCCTTGCAATGTGTTGCATAGATATAATTTCCAGAAACATCTTCAGTATAATACATTGTAGTTATTATTCTTCAAGTCAAAGTGAATTGTATCAGTCGTGTTTTCTTTTTCTGAGAAAGGAATGCTACTTAAGAGGTAAATCTATATCAGATCTCATTAACTGTCCATTATTGAATTTTTATTGCTGGTTTTGTCATTTGTGTATGCTTTGTTTGAATGAGAGCAAATGTAAACATGAGAAACGAGTATAATGAAGATATTGCAGTGGGAGTCCTAGTAAGAGAATATTTCCAGCATGACTTTCAGTAGAAAATAGTTACTGAGTGCTCCTGGGGTAATGATGGCTGAGCTGCCCATTTTACTAGGGAGAGTGTTGGGAAGGTTAAGGATTTAGCAACAACGAGGCTGAGAGGTTGGTGAAAGAGACATAAGAAAAATTATTGTGCAGAGAAAATGGGAGTAAAACTGCAGATACTGGGGTGAAAATATATGATAAATGTAACAAAGTATTTTATACATTTGCTTTTAAGTGTTGCTGCTCCTTGTCGAAGAGGTATATTCTGTTAGTGAATTGGATTTATAAAGTAAATGATAAATGATGATAAATGTTTTCCCATATTTAAGAATACCTGTGGAAATGGAAAAGTAATCAAAACCTGCAGTTCTTTTTAGACCTTGTTACTTCTGAGAAATGGGTAGGAGTACAAGGTTTACAGCCAAGGGGAAAAAAGAAAACTCAGACTAAAAAGTGAAAATTAAGTATTTCACTATTCATATCACTTTCTTGTATAACACAGCATGTAGCATCAAATTATAAAGTAATAAAAGAACAGCTTAGCTTCTAAACTTTGAAATGAAAATTTGTAATTTTGCTTGAATGGTCTTGACAGTTGTTTCAGGACTGGCAATCTTAGTGCAAGGAATGAGCTGAGAATACTGATGTAAAATAACCAGAGAACCTCTGAGTTTTGAAGAAAAAATGATAAGGCGATCACAAGCAGTTCCTCAGAAGTTAAAGCCATTTTAAATAGAAAGAGCTCAAAGGATTAATCTCTTCTACTGAAATCCTGAAGTATAGTGGTAATAATTCTAGTATGCATGGTCATTAAAGTAAGATTTCACAAGTAGCCAGAGGAAATAAATACGTTATATGTGTCATTTTTCAAAAATCTCTCTAACTCTGAAAATCAGCCACGGGCTGCAGAACAGGAACAATTTTGAAATACTAATGAAGTTTGAAAACTTAGTGTTTTCTCCTTTTTGGGTTGTTTTGTGAGAAGAAAGACTTGCTCAAGAAGATTATATCTTACACTGAATTAACTAATGTAGATTTCTACCAGACAAACCTTTGTATATTTTTTAAACACCTTTTAAAAAAACCCAAAACTTTGTAATATTGAAAAATAAAGTCATAGCTTATTTCAAACTGGATTCTTGTTCCCACATTAATAATAATATAATTATCAATATTAATCATGTCTATCTGATCCCATACCATTTTTGTTGTCTATGATTTATATAAATTTGTATGGGATACCCTTCTGGTATCACATACCAGCTGTTTATACCAGCTCTCAGATAATGCTAGCCAACATTCTTAATAATGCTCTAAAAATTAAAAATCACTCATGACAAAAATTAAGAGCTGCAAGTAACGATAATGGCAATCACTACTACAGAAGGTAGCAGAGCCATAACATGATTTATCGGTTGGAAATTAATACTAGAGAAGGTAGATATATTGCTGAAAACTGTGTTGTGTTCTGAGTACAATTCATTGGTCTTGACTGAGGTTTTTACTGTGTGAAAAATCTATGTTCCTTGTGCAGAAAATAAGAGGAGATGATCATAGCAGTGCCTTGGGCTGCACAACCTATGAATTGCTCTCAACTCTATTCCCTTTTGAATTTATTATTATTGTTATTATTATTATTCAGTTCTCTTTGTCTTGTATTACTTAAACTCTCAACAGTATTACATTGTTTTAGGCATGGCATACCTATATATATGAATGCACATTAAATGCGGATGCTTAATCTTATATATCAAAATCATATATAAAATCAAAATGTTTTTTTGTTGCAGTCTCATCAAGAATAGTGGACTTGTCATGTTTATGGCAAAACGACATTTAATGGAACAAATTCATTTAAATTGCTGTGTCAAAAGTCTAAAAATGAGCTTTCCCATGTTTGTGTAATGAAGAAAGGAGGCCATCTCTGCACAGTGTTTAGTCCAGCCAAGATCTAAACTGCTGTCTGGAAACGTGTTCTGCCTCTCTTCACTGAAAAGTCAGGAGAGTTGGTGCCTTCTGTAACATGGTTCATGGAAGGGGGGCTTGTATCAGGGCCTTTTCCTTAGGAAAAGGTAACAGCCAATTTCTTCATAGCTCTTAAATAATTATCCAGCTAAAGTGTGAACATATGGGAGTAGCAAAGGGATAAATCACCACAGCAGCTGCTATGTGCCTTTTTTATAATATCCCAATTTTCCCTCACTTACACACAGCGCAATACAAGAAAAATGTCCAATTTTTTTCATTGCTAATAGCTGGCAGTATGTTGAAAACCAGTAAAATTAATGAGAAAACTATTATGACAGAGAAATATCAGTCAGTTGTCATCTAGTGCTTAGAAATTATGGATCCGGGAGTAGGCTTTGCGTTCAGCCATGATACTTTCCATAGCATCTTTGTTGTTCAGAAAACTTTCAGTATCTAACTTAGCTTGGGAAATCTTCTGTTGTATTTATAAGCTAGGTCAAAGCTTGAAGCTTATGTGCTTTTCTTTTCACCCATCTCAAAATGTGAAAGAAACATATTTTAATCAATCCTTGTTTGCATTCAAGTTCTCCTTTCTTGAAGGCATAGAACTATTCATCAGCACTCCGCATCTCATTGCTCTTTTCAGTATCCTCAAGCGTGTCTGGAGAAAGGCTGAGGTGCCCTTGGCTCTACTGGAAATATTATGTCATCATCTAAACAAGATGTTGTTATGCCAGGAAAGGATCAATACTTTGATGAGGAGCTGCTGACTCAAAACTTCATTGTTATTTGATAAAGGACTACTTGGAACACTTTCCAAAGCATTTCCTGGGGTATGAAGCTCTAGGGACTTGATTTGTCTCTCTGCCCAGGAAACTGAGTTGATCCATCTGTAAATATGTGTCTGCCAACTTCAGATAATAAGGAAAAATGCACCTTCTGCCCACATTAAGCTTCACCCTTTCAGCCATTTCAACGGTGTACTCTCTTTGTGAAGGAACTACTTCACATACCAACAACTAATTCGTAGGGGAAGAGAGGAAAAGGTTTTTGCTTTTTTCCTGCTGCTAACCCCGGACAAGTCTACCCTGGGGTCTGTATGACTGCACAGACCTGGCAGCACTTCTCTGCACAGGGTGCCAGGGCTGGACACCCCACGGGTGCTTGACTTTGAGAGGATACTATGCTGCAGTCCTGCCACCTGCCCCCAGGCTGGCTTCCCAGCCAGGCTGCTGTGCCAGTGCTGACAACTAAGTCTGCCTCAGTACCTCCAGCTGAGAGAAACCAGAGCTGCATGCCTCTGGGTCAATTTGTGGCGAAAGGACATCTAGAGCTGAAGGGCTCTCTGCTGAAAAAAGCTCAGTTCCCTTCTGCAAAACAAATCTTGGAAAAGATTAGTGTTGCTCAGATTGCTAAAGCAGTACTGTTTTGGACAATATCACTAGTATACAATAATCAAGGATTATGTAACCGGTCAGTGAAATGAATTAAAAACCTTTTTGTAATCTTTTTGTATCCTCTTCATCCAGTTAGAGGTGGCTTTAGGTGAAAGGGCATATGGTAGTCCTGTGGCTCCCTATGAGCCTCCTGGCATCTGAGGGGAAAACACCACCTTGCTAGACCTTGAAGAATCATTTAACCCTCCTGTTGACTCATATAATCATCCTATTGGCTCAAGTCCCAAGTAACCCAATTTGAGGCTTTAGATGACCAAAGATTTATTATGTGAAGGGTTTTTCTTTTTATATTGAGGAGGAAAATAACAACTGCAGTAACCTTAAGAAATACAGAAGAGGAAAAAAAGGAGAACTCAACATAGTTTTACTTTTTACATTGTCTGTTTATACAAAGGTTGATAGAAACTCAGTACCTAATGCAGTTTTGAATGAATTTGAGTTGTTCAATAGGGAGAAGTTGTTCACTGGTGTTATCAGAGTAAATAGATATATTTGCCTTGACAGAAAGTGTGCTTAACAATATCTACTCACTTCTAGCATACTTGTTCAGGCCTAATTTGTCACAAATGCTGCCAGGTTTCTTCCTTGTGTTCTAGGGTGCTGAAAATCTTGAAGAATTCGTTTCCGTTCTAGCTCCATTTAGTGGATATATACTACCATCAAAATACTGATTATAACGTCTGATTTGTAAGAGCTTCAGAATTATTGACAAAAACATTATTTATTTTCTTCAAACCTAACCAATGCAGAACCTGCTTTTTGTACGATGTGATTCTGTGCATCTACAAGGCAGCCGGAATACTTATTTCACCTTAAAAGAGTGGCTCAATGTTTGTTTGCTGGTTTGTTTCTTTCAACAGTGAATCCATATTATCTTTTCCCCTGGCAGAAGAAACAGGCAAGGAACTTTATCAGTGCTCTTGTGGAAAGCCTTTCACAGCATCTGTCAGCTCCTGCAAACTTCAGTGGGATTGTTCATCTCTTTGATACCAAGGAAAAAGGATCAATATCTGAGAGATCTATTGTAAACTTAGAAGTCCTGGAGAAATCAGCCAGCAATAGGCTTCTGTGGTTCTCTCGATGTTTATTCTTTCACACAGTCTTTTTTTCTGTTGCCACCTGCTCATCTAACCTGCATTGTTATTGATTTTTCTCTGGCAGGTAGACCTCAATATACCCATATACATAGCCTGGGAGAAATGAACCTAGGTGGTACAGTTTCATGCTGCTCTGAGAAAACCCGATTTTTATAAAGAGCCCAGATACAGATATTATGAATTCTAAGGACTGTAGCCTTGAACAAAGACATTTTTCTCAGAAATAATCTGAGAGCTTTTATAACATCCACAAGAAGAGGAGCTTTTTGTGCTTTTGAGAGGACTAGTCTTTACGACTTGGTCCTTTCTGTCAGAAATGTCTACTTCATTTGTCCTCTATTATGCAGCAAACTGAACTTGTAGCATCACTGTGTAAGCAGCTCTCATTATCATTTCATACAGGATCAATGTTTTTTCTTGTTCAGGCAGGCAAAAATAAAAATTTGTCTTCTTATTCCTCATACGAAGTATTGTCAAAGCCCACTGTCTCTGTATCAGTTTTCTGTTGACCAAGTATTGAACTTTAAATATTCAATTTTTCCTGTCAAAGGAAGCACATAGATCAGGATTGTCTTACCACTTGCAGAGGAGGATTCAGGGAATGCTCTTCTTGCCACCAGCATTTCCATCCTGTACACTACAGTAAACATAATTTGGCATTTACTGATAATTCCTCTCTGAGAAAGGGCAAGCAGTTTCCTCTGGGGTTGGTATTAATATCTCATTAAGAGATTATGATAAGAGGTCTTCCTGGAGTCTGCTAGTGAAACAGCTGTTGGAGTAGATGTGTTGATACTGCTTAGTACTGTCATGTTGTGGTAATCTCAGTCTTGAAGATCCAGTCAGGCATCATTTGCAGCATGTCCAGGTGTCAGTCAGATGAAGATCAAAGAGTTCTGGCATGGTGTTTGAACCTGGCCTTTTTCATGCCAGTGTGACCACTGGGCTGCTAATGTGAATCTGCATTTTGGAACCTACGAACTTTGATAATAGCATGAGTGGACAGTGATTTCTGCTTGAGATGAGTAAAAATTTCTGCTTGTTTATTTATCTATTTTTAAGGTGGGGTTTTTTTGTCAATTCATACCTTCCCTATACATACTTTTCAGAGATTTAGCAAAAGCACATTGACTTAAAAAAGAATTCTTCCTAATTCCAGTGCTATGATAGTTGTGCACATACAAACCCATACAAAAGCTGCTTGAGCAGCCATAGTAAAAACTGTGCCAAATACATTCAGCTGTTTACTTTCAAGCTAAGAAGTGCTGCAGGGATCTTGGCATATGGCCCCCACTATTTGAAATCTGAGGAAATTCCCACTGGGCCTGAGACCAAACACTTTCTTGCAGCCATTTGGTGGGCTTTTAGTACTGTGGTGTTTTAAAAGGTTGTGATGGTTAGCAGCCTCTTGCTGCTCAGGAATCCAGCTGAGCTGCCTTACAGAGTGCTGCTCAGTCTGCCTTGGTTGCAAACACAATTCAGCCACTCCCAGCTGTGTTCTGCCTACTTACAGCAATGATTAATTTCTTCCCAAGGCTTCAATATAAAAGTGATCTGCACTGAGTGATGTGCAATGCTTCTGTTTTCTTTGCCATGTTTTTTAATATCAAACCTGTGAATGATTGTTTTTTCACATTAGAATTCTCCGAAAAAACATTCCTTAAATTCCTGGGTTTATTCTAGTAGCCCTACAAAAGCAGGCTGAAAACAAATCTGTAACTGAAAATTAGGGTGTTTTTTTACATAAGAGGCAGCCTTAGATCTCTTTAAACAGTGCTTACTATTTATTGATTAATATATAATTCATACACATTAATAAAATGTTGTTGATAAAGTCTGAGCAAAAACTGCTTTCCTGCCTTATCATTCATTTTTCACCAATTTCATGTTTCTAATGTGTGTTTATTCAAAGCAGGAATAAGGGCATTAGAAGGGTTAACATGTGGGGAAGGGTAAAAAAGTTGATTGCAAACTGCAAAGTTGGCAGGCCCAGCACTTTCTACACTTGTTTAAAATAATTATGGGTGCCAAAGCATCCCCAGGGTTTCTCATTGCAACTACACTGCTGCAGCTCAGACTGGTGGCCAGCTATGAGAGGTCCATTTCACTGCAGCCTGAGAAAAGAAGGGTAATGATTAAAACCCATTCATGTGGGATGTCCTAGAATACTGTAATAAAGAAGGTTTTTGTAATTGAAACATGTTCCAAACATGTTCCAACAAGCTTAAAGTTGCATCATTTCGCATCAAAGAGCAAAATTTTATAATCTGTTGAACAACCATCGATGAAAGCTTTTGACCAACCAGAAATGAGCTTGACTTTGAAGCACAATGGAAGGACCTGGCTGTTTGAAAGAGTTTCCCTTGGGCATTGTAAAGGTCAACAAAATTCCAAGCCAACCATTTCCCTCACAACAAATAGCAGCAAATGAGATTGCATCTTAAGGGTTGACTGCATTATGTGTATTATTTTGTGTGTTTGTGCTATGTGCTGCCCTAAAAAAATCGAGCATTTACTCTTGAGCTATTCCAAGCAACAAAATCTCATGCAGGATTTGATCATTCACTAGTAGCCTGCTCTAAATAAGATAATTAGTTTACAGGCTGATTTTCTGCTTCTACTGTCAGTTTTCAAATATTGATGACTTCAACAAAAACAAAAGGTTACGTACTAAAAAGGAAAATACATTTTGCCTTCCAGATTAATTGGGAGAAATCAACTTGAAATTTAAAACTTGCAACTTGGCTGCAAGAGCAGTTTAGCTATTGCATCAGCATGAAATAGCTTCTTCACCAAATTAGACACAGCCCTTCTGTGCTTACTGTGCTCCTGTATGAATCCGAGATTTTGAATAGAAAATGCATCCACAGATGGATTTCTGATCAATGGAGAATTCCGTATACCTGCTGTTCATGAAATAATATGATACCTTTTGAGTTTAGCTGGATTGACTGAATGTTTACTGAGTCGTTAATAATGATGTCCCATCAGCAGTGGGTAGTAGGTGTGATTTGGAGAGACTATGCAGAAGTGACCAAGTGATTCCCATGCAGTCAGCTGGAACATGTGAAAAGGAGGATGGATGATATGAAAAGGAGGATGGATGGTATGATACCCTAAAGCATCTTTGACTTAACATGCCCTGCCAGTTAGTGCTTCTGTATTTCTAAACCAAAAACAGGAATCTTCTGCATGGGGTTACAAGTAGCTATAGATGTTAGTGTGTTAACACTTGCCCCATTACAGCAACAGCATCTTTGACTCTGAGACTATGATAATAATGAGCATGATTCTGATTTCACAGAACTGCCATTTCACTACCTGTCCATTACATCTTTCAGTCAAAGATAGGTACAGAAGGAATCAGAGAGTCCATACTATTTATATAAGGTGCAGTAGAAGATAATTTTAAGAAGCAGTCCAATAAGCAGTATGCATTGTATTATTGGTGGATTGGGCAAGAACAAATAATGAGGAAAGTTGCACAGCACTTCACCATTACAAAATTCTTTAAAACCAGGATATTTTAATTTGGTTGTTAACAAGAGATTTCTACATTAGCTGCTGTCACTTGAGGTTACTGAGGTATCAGCTTAAGGTCATTATAATTCAACCATCACTTTTCTTGAAAACTGTTTGGGTTTTTGAATACTTGAAGTATATCAGAAACTGACAACACATGAAACTATGGAAGATCAGGTAGTGGCCATCAACTCTGATTTTTCCTAACCCTTTTTTTTCCAGGTGCCCATGAAGATTTGGAGCCTTAAGTCACAAACAAAGGCAAGTAAAGGCAAGAGAGGTGCATTTTTTTAAAAGATAATGCTTTCTAAACCATGGAAACTATTGCACCAAGAAGTGAAGCTGATAAAACTAGATAAACAGTCTGGTTTTGTGGGCCTGGGCCAAATGTTTTGAATGAGAAGTATACCAGGTCTATTTGAGCAATGTGGTTCAGAGCATAATGCAGTTTTGGAGCAAATACCTTGATCATCTCCATTAGTGTCTGTTAGTTCTGTTCTAAGGACAGCTGTGGTACCGATGAAACAGATTCTGTTTGGAAGGAAACCAAATCAAGTGCTACAGTGCTTTTCAGGAGCATTCCTAACTTGATGGTGGACTGTAGCACTGAAAGGTCTTCCAGTGTGTGCCTATCACTTTTCCTTGAGCATTGAACCACCAGCGAAATGGAGACTTCTAAACAGGGAAACAAGCTGGCGTCTAAATGAGGGGGAGCCTCTCGAGACTTATATAATGGATATATAAGGAGTCTTAGCACCTCGCACTTTGAGATGCTGATTGCACTTCTGGTAGAGGACAAAATGTGTATAAATAATTAGAAGTTCCCAAGGCTGAGACATTAATCCAGAAATTTAGGTGACAAAACCCATGTGGTCTCCCTGCTAGAGAGTGTTATCAGACATGAGGCATGACATTCTGCTGCTCAAACCTAGGCATTTAATGCTATTCTAGATGTAGAGTAGCTGTAGAGTACTCACCCCAGCCACCAGTTGCTGCTGCAGAGCCTGTGAGTCTTTTCTGAGACTCTGTGTCATATCTGCCTGTTCCAGACAGGAATCTTGGCTACCCAGAGGCTTCCCAACTGGCATTAGGCCCTTTGCTTCAGGTAGCTGGATCACAGTTGGGTTCAGCACATATGTATATGCTAAACAAAAACAAACAAATAAATGAAAAAACCCTGTAGCTTTGAACAACAAACTCCACAAGTCAGACAAGATTAGAAATCCAATGGCTTCTGTGGCTTGGGTCCAAACACAGTGTTTTGGTGTCTGTCCAGGAAGTGGGAGAGGGATAGGGAGAGATGGTGAGGCACTCGCATTTTAAGTCTGCTTTCCCACATGTGTTTATGCCTTTCCATAATTCATACATTCAAAAGTAATTTCAGAGGCAACACTCTAACACTCTCATTAGGCTGTATCTCGCTTTCTGTGAAGCAAGCATGATTTATTCTCATATATCACACTCTCTGTATAGCTAAATAGATTACCAGAGGGCTGAACACAGAAAGGAGAAACTTTTAGGATTAGCAAATTAGATTTCAAGATAAAAAAGTCTATCTGCTTTATACTTTCATTACTCTGAAGTTTGAATGAGTGGGTGAACTGTTAACATCATTATTACCCAGAGAATTTGGAGGTCCAGGTAAATGCTTTTTCACCTGGCTGTACATGCACCTCTGCACCCATACCAACACACTTTGTAGTGTCTTCATAGAATCAAAGAAATTAATATCTTTCTTCAGTTTTATTTAGTCATTACTCATGTTGCTTTTTATCTGATAGTTTCCAGAGAGCCATGTCATTGATTCAGGGTAGGAATGGTTTATCTGTTTAAACCCACCTTCATGCTGTGTTGCTGTCGACACTGCTATGTATGTTTCTCTAATCAACCACATGAAACATCACTTGTCTTCTGAAACACTGCAATGTAAGTACAGGGGTTTGTGCTGGTAAAAACAGGAAGATGTGGGGTTTTATCTCCTCCTATTCTTGTCCTGTTTGTAGCTGGGTACTATCATCTTCTGTTAAGTCTATAGTTGCATTTCTAATTTTTAGTGAGACAGTCTGTAGCACACTTCTCCATTTCTCTCTCCTCACTTCATGTTCTATCCCACAGTGTTTCATAATGCTTCCTTCCAAGACCAGAAAGATTTGTGATGTTGAGATTATTAACCATATGGTATAGTGAGTAAGTCACACATGCTTTCTCAGTAGCCAATGATTGCTGGTTATGAAAGACACACATAGCATTACATGAGCTTCTGTCCTAAGAATTCTAGTCACAGCCTCATAATTTTCTAAAAAAAAAAAAAAAAAAGCAGAGGAATGATATGTTGTACAAGTCTAATTAGACTGAATATTTATTTCAACTCATTACTACTTCTATGGTTTACAACATAATTGCTGTTCTGGCCTTTTATGGGTTTATTGTATGCCCATCCCACTGTGACAGAGGAGGAAGTTTCTCACAACTAAATCTAGTATGAATGTTTTATTGGTTCAAGTCTCATTATTGCATTTCCTTTTCTAATCAAGAAAAGAATCTGCTGTTAAAAATATAATCTCTTTTCCCACTTATAGATACAACCATAAAAGTAATGAGTTTGAATGGTTCCTTTGCACCCAGGCTCTTTTTTGAAACATTGATTACTCCTAATTGTCATTTCTCATCCTCAGTGGTTTAGAATCACGTCTTTCAGAGTCACAATTTTCACAAAACTGTGCACGTTAAACTGTCTGGAGATAGTTTTGAGGAGATTGATTTTTCAAAGCATTGCAGTGAAGTCTGATTCATAGTTCTGACTAAATGAGCTGATTGACTAAAACCCTGTACAATCTCTTGAAAATGTATCCCTTTCATCAAAATCTACGATTTCTATAAATTGTATTTAGAATGACATGTAGACTAGTCAGCTCTAAATATGTTTCTGGTAAAATGGGGTGTGCTCCAAATCAGTCAGCCATTGCCACATGGTAGGACAAGAACATTATAAATGTTTACTAGGTTACTCTTCAGTCTTCGAATTTTCTTTTCAGTATATTCATAACTATCCCCAATATGACTGTCATCCCTTTGAACAGCCATGAAGTCAGATTCAGCAAAGTTCCTTAAATATATTCGTTTGCTAGAATTAAATATTTAACTTCAGTTTTGAGCTGAACCTCTTTGTTCACTATTGCTCTCTTTTTTGCTGTGTCTGATTTTATAGTATGTTCTTAGCTTTCCATTTAAATTTAATACCAGAAAATCAAAAAGAGAGGATGGCAGTTCAAGTCAACATGCATGCTGAGATGTCAAAAGGCATATGCATAAATAACTCTGCTTTGTGGATTTTATGCAAAGTATTGGCATGTATTTGTGTTCTAGTATCACTGATTCAGACAACTTCATACCAGCTGTCATCATCTCTACTGCAGTAGTGAGCTGAAAAACAATCAAAGTGAAAATTACTCTATTCAGACCAACTGCTTCAATCCATTTTTTATCTGATCATTCAGAACCTTGGTTTTAAAAAGACAATTTCACCTGCATTTCTAAGCATTTACCTTATGTTGATATTGTATTTTTAAAATATTGTACTAGTCACAGAAAGCAACATTGCTAATTAAATCATGTGAATTAACTAAAGCAGTTTCAAGGAGAAAATTCACAGTTATTTAAAGACAAAGAACCGCTTCCTTCTTTTACCTCAAATTCACAAATGCAACTCTGAAAGAATCTACAGCCAGAACCTTTATCTTTACAAAGGTAGTAATTATTAAAATATTAATTTGTGAGCCTGTGAACTTTCCAATTATATAATGAATCAATAACAAGACTGATGAAACTGTGTCCAAAGACTGGTAAGACTGAGAAAACCCATATTATTTTTTATTTCATATACTCCTATATTTTCTGAATAAATTTGCTCTGATAAAGGTACTGTGTAGGTTTGCTGTTTTGTGAAATAGTTTAAATGAAAATACGAAACTACAAATCTTGAGTATAAATCATGAATTTTTCAAAATGGACGTTCGTCAAATTAACTCTGTGATCTAATGCTACTTAATTTCAAAATGACAGTATTCACAAGGCTTTAAGACAGACCTCTTTAACCAATTATTCATAATCTTGTAGGTAATGAAAAAAGCATGAACATGTGAATACCAGTCAAAAGTACATGTCATCCAAGAAGGTTGGTGTGAATGATTGTGTTTCATAGTATATTTGATAGGTGATAAGTTCAAAAGGGGAAAAATTGCTAAAAGTGTTGAAGAACCTTCCAAATGTCGAATAGGAAGTGGGAGGACTTTTTTAGTAACTGGTGATTAGGCATTTCACTAACTTTTGAGTGAGCTCAGTTTACCTGTGATCACAGGAATGATTATGTTTTAAGTCAGAAATGATACATCAGTGCCATTTCTTTGGTAATAAGAACAAAACCTAACATTATTTAAAATAATAATATGAGTTAGTTTGTGTTTCATCGATTCAGACTGTATCAGCTGGAGTTTTAATCCTGGCAGCTATACAGAATCAGGAACTTCACAGATACTTTCCAATGTCTGTGTTGTTTATGGTTGTTCAAGTTATTAACACTGGAAGGTACAGATATGCCCACTGATACTTGGAAATGAAGATCTGATTTGATTGTTGTGGATGACATTGCTGTTCATATAATTTTTAAAATTTTATTCTATTTTAGTATATTGAGATGATAAAGACCATAGGTGGTGCACACAGAGATGCTTCCATGTTGTCTAAGTACTAGGTACTGTTTTTATCTCCTAGATTAATTATCTTAGATAACAGTTAGTCTGGAGTGTCATAATACATAATGGGGATGTGCTTATTTGCTCATGTTGATAATCTAATTATCTGTATTTCTATTAACTTCCTGTGTTGTCAATAAGGCTATCCAGAACTGAAGGAAGTAAATAATATTTTTCAGTGAGAGATTATTTTATTTTCAAAATATTTCTTTAGTTGATTATTTGTCCATGGAACCTGATGAAATGCATCCATGAGTCCTGAGGGAACTGGCAGAGGAAGTATCTAAATCACTATCCTTCATGTTTGAGAAGCTGTGGCAGTTTGGTGAAGTTCCCACTGACAGGGAAAGAGGAAACATAATCCCCTTTTTTAAAAAAGCCAAAAAAGGAAGACCTGGGGTACTACAGGCTGTCAGTCTGACTCCTGTGCCCTGCAAGATCATGAAGTGGATCCTCTTGGAAACTGCTAAGGCAAGTGGAAAATAAGGAGGTGATTTGGAATAGCCACCAGGTTGCTCAAGACCCCATCAAACCTGGCCTTAAGCACTGCCAGGCAGAGGAGGACATCCAGTAATTCTCTGGCAATCTGTGCTAGGCCTCAGAGTAGAGAATTTCTTCCTAATACTCAATTGAAAAATACCACTTTTCAGTTTAAAACCATTCCCTCTTGTCCTTTCACTGTAAAAAGTCTCTCTTCAGCTTTCATGTAGGATGCCTTTAGGTACTGGAAGGCTGCTGTGAGGTCTCCTTGGATCTTCTTCTTCTCCAGGCTGAACAATCCCAACTCTATCAGTTTGTCTAGTAGGGGAGGTGCTCCATCTTATTCATCATCTTCATGACCCTCCTCTGGACCCATTCCAACAGGTCCATGTTCTTCCTGTGCTTGGGACCTCAGAGCTGGGTGCAGCACTCCAGGTGGGGTCTCACAAGAGAGGGATAGAATCACTTCCCTTGACCTGCTGGACACCTTCCTTTTGATGCAGGACAGGACATGTTTGGCTTCCTGGGCTGCAAGTGCACATTGCCAGGTCACATCCAGCCTCTTATCCACCAGCACCCCCAAGTCCTTCTCCTCAGGACTGCTCTCAATCCATTCTTTGCCCATATTTGTGCTAGGGATTGCCCTGACCCACATGTAGGACCTTGCACTTGGCCTTGTTTAACATCATGAAATCTACCAAGGCATCCCAATGGATGGCATCCCTTCCCTCCAGTGTGTTGATCACCCCACACAGTTCAGTGTCATTGGGAAACTTGCTGAGGGTGCACTCGATCCTGCTGTAGTGTTGCTGATGAAGGTGTTAAATAGTGCTGGTCCCAACACTGACCCCTGAGGATTGCCACTTGTCACATCTAAAGACTGGGACATCATGCTGTTGGCCACAAATCTTTGCATGAGACCATCCAGTTAGATCCTTATTCACCAAGTGGTCCATCCATGAAATCTATGTCCCTCCAGTTCACAGCCAAGGATGTTATGCAGATCAATGTCAAATGCTTTGCAAAAGTCTAGGTAAATTGCATTAGTTGTTCCTCCCTTACCCACCAACACTGTCACCCCACCCCAGAAGGCCACTAAATTTGTCAGGAACAATTTGCCCATCTTGGCTGTCCCCAGTCACCTCCTTATTTTCCACTTGCAGGGCACAGAAGTCAGACTGACAGCCTGTAGTACCCCAGGTCTTCCTTTTTTGACTTTTAAAAAAGGGGGTTATGTTTCCTCTTTTCCAGTCAGTGGGAACTTCACCAAACTGCCACAACTTCTCAAACATGAAGGATAGTGATTTAGATACTTCCTCTGCCAGTTCCCTCAGGACCCATGGATGCATCTCATCAGGTTTCATGGACTTCCAGGTTCCTCAGGTCCTGAACCTGAGCTCTGCCTCTTCAGTTATCCTTGCCTACAAGCACTACAGGGAAAGACCAACTTGACCTATTCAAGCCTTCTTACCAGAGCACAGCAAAGATGTCTTCTGTAGCTCCTTACACATCCTGTACCATACAAGGCCATCAAGAAGATAACAAATCTCAAGTTCCTGTATATGTCTCTTAAAATAAGAAGGAAGTTCAGGGCTTCTTGGCCTTTTCAACTAATCACAACATTTTCTCAACTTCAGAACAAAACTGCACACTGACAGAGAGCATCATCATTCTGTCAGACAGGGACTTTTTGATTTCATTGGTTTTTAAAAGGATTCAGTTAGTAGAGAGGGGGGTCTTAGAGCTCCTCCGGGACTCTGGTTGAAACTAATAATTAAAATAGGAATAAGGACCTAAACAAAGAAATACAAATCAATAGTTCTGTGTATATCTGTAGATGGGAGCCACAGCTATAACAGCTTGAAACAAATAACACTCATTATTTTTCACAGTGATAGGCAGTTTATACAGAGAATATACAGGTAGGTAGGAGCTCTGGAAGAAACAAGAATTCTTTAAATTTCCATGGATCAGGAACAGCATGTAACATTTTCTTTTGCAAGAAAACAAAGTATCTCTGGATGCTTTCCCACACCCTGCAGTATATCAACAACTTTCTCTCAAATACCTTTTGGCTCAATTGAATAAAAGACTGCAATCATCGGTTTTGACAAGCCTTTAAAATTGTGCTTTTTTTTTTCCCAGATCATTTCCAACAATAAATGCAATTTAAATTTTTATGATGAAAGTATAAAAATGCTTTCAAATAGCTCAGGTATTTTTCTAGAGAAGGTGATGTCATTCTTTCCATCAGCAGAGAATATTTTATTCATGCTTTAGTCTTTGTTTGCTGATAAGTAGAAAAGGAATTAGAACATTAGCAGTATTTTGATATTTAAAATTAATTATTTTCCTCTGTTCTATTATCTTTGCCAGCTAGTTTTCATTTTCCAAAAGTATTTCAATTGCCAAATTTGGCCTTTGGGTGTGTTTACACTGTTCTAATGGGGCTTGTGTGTGTGTACTTGAGAAAAGTATTTGATTCATGAGTAAGTGCTTCAATTTGCCTGACATGAACTGAGATAAAATTTTTTTATAATTCCCAAGCAGTTGCCTAAAAACTTTCTTGGGCCATTTTTCTGTGGAAGAAAAGCAATACTTCATAGTTATCTGGGGGCAGTAATAATGATAATAATAAATATATATATATGTATGTATGTATATATAGTAAAAATCCTTTCTAGATTTTGTTTCCAGTTTTAAATTCCTGAGCAACGAGATTAAAGTTTCACTTCTGCATTACTTGTCATTTGGACAAGACCCAGCTGGCTCTCACATACATATTCAAGGGACAATATCAGGAATACCTTCACTGATCTTGAACTTCCTTCTCTTTCCTCAGTGGGACTGAGCACAATTGCAGATGTTCCAGTCCTTGAGCCTGAAGCCATCTTGGAAGCACAGGGCATTGCAGCTGAAGGGCTCCATCACATGTCTGTGACCAGCTGTGTTTTCTAGAGTTCCTGGTACAAATCTGTGATTCCTTCTAAGCATCCAACACAGAACTGAGTGGAGTGGTAAAAATATGGTGGAATATGATTCTTCTTTGGTCTCCAGCACACTTGTGTAGGTATTATCCAGCTTTCACTTTGGTTAAGATATTTTACATGTTTTCACTTTAGACTCACTCTCTCAGATAAAGTTGGATACAAAGTACTTTCTACTTCTGCCAAAATACTACAAGGGCATATTTGATTTTCACCATGGAAAATAAATTTGTTGCAGGATCCTAATGAAGCGATTTGAAAGAGTGATAGCTCAAGTCTGTAATGATTTAAATCAATATTTTGGTAATGCAGGTCATGCTGAACAATGCCTCTCTGCTCCTGTTGATTAAAAAGGCGTACCTGCTCAGAAGTGTTCCTTAATTGACTGCCTGTAGTATCATGTAGTGATCCTGTTCAGTATAACATAGAGCTGCTAGAGCTAAGTACTTTTTACATAGATCTCAGAATCATAGAACAGGGATGCCTTCCACTACACCAGATTGCTCAAAGCCCCATACAATCTGGCTGTGAACAGTTCAAGGGATGGGGCACCCACAACTCTGACCATCCTGTTCCAGTGTCTCACCACTTCGGGTAGGGTCTCACAAGAGCAGAGTCAAGGTGGAGAAATATCTCCCAGGGTGAAGCATGCTGGCCACGCTTCTTTTGAAGGAGCTCAGGATACAGTTGGCTTTCTGGGCTGTGAGAATGCATTGTCAGGTCATGTCCAACTTTTCATCCATCAGTACCCTCAAGTCTTTCTCTGCAAGCCTGCTCCCAATCCCTTTGTCCCCCATCCTGTACTGATACTGGTGATTGCCTTGATCCAGGCATTGGACCTTGCACTTTTTATTGTTGATCTTCATGAAGATTGCATGGGCCCACTCCTCAAGGCTGTCAAGGTCCCTCTGGATGGCATCCCTTCCCTCAAGAGTAACAGCTGCCCCGCTGTCATTTGAGATAAATGATCCACCATAAAATCAGTCACTGAGAAGAGAAATTTGACTTTAAAAGTTGTGGGTTTTGCTAGTTGTGTTTTTTGCTAGACAGGTAGTAAATGGATCATAGCAATAACTCTTGTAAGTTGTGTTACCTTTCTGCATTCTTCCCATTTGACATTGTGAATCATACTTGTTACACAATGTGTTATTGTTCCGAAATTAACTACAACTGCAACCTTTCCTGTGGCCTCTCTGGACCTGTGAATAAAGTGAGGTGCTTTTACAACCATGTAATTTCTCAGGGTGGAGCCCTTTGAGGGGACATCTTTAGCAATAAGATTTTAGGCTAAAAACCCTGCAGTTTACTGGCATCACTGGATCTGCAGTTATGTCCCCTCAGTGGTAATTAAAGGCTTAGGTAATAAGTAGTAAGACAACATGTGTGTGCTTTGGTCTACCAAATCAGCCGTTGTTTAGAAATTCTTTCTGTGTTAGAACCAGGGAAGAAAAACATGCAGTACTAAAAAAAAAAAAAAAAAAAATTGCATTGGCTCAAATTTGACCTTTACTTTCTAGGGACACATGCACATATTGATATTCAGGGAACTAGCAGAGAGTAACAGAGCAGACCAAACACAACACTGGTAAGAATTCCTGCAAGACATTCCTATATTAGCGTGAAGGGTCCCAAATCATGGACTCCAAGAGAGATATGGAGCTTCTGGAGCAGGTCCAGTGGAAAGTAGCAAAGATGATTAAGGGGCTGGGGCATCTCCCCTGTGAGGAAAAGCTGAGGAGATGGGTCTGTTCAGTCTTGAGAAGAGACAAATGAAAAGTGACCTCATCAATATCTGTAAGTATTTGAAGGGAAGGTGTCAAGAGGATGGAGCCAGGTTCTTCTTAGTGGTGCCAAGCAATAGGACAAGAGGCAATGGGCAGAAACTGAGGCACATGAAGTTCCACCTGAATATAAGGAAGAACTTCTTTCCTGTCAGGCTGAGCACACACTGGAACAGATTGCCTAGAGAGGTTGTGGGAGTCTCTCTCGCTTGAGATATTTGAGAACCGTTTGGACACAATCCTGTGCAGTGTGCCGTAGGAGGACTCTGCTTAGCAAGGAGCTTGGACCAGATTCCCCACTGTGATCCCTTCCAACCTTGATTCTGTGACCAAAACACTGTTATGCTAAAACATTGTGCAAGGATGAAATAAGTGTTTCCCTCTTATCTAAACAAATAAGAAATGTGGGTGGGGAATGCCATTCCTGCTAGTGGTGCTAGTACACCTTTGTAGGCTTCTAAAATCCGAGAGAATATTTTATCAGTTCTGTGTTTTACAGTTGAAGACTTTAGCCTTAGCTAAGCCGAAAAGAGTTGTCAGATTAATAATAAAAGGAAACCATAATAGGCAAGAGTGGCAACAGAATCAACTTTTTACTTCTTCAGTTAACATGGATCAGGGTAAGAATATTGATTCTGGTGACTGTAGGCTATAAAAGATGAAATCTACTTTGCCTAGTGGATAATTGATAAATAAGTACCCCAGTGTAATATTTTTAAGACTAACACTTAGTATTGATCCATTAGGTATTGGAGGATGTCTGAAGGGGTCAACAGCGAAAGTCTCTTTTGCACTGAGTACCACAGAGCTATCCTGGCTTGCAGAAATGGTTACAAATAATGGAAATTAAATGTGCTAGGTGTGATATGACCCAAAACAAAAAGGATGTTCTTGGCCCAGGCATCTTAACATCCAAGTGTAAGAGGGACAATAAGAAATGATGCAGGTGGCAAAATGCAAAGAACCAGTGAGACATTAATGGCTGCTCAGCACTGCATTTGGCAGACCAATATTCACAATGGACTTTAAGTCTCAGCATAAAGAGCTCTACAGGTGGTTGTGGAGGGACAGATTAAAAAATATAAAGGACAAAACAACTGACAGAAACA
Source organism: Pseudotriccus pelzelni (assembly GCA_035584735.1). NCBI lineage: Eukaryota > Metazoa > Chordata > Aves > Passeriformes > Tyrannidae > Pseudotriccus > Pseudotriccus pelzelni. The sequence continues at coordinate 15,040,591 of JAWMRA010000041.1, read as the reverse complement.
AAGTATTCCTTAAAATTGTGAAAGTGTGGCATATCCAAGTATGTTCAAACAAAAAGTTGGCAACATCATGTCTTTCAAGGCCAGAGGAAAGCACGCTGGCATGATTGAGATAGATTGTAACAAGTATTTGTTGCACTGGAAGACTGTCTTGGACACTTAACTTGGATGGCAGTGGCTAGCTCATTTGTTTTCAGAAAATGAAATCACAGAATTACATAATGGATTAGGTTGGGAGGGACCTTAAAGAACATTTAGTTCCAACCTCCCTTCCACGGGCAAACATCTTCCACTATACCAGGTTACTCAGAGCCCTGTCCAACTTGTCCTTGAACACTTCAGAAATTAGGCATCCACAGCTTCTCTAACAGCAGCCTGTTAGAGTGTCTCACCTGCCTCACAATAAATAATTTCTTCTGAGTATCTAATCTAAATCTAGCCTCTTTCAATTTAAAGCTATTTCCCCTTGTTCTGTTGCTACATGCCCTTGTAAACTGTGAGTGAAACACGAGTGCATTACAAGTGCCAGAGCAAAGCTGAAGTGCAAAAGCTTTTTCAGCATGCACTGGCTCTGACCAAAGCCAGCTGGAGCGTCTCTGTATCATCCTCACGTAGCAGAGAGCTGGCCCTTAGTGGGACCCATGTAAGAACAGACCAGAGATGTTTTCCACTACACTCCATAGGAAATGTTCAGATTTGGAGTAAGGTTGGAAGTGGAGCTACTGTTGCTCTGTTCTGTATTTTGGTAAGATGCTGATGGTTATAGTGAGAAGGTTAAGGAACACCACTGAGGAAAGACAGCAAAGAATTAAGAGCTTAATTGTAGTGAATTACTGTCGCTATCTCTAAGACAAACCCAAAATGTTTTTCTGTAAAGGAAAGTTTGGTTACAGAATCACAGAATATACTAAGTTGAATATACCACAAGAATCATTGAGTCCAACTCCTGTCCCTGCACAGGACCATCGACAAGAGTCACACCATGTACCTGACAGTATTGTCCAAATGCTTCCTGAACTCTGTCAGGCTTGGTGCTGTGACCAGTTCCCTGGAGAGCCTGTTCCAGTGCCAAACTACCCTCTGGGTGAAAACCTTTTTCTAATATCCAACCTAAACCTCCCCTGACACAACTTCAGGCCATTCCCTTGAGTCCTGTCACTGGTAACCACAGGGAAGAGATCAGTGCCAGCCCGTCCTCTTCCCCTAACGAGGAAGTTGTAGACTGCAAGGAGGTCTGCCCTGAGTCTCCTCTTCTCTAGGCTAAACAGACCGAGTGACCTCCAGACACTTGTGGCTAGATGTACTCATTGCATTTTCACTGACTAAAGGGAAAGAAGGACGAGTCCATCGACACCGGGATGGGTGCAAAAAAAACCCACGAAAGCAATTCAACCCCGTCACGGTGCCAGCCCCGGTGTCTCCGCACGGAGCCGTGCCCGGGGGCTCCGCCGCGGGTCGCAGAGCACGTGTCTCTCCCCAGCGGGGCGAGGAGACAAAGCGGGGCGGGCCCTCCGCCCGCCCCCCTTGAGCTCGCTGCCCCGGCCTGACCTGCCCGTGGCCCCGGCCCCGGCGCCGGGATCCGCCGTGCCGGGAGCGGGCCCCGCCCCGCAGCGCTGTCGTAGCGCTGACGCCGCGGCCGCCCCGCCCGGGCCAGCCGGGTAGCGGCGGGCCGGGGGCGCCGGGAGGTGCTGGGCTGCCCCGCCGCGCCGCCGGGCCATGCCGTAGCGGCTGCGGCGGGCCGGGCTCTCGGCGGCCATGGAGCGGCTCCCCGGCGGCCGCCGGCCCCGGCTGGTGTCCTCGCTGGGGCTGGGGCGGCGCTCCTGGGAGGTCACCTTAGACGAGGAGCGGGGGCGGCTGGGCTGGCGCGACCCCCGCCCGCCGCGCCGCGCCGGCGGTGAGTGGGGCGGGGGGGAGCGCACCGGGAGCGCACCGGGAGCGCACCGGGAGCGCACCTGCCGCGGCCTGGGGCGGGCAGGGGCCCCCGAGGGGCCGCCTGCCGTCGGCGGCGGGGGAAGGGCCCGCAGGCGCCGGGGACTCTGCGGGCGCGGGTGGCGGCGGGGGCGGCCTGCGGGCAGCGCTGACACGGGTCCCGCGGCGCGGGGCGCGCTGAGCATCCGGAGCGCTCTGCCGGCGTGAGCGCTTCCTGCGCTCGACTTCGCGGCGCCTCCGGGGTTCAGAGCCCGGCGGTGACAGGCGGAGGGTGCCCCGATCCCACGCAGGGCCGGGCCGGGCGCTCGGAGCGGGGAGCCGGAGCCGAGACTGTACCCGGCGGCAGCCGCCTGTGCTGAGCGAACCGGCCGCTGAATCGGGCTGTGCCTTCCGAAACAAAGCCGAAAGCTGCTCACGCTGAGCCGCAGCCCCAGCGAGCGTGTCCCGGAGCAGCCCGTCTGAGCATCTGTGCCGAGCGCGTCTCGGACGGCCCAGGGGGACACAGGGGACACTTGTCCCTGCGGCGGGCTGAGCAAAGCACAGGTTTGCGCGGCTGAACCCCAGTGTTTCTTGGCGCTGCCAGTAGGTCGAAGCGTGTAGTTTATAATGTATTTAAATTAGTCGTAGCAGAACATAGTAGACTTACAGAACCTTAAAAGCAGTTTCTTTTGTTTTACTTGCATGGCTTATGGTTAAAAAGCACTTTCATGCAGTGTTTCAGGCAATTTTTTTTTTTAATTAAGTGAGCTTTTTTTGCAAATTTTCGCTTTCTAAAGGACTTAATGAAAGATTTCCAAAGAAAGTTTAACTTTTGCGATTTACTGATTTGAAAAGATTTAGTATAGACTAATAGTTTGTAACGTGGTAACAAAGCTGTTTGTAGTTTCCGCTGTGTGCAGTTAGAATAATTCCGATGTACAAAACTACCAGTCTGAGAAGTTACTGCTGGAAATCCCCGAAAAAAAATCAGGTTAACTTCTGAAAATGTCTGCATATCAAACTTTCTACTGTACTTTAAATAGTATTTTTTCAGGGTCTTTGACTTTGGGATTTTTATATAGTAATTGTTCCCACTGTTAATGTAGCCTTATTAAGATGGCATGTGAACATCTGAAAATGTGTAATGTCTTTTTTTTTACATCCTCATTTTAGAGGTTGGAGGAACTGAGATAGAGAGAAACTAATAATAGAAAGGCAGACTAGAAGTTTTATCTGAGAAATGTTTGAATATGGTGTTTCCAGTCCCAGGCAAGTCTCCCAACTTAAATAGTTCTTCCCTTCTTACCATGTACCTTTGTTAAATATTTTTCTGATTTTATCATAGTATCTTATTGGCTGGAGGCTTTTCTCAAGAAGGTGAGGGAAAAAGGAGAAGGAAGACTCAAGAAGAATTTTAAGAATTTGGTGTTACAGTTTACATAATTGAGAATTGTTTGCGTTTTAAGCACAACCCTTCTTATTCATAATATAAAAGTAGAGTTTGTTATGCTTCACCTGATATTGTGTGAATAGTTTGACATAATCTAGTTTTTATCAGCAGTAATGATGAAAAAAGTATTTGAAAATTCATGAACTTTCTTCAGGTGTTCAGCTAAATAAGCTTAAGACATTAAAGACAAATAGATTCTTTAATTCTGCTGAGTTAAATATATTGGTGTCAAAAATAACCTGTATACTTTTCAAAATAAAATAAATTAATCTAGAGAAAGACACCTTGTTCCTAAATTTAAAATTCAAACTTTCAAAGCCTTTTGGGATAATTGCTTCCACTAGGTAAAGTAGCCCCTCTTTTGGAGATAATTCAGTTGAATTGTGTAAAATCCGTCTGAAAATGCCTTTGCAAAGTTGCTAGTTGACTGATCTGTAGGATAAAGCAAGTTCAAGGGGAGCTACATTCTGCTGTATGATGCCTTCCTTTAGACCAAGCAAGAGTGCCACAGAATCACACCAGCTCTCTCACTAGCACGCTGAAGTTTACAGCTGCTTACAGCTGTGAGTTTTTACAACTTTTTAAGTTGTAAGTTTTCATGACTTGCTCCTCGTAGGCCAAACTGAGTATGAACCCGTCCCGAAGCACGTTCCCAATGGGTGCCAGAATGCTGGGAATGGTGGAAGAGAGTGGGACATAGTAAAGTAGACTCTTTCTGCGGCAGTTTCTGAAGCAAAACCCAACTGGAGAATCCATAGGAGGCAAGAGCAGTTACTGAGTGTCACTGCTGTCCTGTAGCATAGCTGTTTCCAAAATTTTGAAAATTTGATGTGAAATCAGAAGACAAAAGATATGGTGGGAGAAGGAAAAGAAATGCCTAAGTGTTCTGGAGGCACAGGTACAATTCATGTAGAGGGCAATACAATAGATAATGTACCTTCTCTTATTAACTCCCTGATTAATTCATGTCTTGCCTGCACTTGTGCTTTAATACCATCACAGTCTTGTATTATTGCTGCCCTGTTGCCTCTAAGACCTGGGATGATTCATTGTGTTCTCTTCAATTATTTTGGAAATATGAGCAGCATACATGACAGTATATAAATAAACTTAATAATATGGAAGATGGTTAGTTAGAAGCATATAATTTCAGAGGAGTTACTTGACCAAGATTGGTATCTTTCTACCATTTAGCCTTTGACTACGTGACTACTGTGCATTGTGTCTAAATACAGACTAAATTATGCAGTATAAAAGTGGTATATTTCTTGTTTCATGGGTAGTTATTACAGTGAAGCAGTTGTCTTCAAACTGTAAAAACACAAGGCTGCTTATTTTCTGAGCATTTATTACGGTCTTGAGTTTAGCTATATAATTAAATATTGTTTGGTATATGTTTTTCAAGGTTTTCCAACTTTGACAGGTATGGAACTATGGCTATAGTTAGGTGTATTGTAGAAGTGTTGAAATATTTACCTTTTCCTGTTGCATCCAAATCAAGAACAGGTAGGAAGCAACAGAGACTTTGTCCTGTTGTCCAGGAAAATATAGTTTAACAGAATATGGGGAGATTCTTGTATTTTCTGATGATATTTACAAACATACACTTAAATCCCATTCTGTCAAAAGGCAGAAGAAAGAAGCAGTAATTCAAGATAATTAGTTTTAATGCTATCATTGAGAAGATACCAGCAATAGCAAAAACATTAAATGTTTGTTCAAGTTATGGTAAATTCCTAAATAAGTTTTATTTCCTATTATTAGACCTTGTTTATCATCATCATATTCTCAAGTTCTGTCTTCAGTGAGAAGAGGTTCCCATTTCCTGCTCTTTGATGGTTAGATGTGTTTAAGCCTGGGCGGAAAAGTTTTATGTGAAAATTTTCGTGTGTTTCTCTGTTACTTTTAGTTACGCGTCTTTATTCCTAGGCATGCCTTCATCTTCAAATGCTCTGAAGAACATTATTTTTCAACCTTGTAACATTTCTCAGTGAAATTTAGTTGTTAATCATGAGCAGTGTGTGCAGAGCTGGTCAGATAAATTATTCTATTATTTCCTCATGTTGGTGGCACAATTAGGGTTTTCTCAAAGTAACACATGATAAAACTTTTTGTACCAAATTCACAGCAGATTATATATTGTCCATATTATTCTTACAGGTATTTTAGAAGTGTTGGCTAGGATTTTATCATGCCTGGTACTAGGGCATTACAAATGCAAAATGAGATTCTCCTGTCATTTTTCTGGGATTTTTTTTTTTTGTATCTGAAGTACAAACATGAAGGGGTTGACTAAACTGGACCCTGAACTGTATGCATTCACTTACTGTGTGCACTTTCTTTTAACCTTTGCATTTCCCCCTTCAGAATTCTTCTCTGGGTGTCTTTTCCAAAACAACTGCCTGAGGAAGCCTCAGTATTAGTTGTTCACAAGACTGATGCCACTATGATGTGGATTCTAAAGAATTCTCCATTTGGTAAATGTGGCACTGAGACAGCAGAGGGTGGGCCTGCTTGGAAATGAGGTCTATCCAGCGCCTGCCACTGTAATGTGTTGGCATATCCTTAGTCAAGGTCACTTTCCATCAGTCATTCCCAGTTGGCAAAGGGCATGTGTACAAATGTGATCCATGTTTTTCTATACACAATTCCACAACTACATGGAGCAGAGAGGATGTGGGGAATAATTCCTCTAGCAGCCATTGTTTCTTTGTAATGTGTCATCTTCTGGAATATACATTATTCAAATATAGATGCACACTATGTTAAACAATACCTGGTTTTTACCGTACACCTCTTCGGTGATTTTTTTTTTTCTCCCCTTAGGGTGAATAAGAGTGTCTTATTGCCTCCTTTATCACTGAAATATTTGTAGCTGCGTGGAAAAGATTTAATTTGGAAATAAAAGAAAGACAATGGGAAGACATTCAATAGTACAGTGTAAATATGCAAATGGACCCAAGTTCAAATTGCTGTGGTTTGATTCAGATTCATGTGATGTGAAGTAGCAATGTGATCATAGTAGAAACTGGTCTCTGTGTTTATGAAGCACTTGAAGATTTACTTTAAAATAAAAGAAGTCAATTTCCTTATACATGGCTGTATATAATGAACTCATGGTCTTTGGGTGTTTCTGTGACTCTTCCACAGTTTTGAATTAAATCATGTAGTTATGATGCCTTTTTTCTTCCCCCTCCCTTAGGATGTGAATTGTCTGTAATTCTGCTTAATATCCCACCTTCTCTTATTCTGGTGTTTGTTAAGCAGAGCTTTCTGTACTGCATGATTGGTATAATGCAGTGTACCTTCTGATACAAAACATTCTTGTTCCCTTGCTTTTAGGCGAAGGCAAAGCTTAAACCTTAAAACTTAACCTTTCATGTGATCTCTTAACAGCAAATTAGTTTTCAGAGTGACTGAAAAAATACTTTTTCTTTAAACCTACATCTTAGCTTTTTACTTTTTTATTTTTAAGTCACAAGAACATACTAATAGTTTAAATTAATTCTGAATGCTACTGCATCCATGGGCCTCAGATGAATTTTAAGAATAAACCAAATGCTATGATCAGCAATGTTTTTATGCTTGTTCACGTCTGTGTTGCTTTGAGCTAACACATTTCTGAGGGAGGAATTTGGCCTGTAGGACGTGTAGTTGGCAGTGATGAATGAACAAGTCTTCACTGAGGTTCGGAGTAAGTTTGCTTATAAACTCAGGAAGTGTTCTGTGGGAGTGGCAGACAGCAATGACGCACCAAAAAGCCTTTCTTAACACAGAAAAACACACTTCACAACTTCTGGGTACCTTTTTCACAAAGAAAGCCCACTGTTAGTGTGCCTACCTTGGTTTTTTTTCTGTAGTTTTTTTCTCCCTCTCCCACTTGCTTGATTTAAGGGAAAAGTATTGTGCATCTAACCCAGTATATTGCTGATTTTTCAGTTTGGTCTTAGGAAGAATATCTGTTAAGATTAAGAGCGCTGTGACCCAGAATGAGTAATGACTGGCACAACCAGAGTGCTGAGAACACTGTCACCTGCTCATTGTGTGTTTTCATTGGGGTTTTTTGTTTGGTTTTGTTATTTTTGGTGGGTTGTTTTTTGGTTTGTTTTTTTTTTGCCATGCCCCTTCATCCTGCTTCAACTCTTTGTCTCTAGTATGGTCAATTCTTTGTCTTTAGTATGCTAGATCTTGAACAAGATGAGGCATGAAAACATAAATACGTGAAGATTTTTGAGACTAAGCTTAAGAAAATTGAAACGTTTTGCAGTGTTTTTGAAGTCAAAACCCAGTCTCTTGAATCTAGATGTGTGTGTGGAGGAAAAAAAATACTTTGCCTGGAATTTTGTCTAGAAACTGTGTGTGCTACTTGGTTCGGTATATTGGATTAAGCCAAGTTTGATATGGTCGAAGCCTGTGTTTCAACTTTTTTTTGTTAATATGGTGGTGCTGGTGAAGGCCTTTGACTAAACACCTTCATGCTGTCAGTGAAATAAATGGCTCATGCTACTTGATAATAGGGTAAGTGCTACAGAAGCAAGTGTGGGAAAGGACTATAATTAGTACATATGTCAACCTTGTTGAACTCGCAAAAGAGGGTGAGATAGACCTTCTGCTTATTTTTATGGGATGGGTTTTAGTGACTAAATGGCAGATGAGGACATTGTGTTTATAAGGACAGGACTGTGCTGCTTATACTGAAGGTCTCTATTTGATTCCTTCGCATTCTTCCTTCTGGGGAAAGGGGGAAGGGTGAAACTAAGTAGTTGGTTTGCTACGTGATTAAACAATGTTGTGTGTCACAGCAAGTTTAATAGTGATATTTGGACTGATAGAAATTCTTGAATCCTGTTAAAACACAAGTGTCACTGCATTTGGTTTTGGAAGCTATAGGGAATGTTCTGAATAACGCATTTTGTTTAAGAAAGCTTTGCATCTTTCTGGCCTTCTGCAATGACTGTGATCAGTAGTGTGTGGTTTTGACAGCCTTAAGATTGGAGGTTGCTCTCAGGGCAGTGGAGTTGCTTGATGCTTTTATGGTGCTAAGTAGTACTGAGGGGTATAATCAGCAGAGTTGGTATTCATAGAACAGAAATTTCTCAGACTTTCACCAAACCCAAAGATACACAGAGGGCAGGAGGGATCACTGTGCTTCAGTTTTCATTTGGTGGGGTTTTTTTCCCATTTTTTCAGTAATCTGTTTTTTCAGATATGTAACTCTGGTGCATTAAGATAAAAAAATATACATGTATAACTAAAGTATTTACTCTTTGCTTCTTTTACCACATCTGTGAAGAGATTTGCTGGAAAATCAAAACTTCCAGTCATGCAACTGTCAGAAGGAGAACATATCTGAAGAATTAGGAGAGCTCAGAAGTGGTTTTAAGGTCTAGGAGTTTAATATAAGCTATGTAATGTGTGCTAAAACATATAGTCTGAAGAAATGCTTTCAGTGATACACATTTGGAAGTACTTTTAAATCCATTAGCTGTCTGTGCAGTTGGACAGCTTTATTATATATAAATATGTCTAATAAGCAATGACTTCAGTTGCTGCTCCCAGCATACATGCTAATAAATATCCACTAAGATAAGTATTTCCCAAAATGTTCATTAGAGCATTGTCATTTAAAATTTTGATCTAAATGTGGTTTATAAATTTTGTAGCCTGTCTTTGAGCAGTAACAAAATGGATTGCCACTTAAATTCAATCTTGGTAAATGCAACAAACTTTCTTTCATATTTTGACATAAAGGATCAGTGGCATAGCCAGTAGTAAAATGAGAAGTAAAAGCAATTTTGGAAAACGAAGAATAAAGGATGTGCTTCCTTTCCTTTATTGTTCTGTCTTTGTTTGGTATTTCTTTTTCCCTGGATAAATGTATAGGTGAATAATTGTGTTGAGATCCCTTAGCAGATATTGTATCTGTTAGGAAGACAAAATAACTATTACTATCCAATAGTAGGTACTTGATATAGTCTTACATGTGCATGTGTGTGATATACATGTCATACATCTCAGAGTTCAGCTCTTCTGCTGGAAATTTATAAAGACATTCTGTGACTGCTGCACTTCCCTATCATGCCTTAAGTATAGGAAATGCAATTATTATAAGCTGAAATTTGTTTTTAAGTAGTTGAAACATTCAAATACAAGCAAATTCCTAAAAGACCTCAGTATAAAGTTTGAAGGCTACATTTCCTTTGAGTCATGCTAAAAACTTCTGAGAAGACAAAATTATGAAATGAGCATAAATGATGTCAAATGCTAAAACACCTGTAAAGAGAAGAGGAAAAAACCCTTGTGTGAGTAGTCCACAGTTTGTCAATAGATGTGACAAAAGATAACGACTCTGTTGACTAAAACAACTAAACAGGACAGGGGAGAAATAATAAAATTGAACTAGTGGCAAATTAATTGTACTCATCACTGTGAAGAGGTCAGGAAAACTTTGCTGATTTTACATTCCTCTCTTCTACCATTGTACTTCTGCAAAGTAGAGGAAAGTGAAGTGTAGGATAAACCCTATTAACAATGGTAGTAGTGTCTGTATTTTATGTGTTTAGTATCTTTATATCTCAGTATTGCTCTCTATGTATATATGAGAGAAGCAAGTATAATTGTTATATAAGAAATTACTTACATGAAACTATATTATCATAATAATGTGTCTTTTGTACATCTGTTCATATACGGAGAGCACTTTCTTGTGCAAAACCAAAAAGCATGCATTTTTAGTTCCACTCTTTTTTTGAGATGAGGTGAAAGCACAGCAATGTTGAAATCAGTAATGAAAATGAGGCAAAATCCTCCATTTGACAAGGGTTAAGAAGTCTGAGAGGGTGTCCAGGAACTATAAGAGAAAACAGAGTGAGGGTGGAGGAAATTCTTTCATAGTCTAAGAGCAAGAGGCCTTCAATTCTGAAAAACAAGAGTTTTGAAGTTGATACAAAGGCAATATATTTAACACTACATAAACATAACATCTAGAATTTTCTTCTTAGTAGATCTGGAAGTTTAAAAGCTTGATGGGATTTAAAACCTTAAGAATTCATATGAATGCCCTTCTTTCATAAGCCAACTACTTACTTGAGAATAACAAATAGCCTCTGTAGTCTCTGCACTATATTTAGTTGCACATTCTTTGAAATAGCTTGTGCTATTTACTGACAAATATCTGGATGAGGCCTCATTGAAGGGGAAATTTAATTACTCTGAAATTAGTGTTGCTGGATTTTGGCTTCATGCAAAAATGTTTTTATAAACAAAATACCTAGTTTTCTGAGAAATTAGGGGTAATTTAGAGGTGATTGTGGATTATGTGCTTTGACTAAAGGCAAAAGAAAATGGAAGTTATTCAGCAAACTTCTAATTATGCACTTGGTTGTGCTTATTGAGCAGCTGCTCTAACCATATGCCTGTATCATATTAGGTGTAGAAATAATAATTCGGGTGCTGTTTGAAGATGTTAATATGTAAGATCTTGTGTTCCCACAGGAAACTCTTTTGTACCAATCTCTGAGATCATTTCTGTAGAAGAAACTGAACTTAACAAGAAACAGCGTAACATTGGCAAATGGCAAAAAATGACAAAGCTACATGCTTTCACAGGTAAGGCAAGTAACAGTGCTTGTGCCAGTTACTTTCCTGAAGGTACTCTAAGGCAGACTCAAAATAAATTCTCAGACTTCTCTTTTTAACAGAAATGTTATGTTTAAAAACACCCAATGAAACAATCTCACCCACCACAAGGGAAAAAAAAAAAAAGACCAAAATAAATGTAAGGAAAAGCCCCACAAAACCAAACAAGAGACCGCCCCAAAAATCTGTCAGTTTACATTTAAAGGTCCTTATTTTGGAAAATAAACCACTTTCTTTAAGAACACATACTGGTTTCAGTTACTAATTGAAGTTGAAACTCATGTCTTGTGTTTCTGCTGCTGAATGACTATGCAGCAGGATACTTGCTTTCTGTTACTTGACTAGAAAATCAAGAGAGGCTCTAAAAATGAGTCATGAATGTTTGGGTTTTTTTAAATTGTCCCTAACCATCAGAATGTGTGCATGAGAAGGTTCTTTGTATTATTCACTGCCTTTTTTAAAACAAAGTGCTCAAAATAAATGTCTGTGTTGGGAAAAGAGTGGTGACTTCTGTGCTGCAAAGACAGGGCAGATGTGATGGCTCCCATGCCAAAATTTTATGTTGTAGAGTACTTTCCTCACATTTAGTCCTACAGTAAGAGTAATTGGAGATACTGTAAATAAAAAGGTAAGTATACTTGTCTTACCAGCCTACTTCTTAGTGCGCAAGAAAACTCTATAAATCTTTTCTTCTCAAATTTCAGCTTTATGTAATTAAATTCACTCTGTTGGTTACATGAGAGCTGATGTCAGTCTGGCTTATCTTCTTAAGCTTGTGGCGTTTTATATTATGCAGATATTGCAGACTTTAAGACAGATAAAATATTATATAAGCTCAGTGAACTTTTGTAGAAGTATGGCTATAATAAGTTTATGAAAAATAGCTTGTATTTGGCTTAAAAAAAATCGATGTTGGGGTGTCTGCTATAGGGTAATGACCTCAGCAAGTGTTGTCATTTATGTTTTCATTTGGGCTTTTTATGAATGTTCTGTTCACACTCTGAATGCTTCTGTCATTTGCAGAAGTGTTTAGTAGAGATTAATTGCCGCTTTTTTCCAAAGGTTGATATTTTGGTTATCTTTCTGAAATGCATTTGTCATTTCATGGGACTGTCTCATTATGCCTTTTTGTTGTTTTTTTTTTTTTTTTCCCTGTCTTTTTTTTTCACATTTAAATAGTGTATTATGTGAAGAAAGCCCGAAATCACCGCTGGCGGTGCAGTGATGTGACTTTTTGGTGTGTTGATGAGCACTTATGTAATCAGTGGATACAGGCGCTGAAAGAATTACTTGAATTGCAGAGTAAGTTTGAATAAACTGTGAACATTTGCACTATCATTTTGCGGGCTTGTACATCAATCAGTATAATTTTGATATATCTGCCTTTTTGAACTCTTAAGAGCAACTTATGCTCAAAAATTGAGGGAGTCAAGAGTTGAAGTGTCTCCTTATCACTGCTTTGCTATTTTGCATATTCACTAGGTTGTACTGAGTGTTTAACGGGACTATACGTGTCATATAATTTTGCCCAGATATGAATTATTTTCACAACACAGGGACACATTACAAGCTTAGCAGAGGCTTTAAATGACTGTAGCTTTGAAGAAAGTAAAGGGCAGATGTAAGCACAGGGATTTGAGGACAAGGATTGTAGCAATTGCAAGATTTATGGGTGGCTTTTTGTGTGTGTTTCACCTTTCCAGACTCTCTCATCAACAAAATGTGCCTTATGTAGTAAGAGTTCCCATTAATCATTTCTGAGACTCTTGGACATCTACTTCTTGAAGGTTAAAAGTAGTTTTGCAGGAGTTATTCCTGAAAGAGATAGCCTGATAGAAGTCAGTGTGTGGCAGGAGCAGAGTCACTCCACGACAGAAAGGAGGTCAAGGGTGGCCATAGCACAGGTGGTGCCCTTGCTGACCAGAGTGCAGTCCCACTGTATCTGAGCAGGGTAGGAAGAACAGGATGGAGATAAAAGCGGGTTTCATTTACAGCCCAGGTGAGATAAAGTAATTGGGTCCATCCAGGGAGGCCAGAGTGGAGCAGCTGGAGCTGGAGGCAAGACTGGAGATGAGCTGCCTACAGCATAGGTCTGAGCTCCGTCTGAGATAGAGAGCTGGAGAAGGGACTGGATGCAAGTACACCTACAGTGTGACTCAAGCAAGTACTTAAGGCTCACAGAATAAAAATGGGTATTTAACAAAAACTGTTATGAACAGGCAACAGGAGATGCTTCTTGGTGTTTTTCTTTTGTATATATTACACAAGGTATCTGTCTTTTTCAAAAATCGAGGTTTGTGCACCCATTCAGTACACCTGTGAGAAATGTCGCCTGAGCAGTCAACTCCATTTGACTGCAGTTGTTCATTTTATTGGTAAAAAATTATTTCACCTTCTCAGAGGGTGATAGTGCCCTGAGCATGTGGCAGACTTCAACCATTCAAAATGTCTAGCTTGGGTGAACTTGTAAAAGTGTGCTGATCTAACAATTCTGATATACTTTCCTTTTAAAATAATAATAATTTAGAATGCCATCTGAGGAAGTATGCAGGTTATAAGGTTTTTTCTGTTCCATAAAAAGGGAAGCTTCTCTAGGTGCAGCAAGCATTACTATTTTGTGTATCTGTTAATACAAAAGTGTAATAATTGTTTTCATTGCTGTTACCAATGTAAATCCATAACTATTTGGAAAAACTTGAGGTAGTAATATCAAAGGTGTTTTGGGGGGGGCAAGGGGTTGCACTGTAGGGTAAGCACTTGCTGTGCAGCACGTAATTTTGTGAGGTATTCTTATTGTGACTTGATCACAGAAAGGCAATGCATTTTAACTATGTTATTAAAGCAGGAAGATAGTTTAAGTAATGTGAAAGTATTTCTACGTATGCTTCACTTACAAGTGCCTTTCATATTGCTGTCCTTCTAGCCTGGTGTGCTGGGATAGTAATTAATTAGTTTTACTAATGGGGTGGAAAGGTACTGCAAGAATGATGCATAGGAATGTGAGATATGAAGTCAGAAGAAATGATTCTGAATTTCACCTCCTGCTGTCTTATTAACAATTGTTCAGTACTGTCAGTATCCTCAGTATAATAAAGAGGAGAGATGAAGCAGGATTTTGTATCTCTTTGTTAAAAGAATTTTAAGAGTTAATAAAAAGTTCTGTCTTTCATGCTGTGATCACTTTAATATTAATAGGTTTGGTTTTGTATGGCTTGTTGAATTTTCATTTTGTGTACAAAAGCAGTATACTGTAATATTTTTCCTTACTGCAGAGTCTAGACCAAAGCAGTTGCTTGTGTATATTAATCCCTATGGAGGAAAAAGACAGGGGAAGAGGATTTATGAACAGAAAGTTGCTCCACTCTTCAGTCTGGCTTCTATATCCACTGATGTTGTTAGTGAGTAATTAGTGTTTTAATTTCTTAATAAACACAATACGAACCCTTTAAAACATCCTTGAGTAGCTAAAGTTCTTGCTGTTACTTACCTTTTCTTACTAAGAAAATGAAACAAAGTGGTAGAGAATGTTTCCTGATAAAAGCATAGGTAGCCAAATAATTGCAACCTTATATCAACTTTCTGCTTACTAAACTAAAACTTCTGGTGCTTCTAAGTTATTTGAGCAGCTAATTTATAAAATACTACCTTTCTTCTCTTTTTCAGTTTCACTGTTAAAGCCAAATGTTCATTTGCACAATTTTTAATGAAATTTTTTTTCCATATGTACTGCAGTGCATGGCTGTTTCAATTCCTTCCCTGGCAAAATCTTTTGAAATACATCTTATGGACAGGCTGTTTTGTGGTCACATTGGTAACAGAAATGTGGTTATTAAAGAATTAATTTTTACAATTGTATATTATAAATTATTTTGTAATAATATTTTTAATAGTAAATTTAAATGTGTTTATTTCTTCACAGTAACTGAACATGCTAACCATGCTAAGGATAATTTATTTGAAGTTAATATTTATAAATATGATGGGTAAGTAACTGCACTTGCCTTTTTTTTTATTCTTTTAAAGCATTACATATCTGCCTGTTCTTGTCTCTAATTTAAAATGGTAGCCTTCATTGCTGATACATTTATTGCATCAACTGAAAGTCCTGGGGCATGTTCCTTTCTGTAGGAGATCCCCATTTAGGAGTATCAAAAGAAAACTAAACTGTTTCAGTAAACTTGTTCAACACACAATATATTCAAGCGTAGTATAACAATGTTGGCATGAGATTTGTGTTCAAAAGATGAATGTAAGATTAATTCTGCTTAGTTGAGCATTCTGTGATAGGTAGAAAAACTACCCTGAAATGTTTTGTGATCTTGACATACACAAGTTCAGAACATTTCACCAGTGGCATTCAGCCTGTGTGTAAAAAACGCGGACTGTTTAGAAATATTTCAGGTAGTTCGTCCTGCTCTGTATGGCTGTTAAATAATGGCTACATCATTTGACTTTATTTGCATTTGTTCTGTTTTAGAGTTACTGTTTTAAAAGAAGAGCTAACCGAATGGTTATCTTGCATTCCGTTATTAAGTCTGCTGTAAAAGCAGAATATTTTAATAAATAAGCTAGTCATTTCACTTTCCAGTTCATAACGTGAAATAAGTTACATGTCTGGAAAATCATGAAAATGTATGCGGAACCTATGCAGATAAACTCTCATAACTACAGTACTTTAAAATAGTATCTTGTGCCTGCTGACAGGTACATTTAAACTGGTAAAATAAAATGCATTCTGTCTTTTCAGAGTAGTTTTGTGATGGGAGTAGTTCTATATACATTGTATATATCGGGTAAGGGCATGATGTTCCCAGACTTCGCCTGCTTTAAGATGAGTTGACCTTAAATAAGCAGTTTTGTCTATACTGGGATTTTTCTTAATTTTTCAGAAGTGCAGGGAGGGGAGACCTTCCTATAAAACAACTAGATAGTTAAGGTTTTCCCTTTTCATTTGACTTGTGATTTGAGATAAGTAAACTGATGGTTGGTGACATTTCAATACAGAGCAGAAAGGGAGGCAGATGAGCCCCTGTCCACTCCTAGGAAGTTGTTTTTTAAAACAATTTGGTTTTCTCTCTCTAACATGCCAAGATAAACTAATAGGCCAGAGAACTGCATCTTTTTGGAATCTTACGGTTCTTCTGTTGCCAGGCTGGGCCTGAATGGCTTGGAAATGCAGCCTGTCTGATTTTTGTCCATTATGTACAAATCTTTCTCTGTAGTCAACAGTCATGTTAGGAAGGAGATCTTATACAAAAACTACTTTTTAAATAACAGGTCATGTGGTCAACTGAAAGATTTAAAAAATGGTTGAACCAGTAAATGTGTGTGTTTCTTCAAGTTTGGCTGACTTTTCTGCAATACAAGAAAAGATTCTTTGTATTCCTACATCTCATTGTCATTCAGCTGTCCTCTTAGATTGGTGCTGATAAGTGGCTTCCCCTTCATTCAGTGATGAATTTCTGGATTTAATCTCCAGATTCCCTGTTAGGCAAAGCCATACATGGAATTCTGCAACTAGATACAGGATTCCTAATGATAATCACTTCTTTTCAAATGTTTTTACTTGAGGCAGCTCATTTAAAACTCTTGTGCATGTTTCCTGTTCGTTCTTCCTAGTTCGCCTTGTAATACGTTCTTACAGTGAGTGTACTGATCTACTAGCTCAGTGACAGAACAGCCTCTCTCTAAGCACAGTTACTTAAAATATTCATTTGGTTACAATATAGCAGATTGTTGTACATTATTGTGAGGAACAATGAGAGTATGCTGTAATATTGTGCGGGTAAAAGCCATATTTAAAATAAGTGAAATGTATCACTGTGGTTCATTATCCATATGCCTTGTTGCACGAGCCTTTGTAGAACTGTTTCTGGCTGGAGTTTTTTTCCTAGTTTTTTAATTAGTTCACAGAATGGTTGAGATTAAAAGGGACCATACATCTTTTAAAACTCATTTGTCTTGTGGACTAGCTTCTCCTGAAGTACTCTAGCATATGTCATTTACTATTGTCATTTCTCAAAAAAAGTGAAGTGCTAGTCTATTAGTAAAATAAAGCCAAAAAGTAAAAAGATGTCTCTTTCAGATTTTCTTCACTAGGAGCCTTCACACATGCAGTTTGCACGTGTGTGACTTGTACGTTGACCATCTGATATTTGCAATGGATTTGGTCATGCTGTTATTGCACATGTGAAGTTCTTTATCTATCAGTATTTACCCTTGGTAGCTATAGACATTCATATAATTGTCACCTCTGAGCCTGGATGCAGTATTTGTTCTAGAAGGTGATCGCAGGGCTGGAGCACCTCTGTTAGGGTGACAGGTTGAGAGAGCTGGGGTTGTTCAGCCTGGAGAAGAGAAGGCTCTGGGGAGACCTTAGAGCACCTTCCAGTACCCATAGGGGGTTACAAGAAGGCTGGAGAGGTACATTTCCCAGGAGCATATAGTGATAGGACAAAGGGTAATGGTGTTAAACTGAAGGAGTGCAGGTTTAGATTAGGCATAAGGAAGAAATTCTTCACTTTGAGGGTGGTGAGGCACTGGTATAGATTGCCCAGAGAAGTTGTGGATGCCCCATTCCTGGAAGTGTTCAAGGCCAGGTTGGATGGGGCTTTGAGCAAGTTATACTGGGACAACATTGACCTTGAACTAGCCTGGAAATTTTTGGCCACTTCTTTTTTTGAGTCTGCAGAGAAAGGTAAGACAAGCTAAAGTTGAGGAATAATGTAGTTGGACTACTGGAAGACAAACAAAAATTATAAAAATGGAAAACAAATAACCTTCTATACTTTCTCTCCCAGTCTCCTAGGTCTTGACTTAGAGTTGGACACTGTATGTTTTTAAGACTGTCCTCTCCATTCATGAAAAAAAAGGACTTTTTTTTCGAGCTTTCCTTCTGCTGAAAATACAATAAAAGCTAAATTTCAATCACACGTACTTAAAAATTAGATAAATTAACTTGTCCTATGAAATAAGCTCTCATTCTGCAATATCTGTTGCTGACGATGTAAAAGAATATTAGTTTCTGAGTTGAAAATTATTGCTATAGGTAACAGTAAACATTCCTAAACTTGTATGTTAGGGACCACATATGTAACTTCAAGTCTCTCATGTGTTTCTTTAAAATGTATTTAAGTTAGTTTTTCAGTTAAAGAATGTCGATGCTTTTAGCGTTCAGGGAGTGCATTTGATTATTGTTCATGAAATGTATAGTGCTGTAAAATAGTCTTTTACTTCCTAGTATTTGCTTGGCTGTGGACTCCCTGCTGAGCTTTAACATATTGAGGATCTGTGTAGCTGCTGCACCAGCTCTGACCTGAATTAAATTTGCAAAACAAAGTTTTGCATCTGGTAACATTCAGTACTCTGTTTCATTATGAGTGGTTATGTAGATATACATGACTTCTGTCTGTTTGATGGGCTCTCAGCATGTTCAAAAGAGCATGCAGGCATGCACTTCTGCTTTTTGACTTTCATATAATGTACATCCCTATTAAATTGTGTAAATTATACTTTTGCCCAAAGTGGCAAATATTAACTTTTCCCTTTTTAGTAAAGGTACACTATTTCCATTTTGTGTATTTAGAAAGCTGTTTGTACAGTCCTGTTCAGTGTATTACTTGTATAGTGAACTTCCACTGATATTTGTCTGTCTGCACACAGCAGTAGAGGATAAAGATTTTTGTAGGTTGCATTCCAACATTTTTTCCTAACGTTACAGATACATCTAGGTGCATTTGCAGTTGTGTAGCTTGAATTTTTTTTTCTGCTTTTTGTTAATTGCCAATTGACTGTGGGCTACTATATTCTGTAAAAATGGAGGAGGAGAATAGAACAACTATTTTTGATGTGCCCAGTGCATGCCCTAAGTAGAACACTTGCCGTGTTGTTTATTGACTGTTAGTGTGCATTCTAATTTGTGTTTCCTGGCAGTGTTGTTTGTGTTGGTGGGGACGGCATGTTCAGTGAAGTGATGCATGGTCTCATTGGAAGAATTCAGAAGGACTCTGGCATAGACCAAAATAATCCCAAAGCATCGTTAGTCCAGTGCAATATAAGGATTGGCATAATTCCTGCTGGTAAGAAAGGGTTAACTTTCAGTTTAATTTATTCATTAATTCTTGCCATTTTTTTCTTATAACTTCTTGAATTTAGGCTTAAGTATAAGATCTGAGCAATGATATTCCATAAAGTCACCTAACTAAAGCTATTTGTATCCAGCTATAATTACTGATCACATGCAATTTTATTTAGGAAGAGTATTTTGTAAACAAAATCAAATCTTGATATGGAATTTCAGAATTAATTTACTACTTCTTTTTTTGTGGCTTACTGTGTGTTAATGTGAGCTAAAATGTCAACAGTAGTACTCTTCTGATAACATTAATGAGTGGAATTTACTGAACAGATAAACCTGATAAATATTTTTCCAGTTCAAAATGCTCCACAAATTTAGTTAGAATTGTAATAAGAATCTCCCACTGGTCTGGCAAACTCCAAACAAATGCTAAGATTTCTTCTCTCTCTTTTCCTCCATTTGTTATCACAGCAAGTATAAGGCAACTACAGCTGAGGAACAGTTTCCAGACCAAGTTGCAGTTTCTGCCCATTTTCAGAGATGCTATACATTCACAGATCTCCACTGTGTCAGCCACTTTTTCAGGCCATTCTGACTACTGTCATTTGAGAGAACTTATTCTTCAAACTGAGGTCTTTAGTGATTTTATTATTGCTATTTTTATTGACAATGAAGGTACTTTTTTGGATCAGTCTTGCTATTTTACATCTAGTGTCCCAGGTGTTACCTCATACTGCCCATTTGGTCCTCAAAGGTTCCTTCAAAAGAGGACTTACAAGATAACTCTCTCTTCCTGGACTGAGTGTTGCAACTATTTAACATCAATTTATCTGTAATTTTGAGGTCTCTGTAGAGACAGAGAGACAGATGGATAGTTCATTGTCTTTTCTATGCTGTTCTCTTTTTCTTGTCTGATGCTTGAGCATTGAAATAAAGAACTGGGATATGAAGTAGACATTGTGAGCTTCTGATTAGAATTAAAATAAAGTTTTCTGAGAAAATTTAGCACAGGTTGTAAAAATACACCAAATGAAGTAATGTGGCTTTAGGTGACTAATGTTATGTTCCTTACATATTTTTGAAGAATGTATCCAAATCCAGATGATCTGAATTGTTGCTTGGAAGAAGCTTAATTTTTTCTGCTTGCAGTACAGTAAATGTTAGGTATCTAAAAGTTGTGATGTGAATATCCCCTTATGGTTTTGCACTCTCCTTGTTGGCTAGCACATTAAGGGTTCTGTATAACAGAATTACTGTATTTAAGTATATCCTGATTTTATTTGTTAAAGCTTTGTATTAAAGTCAATTTGTGTAAGAAAATTCACAAGAAGAGAACTTGAAGTGTTCCTTTCTTCCTTTTTCTTATTTGGGAAAATTTCTTAATCTAAAGGTTTTTTGCCTATGTGATTATTTTCAAAAGATTTTACCTTCTGGTGATAATGTGACCATAAAAAGATACAATTGGAAAAAAAACGGAACCTCAATATTAAGAGTTATTTCTTTGTCCTTATGAAAGACTAACCTTGCTTTTCCAACAATTTCTTAATGCATTTTTTCCAATTGCACCCCAAAAGTATGGGCTTCACTGATATTTTAGTTTCATTAACATGTATCAAGTCACTTTCTTCCCTTACACATTTTAATGTGTTTTTTTTCTTGTGCTTTGTCCATTGTACCCTTTTGCTATTTCAATGTATATACTGCATGTTCTATTCTTTGAACTAACATGAGGTACAGCCTTGTAATCAGTGCTATAATTCAAATATTTTCTCCAAGTCATTATTCAAATCCCTCAAAAATTATTTATAGGGGTGTATAAGGAAGCTGGCCTGAGAGTTCTATTAATTCATTTTTTGGAAGAGGAAATATATATCTTGTTCTGCTTGTATATTGTGCAATATTTAGAATGATCCATTACTGTATATATGGGAAGATGTTTATTTACTGAAAAAAGTAGTCAAATCACTAAATAAATCTTCTATTCTTACGTATCTAGAAATTACAGAGTCTTTAAACTGAGTATGAAGTAGGCAAACCCATCATGAAAGCATAGAGAGTTGTTTTTTTTTGATTTTGCTTTTTTTTTTTCAGCCTTTGGTGAAGCTGTTTTTGGTTCATCTTTGCTTGATATAATGGAGTTCTAGCCATGTATTGACCCAAAGAGATACCTTAGTTCCATCAGTAGTACAAGACATCTGTTCCAAAAACAAATGAAATTTTGAAAAGACTTTTTTTTTTTAAACTAAACTGCTAGTCCTGAAATACAGCAAGGCAAAATAATAATAAAATATAAATCATCCATCTAGAAAAGCTTCATCCATTATGGTCTTTCTAGGTCTTTATAACCCACCTTTATTTAAAAATCCTAAGAGCTCATTAATAGATATTGAAAACAAACACTATCCATAGTTTAGAGATTAAGATCTAAACCTCTGTGTGCCTTCTGATACATAGAAATAGTCTACTCAGGGATGACACGAGCCTGGGCTAAGGTGACACTGGATCAGTGTTTGTACCTCTTTTATCATTTAGTTCCGATGTCAAGCTGTGTTAAGAGAAACATGGCAGGTTGTGGCTTGTGGTTGCGATTAAACAGTTTCTGTATTCAAGCAAACGCTCAATTCAGTCTTTGTTCAGAGACTGTCAATTTAGCTGTACGAAGGTTTGAAATTATTTAATGCTAAAACACTCTTGTCTGTATGACTGGGTTTGAGTAATTAGCTTTATTTCATAGCAGAATTCCATTGTGCAGGCTCTTTTTTGAAATATGGAATTCTACTTGTATATCATGGTTCTAACTTTCTGGAGCAAGTCCCTGCTTGGCTCCTTTTTTTTCCTTGAACAGATGTGTCTGTTTTCAGGCAGTTTCTTTTCTTAGCGTGACTCATGGTTGAGAAATACAGCGATTTCTTATGCTTTATGGAACATCTTTATGAAATAGCTTGTGTTTTTATTGATATGAATAAAAGGCTTTTACTCAAATAGCATTCTTAACTTCTGAATTTCTCTTAGTTGCAGCCATTCTTCAAATCTGCCAGTGTAAATTCACTGATTGCTGTTGTAAATGGATTTGCTGTTAAGAGTACTTAGAGGTTGTAGCACACCTATGAAAACCTCTGCTTAGTTATTTCTTCCTCCCAGCCTTAACAGCTAGTTATTTCTTCCTCCCAGCCTTAAAAGACATTTAGACATGGAGTCTCACTGCATTCAGAGTAGTAGTATGTCTCCATAAACCTTAAAAACAGAGAATCATTTCTGTTACAGGATGTGACACTGAGGTTTCATTCAAATGTTTTAGTATTGCCACTATACTCTCTGGAGTAAGCCAAAGTAATTTGTAGTTCTTATTAAACTTGGCATAGAATAGAAGGACAAAGCTGTCAGCTGCCATCAGAGGACTCTTTAGTTAAAAAGAACTTACTAGATTAAATATTCTAATGATCTTAGCAGGTAAAAAAAAAAATCCCACTTTATTCTGTGCACATAATACTGTTGCATTTATACCAAAAACCAAATCTGCAACCTACCCTAGGGATAGGGGAAAAATTCTTCCAAGTAGTAGGAAAGACTGAATAAGGTGTAGACATGAGTTAATAACTGCAGTGATTTTAGGCTTCTAGTGGGTCCAGATCACTCTCTTTTTTTGGTGGTGGTCAACTCTGTAATGTCTAGGATTGAAGCATGCAGTATGATTATAATCAGCATGTTGATGTGTACCTGTAGAAGTTAAGAATGCTAAAGATAGCACAGGCGTCCTGTGTGAAGGTAGTGTAGAAAAATGGTGGAACATCATTCACAAACTTAAAAAACAGATTCAGGGTAAATAATGAAGCGTGACTGAACTCATACTGCTGTCATCTAGAGTCTAAAAATTCTCTTGAAAAATGTGTTATAGAATACCAATAAAAGCTATCTTTTTTTTTATTACTCCAAGTGATATGTCCACAGCCTTCTGAGTTACATTTGTAATATTTAACGGTCTTTGCTGTTTAGTTAGCATCTCATGTCATAGGTCAGTGTATCTTTGAAATCTGAAGTATAATTTTTTATGTTCCTCCTTCAGCATTTTAAATCCATTATACTTCTTGAAATGGCAATCTTAGAGCTAAATACTGCATTTAATATAGTGGGCCTGCTGTGGAGACAGCTAAGTAAAGATTACTTATTCCTGTGATATTAATTTCATCTCTTAAATTTGCCATTATTAAATTAATCCATTTTTGTTATACTGTGTTACTAAACTTAGGCTGAAATGATTATCTGTCAAGAAATCCCAGACCAAAATCCTTCTGAACTCTTTCTTTTTAAGCCAATCTGTCATTCTGCAGATGTTAAACTTGATTTCTCTGGATGCAGAAAGTAAGGTGTATAAAACTTTGAGTAGGAATAAGAGCGTAAGCCCAGGCCATTCATCTGTCCCTGTAACAGTAGCTTCTGCCCTTATTTTGGAATGTACCAAATCCTTGGAATTTAAAACTCACTTCACAGAAAAGTCACTTTGTAGATTTTTTCAAAATACTAAATGCTGTTTGACCCAAGAATGTGCGGTTACTCTGTCATTAGTGTGACTCACCTGACATTTTGTCTGTGACTTCACAAAAATACTGCATACCTAATGGGAATCCCACTGAAGTTGCTATTTCTCCTGTTTTCAGTACAGAATCTTGTTCTCATAACAATTTGTCTGAGGATTCTGCGTATGCTGTTGGAGCACCTGCCCTTGTCAAGAGTATCTCAGAGAGCAATGCTTATGAGCGCTAAAAGTATTTCTGTTTCCTTATTAAATTCACTGTTTTCCATAGGATCAGCATCTAGCTAACTTGCTTTTGTCACTTGCTTAGTTTAGTACTTCCAGTTGTTTGTAATTTGTTTCATTTTCCATCAATAAAAGCATGAAAATAAATATTTATTGCCCACACCATGTGTGTGTTTTGGTTTAAGAAAACTTAGTTGTGACTTAGTAGTCTAATCATATTTCAGATGATTAATTCTAGCACTTTGACCTTTTTTTTTTTTTTGTTAGTCCCCAGAATCAGTGGCATGAACTCTCCCATACAACGAGGAAATCATCTGGTTTTGCTTAACACTCTGGTGGTTCTATGAATTTAAACCAATTTGAAGCTGTGACTTGGTGTCTGAGCAGGTGTCTGCATGACTTGTCTACTCAAAAATATCCATCAATATTCACCTGAAAAGGAGAAATCTGGTGATTTAGTGTACTACATTCTGTGTGGTGCAGTCCATCACTTTGCTTTCCTTAATATTGCTTTAGCAAAAGTGCTTGATGAGAAGTACGTGCTCTTTAATAATTTAAATATGTATCTTGATCATTCCTCCTTGTGATTAATGAAAAGGAGGGATTTCCTTGATAATTTTTAAGTCACTAGATGTATTTATGTAAAAAGTTACATTTTTCATATTTGGGGAGGGAAAGAACATAGAAGAAATTGCCTGTATAAGAACTATATGTCTGTAAGATGCCTTCTAATAATAACCAGACTTCAAGGAAAATGTGTAAATTCTGGTAAAGATTCCAAATAATTATACTTTAACAAAGCCAAAGAGATATGCCCTCTGCATGCTTCACAGAATGTGCTGATTTGGAAGGGAGTCACAAGGATCATCGAGTTCAGCTCCTGACCCTGCACAGGAGCATCCCCAAGAGTCACACCATGTGCCTGAGAGTGTCATCCAAATGCTGCTTAACTCTGTTAAGTTTGGTCAGGCTTCATGTTTTCAGTAAGCTCATAATACCAAAATATCTGGGATGAGAGCTTTCTTTTAGCTAGGAGAATTCAGATATTCCACTATCTACATAGGGTGCTGAGGTGCCACTCTCATTGAAATGTACTAGCCCTATGCAAGACAATTACTGAACTGGAGTAGTAGCTGAAAGCCAAGCAGAGTAATCTGCAGCACCTGAACACTGGTGGATGGTGGCATTTTAGATAATGGAGTTAATTACCTTAGGGTGAGTTTCAGTTTGACCTTGAGACTCAAATTTTCATGTTTGCATTTGGTATCTGCAAGTGAGATGGACATCTGAACTCATGTTACAGCCAGGGGAGTTCTGGTCAATATGGGCAGTAGAGCCTGTTGATCTGCTATTGCATCTGCCTGTCACATGCAGATGTCTTGCTTCCTAAGGCCCTCCCAGTGGGGCCTGTGAGTGAATCAACCTTAGCTGCCATCAGCTATTTCTGACAAGATGTCCTTGACCAGAATGGAAGCTCTGACATATTTATTGTCTGCAGTGTTACATGCACACATGTAGCTACGTAGAAGTGTCTTAACTTGAAACTTCATCATTCCTTTGCTTGCTGATTTTCTTCTCTACTAGCACACCGATGCAAAAATTATAGTTTCTATACTAAAGATGTTTTTTTAAGTGATTTTAACCCCAGTTAGCAAGCAGTCCAACTACTTTCTTCACATTTGCATGTAATTCTGTGCAACCCGTAAAAACCTCTTTTATTTTCCTTCACTCAGGTTATTGCCATTAAAAATTCCCAAAGAAAAGCTGACAGAGTATGGCAGTTTTCCTGTTGGTTTAACCAGAGCATAAAACAGCCACCGCCTAATGTTAGTCAAAAGTCATGCTCTGTGAAAACTTCTTGCCCAAACTGTGTCCTCTGGCAATCCTAAACTATTAATCAAGGAGTATTATTCAACCTGTATTTGCATTCTAATCCTGTTTTTCCTATTAGACTTATACTGATGAAATAAGCTGGATTTTGGTGGGGTTTGTGTGTGCATCTCTTCTGAGTGCTGTTTCAGCAGCTGTAGATTCCACATCTGTTGAAGACCCACCTAATGGTCTAGAATTCTTTTTTGGATAAGAAGTATTCAAAAAGATTCAAATCCTTAGTCATCATGAATAATTTTGTGACCATTAAACAAGTCCATTAGGTTCATGCTAGGAGTGACGTTGGCAGGTCTCTTGACAGGTGTGTAAGGAATGCCATACTTACCTCCGTGTAAGTATGTCACTGGTTTTGTTGCTCCATACTACCAGCTCTGAGAGAGAAAAAAAACATTTGCTGTTTGCAGTTGATACTCCCCTGTCATATCTGAGGAAGAGGGATGTTTTGACACTTGGTAAAAACTGTTGATGTCTTCCCCAGTCTCCCATTTTAGAATCTCAGAATTAATTTCAGACTTCAGTTTTAATTTTAGCCTTTCCTTGGTAGTTAATGAATAGAAATGAAAATAAGTTCTATGTAATTGCCAAACAGATGAATCAGCTTTTAATTGACTACAGAAAATCACAGAGAGATAAGCCTCTGGTGTTGAAATGTAGCTTTCATGAATTACCCTCTTCTCTTCCCACCTGTAGTGTAATACTACTTGAAAGCTCTGTTTACATCAAGACAGATGTGATTAAGGTAATTCTAGGAACAGAATGCACACAGATCTGGAAGAAATGAGAAAGGCTGGATGAAGTGTACATTCAGCAGTAAAAGTACTGGTCAGGTCTCTCAGTGGCTAATTTGTTTTGTTTTTCTTTTCAAAAGTAGTGAGAATTTTATTTCTGCCTAATTGTAATTCACCAGTGTAGGAGGTAAAATGAAACTGAAAAACTTGGCAGTAAAGTACAGCTTCAGTTTCCAAACACTACTTAATATTTTTTGCTATAAAACTTTAAATGTGATGTGAGATCATCATCTGTGTACCTTGTCTGTTACAATACTGAGTGGAATTGGAGTCCTGTTTCCTGTGCAATGGCATATGCCTGTAATGCTACACTTGCACCATCTTGAACCCCAGCCTTGTAGCAGGATATTTATTTAGTCACACTGATTCTTTTGTTCTGCAGTTCTGTTATATTTAAAATCTCCTTAATTGGCTCATGGAGCTGCTTCTTGTTCAGTGTGGCAGATTTCTGCATAGAGTTTACTTGGTAGAAGCTTGGTAGAAGTTGTGCCGTTCATAGGCAGCAGGGGAAGTGTTGTCCGTTTTCTGAGAAGCAAATTGGAGGGAAAAGGATTTTCATTACTCTTATTCTTGCCTGCATGTACCCTAACTGTTTTTGAAGTGAAAAAGAACCATAAGTGACTTTTTAATAGTGATTGCACATTCCTCTAGTTTTAGTTTTTATTTCAATTTGATTAGTCATCAGAAGTTAAGTACTCTGTATTTGAGCTGCTCTTATTGGTAGCAAATCTGAGAACATGTATGTGGACGAAATTTTTCTTTTCAGATATCTAGCCTTGACTTTGATGGAATTCAATTTCATGAAAGTGATGGGAGAAAATAGAAGACAAATTTGGAGTTAGGTGCTGCAACAAATATGCTTCTGTATGTCTGGACCTGACTTCCAAGTCCCTGCTGCAGAAACCAGATCCCTACGTTAGGCTATAGGGAGAATTGTCCATTTCTAAACAGCACATAGGTGAAACCTAAAGCTTCCCCGCTTTCTTCTTGTAGGTATTTTGCATCAAGACTGTAAAGGTACATCTCTATCCATTTTGCTCCCCTATCTAGAAACTAATTCCTGAAAGCAAGTGTTTACTAATTTTCAAATAATAGAACTGGGCAGAAGTTTCTGGTTTAAGACTGAAGGAGGAGAGGATGCTGACATCTTGGAATTTAGATCAGTACCACAAAAAAACAGGAGACCAGTCAACCTCTCTTCTTTTCAGTGAGATCTCAATGAGCAAGAAATCATAAGGAAAGGAGAATCAGTGTATGCCTGCCTTAATTGATATAAAAGCTATAAGATAATCCTGTAATTTCCCATGTAAATTAACTTACTTCCCTCCACTAACTGCTGTATATTTATTGCTTATATTGTGAAAATGTTTGTTATTTGTATGGAGAGAAATAACTTGTACTCATGAGGGAGAAAATGTTACAACTTAAATGATAATATTTGTATCCCTGTATTTACTTTGTTCTGTAAAATAGAAGGGGACAAACCAAAGGAACATAATGCTTTTATTTTGGAGGGCCATGCCCATAATACTTGTTTTGCAAAGATACAAATTGATCTCTAGTTTTTTGTTTTTCAGGATCAACAGATTGCATATGCTATTCAACTGTTGGCATTTCTGATCCAGTAACATCAGCTCTTCATATTATTGTTGGTGGGTGGTCACAGTTTGCTCTTTTGTTATGAAAATGATGAAAATAGCCCAAAATACTAATTTCATTTAGTTCTTTCTATGTGTGTCTGAATATAGTTTGAACATAATGGCTGAGTTGAAATATGAAATTTTTGTCAAGGTTGAAGTCCCTGATATGGAATACAGGAGGTTAAAAATTAATTGTTTTCTCTATAGTAACTCATTGTTTTCAAAGGATCACTGTGAAACTTTGTCTGATGCTAAAGTTTTCCTGCATTATGGCATTCTTTTAAAATAGTAAAATGCATTAAGCAGTACCATTTGTTGGACTGTATCTCTGTAGATATTTATATCTGTCTTAGAGAAAGCTATTCAAGTGCACGTGCACTTGAACAGTAGTATTTTGTCCTAGTCATCTAATTGTCCTATGCAATTCAATGTTCCTGAGCCAAGTTAGAAGTATGGCTTCTACTTAGCTGATAATTCCCATTTTTTACCATCTGAAAGTCATATATTTGAGGAGGAACTAGGGAAGAAAGCTACTCTTCAAAAAAAATGCTCCTTGAGCATGTTGCCTCAAGCAGGGATGCTGACATTGCCACTCTCAAAGTCCCGTGATAATGGAATCTCTCAACTGCACAGGGGCTAAAAGAGACAGCTTGGCATATTCAGTGCATTGTGATTTGTGATGTCCATCCTGTCTGCCACATACTGAAGAAACATGGTCACCAGTTCTTAATATTGAATTTGAAAAATTATGCAAGGTGGTCTTCAGTGATGTGTAAGTGTAAAGGAGAGAATTTCCAAATGTCAGTTAGTTCATTATCCCTTGTTAGTGAGTGTTTAGCAGTTGCAGTTTTAGGATCTGGTGTTGCCAAGGTTTACACATGTGCTTCTCTTACTAACCTATGGCTTACTCTGCTCAGCATCTGTAGAGTTATGGCCATTGGACTAGGATTGGAGAGAGTGCCTTTAGTATGTCATAGTATTTTAGTTATTAAATCACGGAATCACAGAACGGGTCAGGTTGAAAGGGACCACAGTAGGTCATCTGGTCCAACCTCCCTGCAAAAGAAAAAACACCAAAATACCAAACAAGCAAAGCAACAACACCCTCTCCACCCCCCTCTGCCCTTTCCACCCCAATGCCCACCATTCCAAATCTTACACTACGAGGACATCAGAGAAGTGGTGTACTCTTTGTTTGTAAGGATTTTCAGGGCTGGATAATCCCTGAGTAACCTGATCTGACCTCATAGCTGAACCTGTTCTGAGTGGGAGGTTTGATGGGAAACCTCCTAAGGCCCCTTCTAACTTGAATTATCCTCTGATAGTATGACATAGAGGTTTAAGTAGTATCCAGTAGATGTACTGCATCGATCTGCTCAGGACACTCTATATCAGCATTGATACAGAGTGCCCAGAGAAGTGGGTGAGTCATCATCCCTGGAGATCTTTAGAAGATGTGTAAACGTGCCACTTACAGACATGGTTTAGTGGTGGACTAGGCAGTGCTGGGTTAACAAAGTTGTACTTGATGATCTTAAAGGTCTTTTCCAATCTAAATGATCCTATGACTCTATCCCTCCTACTGCTACGGGGTAAATGAGTGTAAATTCTTCATTATATATTTTTAACATACTGAGCCTTTTCTTCTCACTTAGTGCTTAATACGTTTTAAAGTATGAGATTAAATTAATATTATTTTTTAAATTACTTTTTCTTTTCTACATATGTAAGAAATACATGCATATATGACACATATATTATGACAAATACAACATATATTTTTATTTTTAAAGATTTTCCAATGTTAAATTTACCAACATGTTTGCAGTTGCAAATATAATGTCAATAGAACCTTGCACTTCTGATTTTCATAGGTGACTGTCAACCTCTGGATGTCTCTTCTGTACATCACAACAACACATTTTTGAAATACTCTGTATCCTTGCTGGGTTATGGTTTTTATGGAGATATATTAAAAGATAGTGAAAAGAAGCGGTGGATGGGTCCGATGAGATACGACTACTCAGGTAACTTGTGTAATTGTTATTTTGTCAGCATGTAAACATATTGGAGCAATTAATCTATTCTTTCCAAAGCAATCTTCTCTGAAGCTGCTAAGCATCAGAAACAGGCTGAACTTTATTTTAAACTTCTTTTAGTAACAAGTACATTGGATCACATCATATAAAGCTCTGTAACTTTGGGGTTAACATTGACAGTGGGCTCATTAAAGTTGTGTTGAATATGTGCCACCCAGTGATAACTGCCTAAAAAGTAATAACTTCTCTGTCCTAATCATTTGGACTTCCCATTTAGTCACTTAGAGGGAGATAGGCACTTCTCTGTCTTAGACATTCAGCTGATGGAATGAATTTTTAATTTTGGCCTTCATCTAGCACTGATTACAGAGAGAGAGAAATGAGTGATATAGCCTTGTTAGCTAATATTTGGATAAATCCTGTGCTGGTGGAAATTATTTTTTGCCTTCTTTGATTTATCTTGTGTTATTGAAAGAAGATGCATGAGGAGAATTTTAGTGTAGCCCAGTTTTAAGATTCATCAGTGACTATATTTTTTAGTTGGATTTTAAAGATGTCAAATGAAGTAATGACACTTTTGGCAAATGTTAAAAAGGTGGTGTGGTGGTGTAGTATTTCCTTGTTCTTTATAGCTGAAACATCATAAGACAAAGAGCTCTGAATTTGAGGAGGGCAACTATTGTTTTGCAGTCCTTAGAGAAGGAAAGAAAGGAGCAATCAAGGAATGTATGCAGAGATGTGGATTTATAATACACTGCATAATACCTTTTTTGTTTTAGGCTTCAAGACTTTTCTTTCTCATCATTATTATGAAGGAACAATTGCTTATCAACCAGCAAAACACACACTGGGATCTCCACGAGATAAAGATAGCTGCAGAACAGGGTAGGCTAATGTTTATCTCTGGATATTTGGTGTGAACTATTTTAAAAGGTCTGTACATAAATACAGGTCACAGAAGTGTTGTTTTTAATATCAAAATACTTGCTCTGAAAGAGACAAGCTTATAAAAAAAGTATTGACTCATTAAAAAGAACACCTCATTTTATCAGGTCATTAAACAAAAATATAATAAAATTTTGTTAGCTGGTTCTCCTCCCTCAGTTTTAAGTGAAGCAAAGTATAACAGCACAGGACTCGGTTACCAGATGCTGAGGGTACTATGCTGTGTTAAGAAATTAGAAGTGTGGATGCCTCATAGCTTCTACAAATTGAAATAATAATTCAAAAATTCTCAAGTGTTGATATTGGAATTGAATTTGGCAACTTTAGCAATTGTTTTAGTGCCATGATAACAACATGGCATGGCTTGTCCTGAGGACAAGTCCTCTCAGGAATCAGCCTATTTATATGGCTACTATGATACTGTATACATTCTGTGTGATGTTCTTCACTTGTTTCTTCAGTTAGGGGGCCTACACTAATCTCCCAGTGTTCCTTCCTTTTTCTTTGCTTTCACCTGCTTCAAGTTATGCACTAGTATTTCTTCTTCATCTTTATATATGAATTTAGCTATCAGAGATAAAGTAGTTGTCACAGCAGCCAACAGCACAGCAGGATATAGAGGAGCCAGAAACTTTGTCCAGAAATGACATGGAACCTGATGAGACTGCTGTGCTAGTGCTGTGACATGCTACAGATCACAGTCTCTAATATTAGTTGGAGCAACTATCCTGATCCATCAGATGGAGGGGAAGCTCCAGGTGGAGAAAGCTGTCATCCAGATCTCAGTAAGGGAATAAAGAGTGCCTGGTGCCTCGCAGGGGATTTTATACATCCTGATAACTGCTGGAAGGGCGATAGGGCTGGCAACAAGCAATTTAGGAGAATTCTGGAGTGTGGTAATGACATTGATCATGCAGGTGATGGACAGGCTGGCTGGGAGAACTGCTCTGCTGGTCTTGTTACAGAAAATAAAAAGTGGGGATGTAATGGTTGAAGGCAGTTTTCGCAGTGGTGACTGTGATATAGTAGAGTTTTAAATCCTGAGAGAAGTAAGCAAGACAAAAACTGCAATTCTGAACTTAAGGAGAGCAGATTTCCGTTTGTTTGGGAATCTTGGTAAGATTTTATGGGAGACTGCCCTGGAGGACAAAGAGGCACACAAGAGTTAGTTGATACCTCCTCAAAGCACAAGAATTATCCATTCTGATATGCAGAAACTTGAATAAGCATGATAGGAAAGCAACGTGGATGAGCAACAAGCTGAGTAGTAAAGAGAAGGTGAAAGTGGAATGAGTTACTTTGGAAGAACACAAAAAGAACATGCAGAAATGAAACTGAGAAAGCCAAAGCTCAGGTGGAGTTGAAATCAGGGAGAGATGTGAAGGGATTATTTAATTATACCAAGTATACCAATTATAACAAAAGGGTAAAGGAATTGAGGGCCTGTTGCTTATTGGTAGGAGGAACCTAATGATAAGATATATGGAAAAGGCTGCAAAATTACTCCTTTACCCCACTTTCCACTGATGTAGTCTGCCCCCAGGCCGTACAGGTCCCCAAGCCCATGGATGAAGGGAACACAGCGGATGTTACATACCTTGACTTCAGCAAGACTTTAGCAAGACCTTTGGTCCTGTTTCCTGTAGCATTCTTAAAATCAAATTGATGAGGTGTGGACTAGGTAAGTGAGTGGGTGATAAACTGACTAGACTACTAGAAAAGATGTGAATACCAAGTCCTGCTGACAGCCAGTTACTAATGGTGTCCCTTAGGGATCAATACTGGGGCTAATACTGTGTACTGTCTTTATTAATGACTGGGACACTTTCAGAAATTGTGCTCTCAGCAGTTTTATGGATGATACCAGATTGGAAGGAGTGGTTTATGTTGAAAGTCAGGGCTGTTGTTCTGAGGGACCTTGGTGGGCTGAAGAAATGGCTGATAGGAACCTCCTGAAGTTCAGGAGACACCTGTACCTGGGGTGGAATAGTCCCATGAAGCAATATTGACTGGGCTGGTAGGCAGCTCGGCCAAAAAGAACTTTGGGATCCTGGTGGACAGCAGCTGTACCTGAATCAGCAGCATGTCCTTGCAGCAAGGAAAGCCAACCTTTTAATGAGTTTTCTAAGCAAAAGGGAAGTCAACAGGTGAGAAGTGATTCTTCCCCTGCGCTCAGCACTTTTGAGATGGACTTGTTTCTAGTATGTCAGTGTCTTTCACTGTTACTGCAGTGAAATATTGGAACAAGTTGCCCATAGGTCTCTGGACTTTACCCTTGCAGATCCTCAAAACTTGACTAACACACTGAACATCTTGATCCTATAAGACCAACTTGGAGCAGAGGTTTGGATCACATCAGAGGTCGCTTCTAACCTATGTGGTCTTATAGCTCTCTGCTGCTGTCTCTAACATCCAGTATCTACAGCACTGTACTTAAGTACCTGCACTGCCTGCAGGGCTACAATGATTCATGCCACATCAGTGTTATCAGTGCTGTACTGCATCTTGTGATGGGGGGATGGGTAAAACAAAAGAGGTGAAATGAATAATAGTGGGTTTTTTCAGGAAATGAGTGGTATTTTTGTTTCCAGATGTTACATTTGCAAGAAAAGTGGACAACAGCTGGCAGAACAGCACAAGGATTGTGGATTAAAACATGAAGGTAATTTGTCATAAAAAGTAGAATGCTGTATTATTTTACAATTTTTTTTCAGAATATATTAGTTCAGTGTGTGTATCTTTTGTTTTTTAAAACATTTTTAGATAATCCATTATTTCTTTAAGGAAAATGCATACAGGTAAGTAAGTGTCATCTTCCCCCTGTACTCAGCACTGGTGAGGCTGCCCCTCAAATCTGTGTTCAGTTTTGGGCCTCTCACTACAAAAAAGACACTGAGGTGCAGGAGCGTCTGCAGAGAAGGGAAACAGAGCTGGTGAAGAGTCTTGAAGCACAGGTCTGATAAGGAGCAGCTGAGGGAACTGGGGGTGTTGAGAAAAGGAAATGACCTCAAGTTGCACCAGGGGAGGTTTAGATTGGACATTATGCAAGGTTTCTTCACAGAAAGGGTTGTCAAGCACTGTAGATAGATTTCTGTGCCAACTTGAATTTTTGTTACACGTGTTTATATATAGTGCTTTCCTCGCAATTAGTGCTGTCAGATTTTTGATACAGTCAAGAGATGGCCAAATTGATATATTTCTTGAGTTGTTTTAATTTATGGCCAGATTCAGCTAAAGAAATTGCTTTACGTGAGTAGTTGGTATGAATAATAATATAAATACAATAGTAGGTTTTTTGGTAGGAAAAAAAAATCTGTCTTTCTGAGAAATAACTGTAGTTAAACAACTCCAACTTTGTTTCTTTTGTTTCGGGGGGGTTGCTTGTTTTTTTATGTTTGGGTGTGTTGTTTTGTTTGCTTGGTTGGTTGGTTTTTAAATCCGCGATTTTATTACCTTTCATCCAGCAAAGGAGCTACTAGAAAGCTACGAGTTAGTGAGCAATCAA
This sequence comes from Pseudotriccus pelzelni, assembly GCA_035584735.1. Classification (NCBI taxonomy): domain Eukaryota; kingdom Metazoa; phylum Chordata; class Aves; order Passeriformes; family Tyrannidae; genus Pseudotriccus; species Pseudotriccus pelzelni. The sequence continues at coordinate 15,005,958 of JAWMRA010000041.1, read as the reverse complement.
GACTGCTTTAGCCACATTGCACATGTTAAGCAGCTGATTATGTAGGATATTGTTTACTTAGATTCATTTTACTGCTGGTAGCTGGCTTTCTTTGCAGTCCAGACTCTTCTTCATGCAGTAGTGGCAAGCAAATAATACAATCAGCTATTCTTGACTTGCAATAAAAGGGATTTTAAATGTGCACCTCAGATAAGCTTTTTACTCAGGAGGGTTTATTAGCTGATTCTTTCATTGTACCTACTTGGTTTGTGTACAGTTCAGATCAGTTCAGAAGGATGCTTGATTGGCTGTCACTGAACATATTTCCTTGTATTGTGCAGAAGTCTGTGTGCATATGCTGAGTAAACCTTGGGTGTCAGTACTTTATGCTGATTTCAGCAACTTGGAGCATATGTACACAATAGGCAGTTGAAATGAGTGCTGTTTATGCACTCTCTGCTTATGATTGCACTATTGTAGGGAAGATATTTTGAGCAAGTAATTTGTGCTATTACAGTGATGCATCCCGCAGAAATGAAAACAGTTGGTCATTGAAAATATGACAAATACCCTGACTTTGTTCTTACTTGAACAGTGTAGGGTTTTTTTGAGTAACATGCCGAAATTTATACTGAAAGGTATTTTTCCAGCAAGTGAAACCATCTATTAAAGTAACGTATATAAGCATTTTGCTCTAAGTAGACCTTAAGGGAGACTTATTTATTACAGTGAGCATACTTCAGAAGTTAATACATATCTAGACACACTTATGACTAAATTACTAGTGCTTCTCAGATAAACAACAAACAGATTTATCAGTAAAGTGTGTTGTTTTCATTTTGTTGTTTGTGTGTCAGAAAATGCCTGTTGTTTTCAGTTGCAGTAGTTTCTTATGTTCTGTTAACTTACCTTCATCTCACAGCAGGGTCTTGTCATTTACCTGCAGCCTGAGCAAAGTTACTCTGTAGTCTAACATTTAACTCGTTCTCATCTCTCTTAAGATCCACGTTTTGAATCTGATTGAAATTATTTCTTTTGGTGATGTCCTGCTTGAAAGCAACATAAAAAGATCAGCAGTAAAGGAAGCAATACTGAAAATCATTGTGGCAAATGATGTGAAAATGTTGAATTTAAAAGCTGCCCGTTTTTTTGATTTTTTTTTTGATTTTTTTATTTCTGATTTGTTTCTCAGGAGATAGAGAGGATAGTCTAGATGGAAAAAAAGAATAAAGTTTTCTGTTTTCAAGTTGACAAGCCTATTCTTGCATTATAATCTTACTCTCTTGGAATTTTGTTTTTCTTGGTTCTGTTACTAAGGAGTGGGTAATAAGAAGTTTTGATGAATAAAAATTCCAGGAAGCGAGAGAAGTTCAAAGAGCGAAAACTAACTACTGAATACTTTGCAAACAGGTTTTTTTCTTCCTTTTTTTTTTTTTTTTCCCCTGGTCTACAAAGCTTGGAATAGGTCAATTCAAAACGAATGCATAGTAGACTTTAGGTTCAAAATAATCTCATCATGGCTAGGCTTCGCGAACGAAGATTTGGGAAGGGCTCTACCCACGCTTGCTACAAGCAAGCTGATGGCTAAAAAGGCCAATGTGGGACAGACAAGTCCGGTCACAAAAGGCACAGCAGAAAGACTCCCCAGCTGATATCGACAAGACGCGATTCTTTCTGCGCTGTCTCTTCTCCTCGAG
>JAWMRA010000041.1:14832558-15004182 GCA_035584735.1 Pseudotriccus pelzelni | reverse complement strand
TAGAGATACATATATATATATAGATATATATATATGTATCTATATGTCAAGATAAAGATAAAGTTTCTATAGCAGTTGTTAAAAACATAGTATCAATGCATGTCCTCCATACGAAGAATTCATGTGAGGTTTTAGGAGATTTAGCACTAAAGAAAGTTTGAATGCTCCTATGTTTTCACAGTATTGAACAAAATAATAGCCAAAAGTTGCATCCTCTGCGCTCACCAGAAAGGATGTGGCAACCCAGACAGAGCTCCCACAAAGACATGCAGCCATGCAGGTCTCAGGCTGCAGAAGTCCTCTACCTAAACTTGTAGTAAAGCCTTTGACACCATTTCCCATAGCATTCTCCTGGAGAAACTGACTCCCCATGGTGTGGACAGGTGATAAATAAAAGACCAGATGGATGGCCACATCTAGGGAATGGTGATAAATGGAGTTACATGCAGTCAGCAGCTGAATCCAGTCACCAGTGGTATTCCCAAGGGCTTAGTATTAGGGCCTGTCCTGTTTAATATCTTCACTGATGATCTGTATGAGGGCATCGAGTGCACTCTCAGTCAGTTTGCAGGTGACACCAAGCTGGGTGGGAGTGTTGATCTGCTGGAGAGTAGGAAGGCTCTGCAGGGGGATCCGGACAGGCTGCATTGATGAGCCGAGGACAATTGTATGAGGTTCCACAAGGCAAAGTGCCGGGTCCTACACTTGTGTCACACCAACCCCATGCAGAGCTACAGGCTGGGGAAAGAGTGGCTGGAAACCTGCTCAGTGGGAAAGGACCTGGGGGTGCTGATCAACAGACAGCTGAACACGAGCCAGCAGTGTGCCCAGGTGCCCAAGAAGGTCAATGGCATCCTGGTTTGTACCCCAAATAGTATGGCCAGCAGGACTGATTGTCCCCCTGTACTCAGCATTGGTGAGACCACACCTTGAATCCTGTGTTCAGTTTTGGGCCGCTCACTACAGAAGGGACATTGGAGCATGTTCAGAGAAGGGCAATGAATTTGGTGAAAGGTCTGGAGCTCAAGGCTTTTGAGGAACAGCTGAGAGAGCTGCGGTTATTTAGCCTGGAGAAAAAGAGGCTCAGGGGAGACCTTATCAGTCTCTACAACTACTTGAATGGAGGTTGTAGGAGGTGGGGGTCAGTCTCTTCTTCCAGGGAAGAGACAGTAGGACAAGAGGAAATTACCTCAAGTTGCAGCAGGGAAGGTTTAGATTACATATTAGGAAAAATTTCTTCATGGAGATGGTTGCCAAGCATCGGAAGAGGTTGCCAGGGAAGTGGTAGAATCACCGTCCCTGGAAGAGTTCAAAAAACACATGTGGATGTGGCTCTTGAGGACATGGTTTAGTGGTGAACTTGTGGTGGTGCTAGAGTGACAGATGGACTTGGAGATCTTAGTAGTCTTCCCCAGCCTTAATGATTCTATGATTCTATGATTCAAACAGAGATGTGGGATAAAAGACTGCCAAATGGCAAATTTCTAAAGTGACTGGTTTAGGTTTTTATGTTTTAAGTTAAAAATTAGTTAAAACATTTTATCTGTTAATTGTCACAAAAACTGCTGTACCCAAAGCATAGATGATGCATCCTATGACATGTCATTGGTGATACATCCTACAGTCCACAAAAAAGGATCCTGAACTTTGATGTGTATAAAGCAAAGAAGTTTCGAGCACTGAATCATTCTCTCAGATCTCTATATGAAGACACATGCCAGAAACACACCAGTACTCTTAAATGTTCCTTACAGTACATTTAAGGTCTGGAAGTGGGGGGAAAAAAAAAATCACCTGTGGTGATGATTTTAGAGATTATATAAGCTTTCTCTGATGTTCAGAAGGTGTAAAAACGGTTGTCAAAGTAGGCATAGTCAGGATGATCTCTAACAGCATGCTGCCACTTCAGTATGAGGTCCTCAGTAAAGGGCTTGGAAGAATTATTTCTGGCCAGTTGAATCATAATGTCTTAGATGTGCTGATGAATGCTACACAAAATCTCCAAGTTCAGAAGCAACCTTAAAATGTCCGTTTCCAGTGATATCAAAGATAGGACGTATTGTAAAACTAAAGTTACCCACATAAAGATAACAGCAGGAACATCAGTGATCATATGAGCATGTCACAGCTGTACCTGGACAATGGGAAAGTCAGGGAACTAAAAGAAAGAGACAATAAGTTCCAGAAGATGATCTGGGTGAAACTTTTCCTTTACTGTGCGCTGTTATGTTTCATTTTTAATTGGCAAGGAATAGGTTTCAGAGAGCCATAAAGCCTACAGCTCCGGGGACATTGGGCCTGGAAAAGACATGTTAAGGACAGCACGACATTACACCAATATTCCTTCCTCCACATCAGTCTTATCTGGGATGCCATGGAACTTGGAACCACCAAGCATACAGCTCAACAGACACTGGGGCTTGAAAAGGGACACCACAGTCAGCACAACACGGCACCTATGCTGCTCCTTCCACATTTTTCAAATCTGGTAATCATGGTACCTGGGACATCAGCCTCAACCCCAGGCTGCCGCTAAGATCAAGGGCTAGGCTTTGAGTTCAGAGAACCACAATGTGTTCAGCTCTATGGACACTGGGGCTGGAAAAGGCAAGGGGAGCAAAGCAATGCACCAACACTGTCTCTCCACAACTTTATCTGGGCCATATATGGTGCTGGGGACATCAGTTTCAATCCCAAGTCTCCATTAGGTTTGGAGTTATGGTTAGGGTTCAGAGAACCACAAACATCCAGGGACAGTGGGAATGAGAAAGGCATGCCAAGAAGAGCACAGCACTGCACCAACATTGCTCACTTCACATCTTTGTAATCTTGGCCACTTGTAGTGCTGGAGACCTCAGTTTCAGACTTCCTATGCCATTTATGGATTACATGAGTCTTCCCTAATTCCAGGTATTTTGGGTACAAGGGACATCAGATTAGTTTTTTATTGCTTGGAAAAATTATGAGTTTCTAAATTCCTTTAGTAGATACATTTAAAAAAACCAAAAGAATATTATACAGAAGGTAACAACTGTATCTTTTTTCCTGCTGTTTATGAGATATTTTGTACAGGCAAATGTGACTTCACAGTCATTCTCTGTATTTGAAATCCAATAGAGGTGGAAAGTGTCAGAGCAGTTGTAAAAACTAATAATACACCAGGCTGTTTGGGTTTTTTTTGTAGGCTTTTGTTTGTCCTTGCAACACATAAATTCCCAGAATCATGGCAATATTCTCCTTTACTGGAGTCAGGCTTGCCACTCAACTAGGAGCTGACCACTGGAGCTTAGTCTGCTATACTCCTTCAGTGAGACAGATGAGAACCCTTCTTCTGCTAGTTGGTAGTTTACTGCCTGAATTGATTCAAGATAGCATTTATGTGTTTACACTGAAATAAACAGTGGACACAAGTTCATTCCTGTTTAAACTTGCTTTGAGGTAGTTCACGTGTGTTCCTAACTCAGCCCTGGACTAAGATTTTGTGTTCTTGTCTGCCTGCCACCATAAATCTTCTGTGACTCTGCTTAAATCCAAGCATTCACTCTGGATTTTAAAGTTTAAATGGATGCAGACGGTTTTATCTTAAAGTTTATTTGGTTTTGTTTTCCCCTTCTTTTTCCACCTGAAATAAAGCAAGCAGATGGAATCCCAAGTCTTTCGAGAATAATCGCAGGAAAGAAGTTTTCCAATGGTGTGCAAAAACAAGCTAGAGGACAATTTGTAATTTATTGGTGCACTGCTGAGTCTGAAGTGATTGTGTGACTTTTGAGCAGCGTGAGGAGGCTAGGGGAAAGCACATATCAATGTGGAAGTGTTACTGAAAAACAGGGGAATGTCAAACCAGTCAGTTCCCATAAAATTGCTGATGTGGAAATAATAGAAAAATTGGTATTTTTCTGGATTATGTTAAACTAAGTATGGATTAAGTTGTATCAAAAATAAATAAATTTACAGCTTTTCTGTTAAGAAACCTGTGTTAATGGATATGAATACATGTATTAAGAATTATTTGTTTACTGACAGCCAAAGTATTCTGACATAATTATAACACTCCATGGTCTTTCTTAATGGATTGTGTTAATTTTGGAGTCTATCTGGGTTTGCAGAAATTACTTACTGTGTTACTAGGTGCCAGCTGTGAAATAAGGCCCTGGCAGCTTCTTAAAAATACTGTTATTCATTTACACTGACTTCATGTATAGCTAGTTATTGCATGGTTTTGCATTTGTTCCCAAAAGCTAAAAAGAAAACCAGCACTTCACTTTACTATTGTAAATATTTAGTGAAATATAAAATATTCTCTGGCTTTGGTCTTGTTCCATGCCAGATAAAATAATATTTTTTAAATAATCATTCTTTCCTGTTACATTTGTTTGAGGAAAAAGTTATAGTAGGGTGTCTTTTACTGGCTCTGTAGCTTCACTGGGAATTTCTCATGGAATCTTTTTTATGTGTAAAATCACCTGGAAAAAAATTTCAATGCAAGTAATTCTGAAGAGCAAAAGGTGACTGATCTTGTAATTTCACAATCACTTTATACAAACTAGTTGTAGGCTGCCCCCAGGGAAGCATTCCATCGGTCTGTTCCTGTCTCCCACTTGAATTGGGTGCCTTAGGGAAAAGGTAGGACATGTAAGCAGGATCACCTTGCCAGGATGACTGTAAGTGCTCTGCTGTGTTTTCCAGAGATCATTTTCTCTGCTCTGATCTGTGAGCTAGTCTGGCTCAGCCCACGGCTGTTTGACTGGAAGCAGTGGGAGCTTGCAACCAGAGTCAGGCAGGAGAGAGATAGACCATTCTTTCTAGGCTGCAGTGCGTCAGGCTTCATTGCACGCGTCACAAGTCAACAACATAAAAATAGGCAACCTCAGCAACAGGGCAGCATTGGAGATTGCACTGAAAAATCTATCAAAAATCCCAAATTGTTCTAACATCAAAAAGGATATGAACCTATAATCAAGAGACAAAAAGGCCTCCATACAGGCAACTTACTGGGAAGCAAAAAGCTCTTTGTGGTTTATCACTTATTTAATAGCAGTGGTACTTCACAGAGACGGGACTTGATTTCTGGCACTCACAATGTACATTGCACTCACGCTCCGTACATTGCAAGACAGAGGCATAGAGACCAGCCTACATCACGGGGTTGCAGACCTGAGGGATCAGATACTATATTAAATAATTAAGCATGATAGTGAGAGAACTGGCCCAGACATTGACTAGACACATCAACATTAACTTACAAGGATAAAACTGTACTATCTCACAGTCTGCTGATGTTAGAAGCTAAGGCCCTGCTTTCCCACAGTTTATCCTGGCCATGTGCCACCACCTTTTCAATTTTTTTGCCTTTATTACTATCTAACCCATGGCTGAGCCAGGTCAGCTCACTAAGTAGTTTTCTACCAGCTCAGCTAGCAGATCCCAAAAACTGTGGGATCATCTGCACCGTATGAAGAAACCAAAAATCTGGCAGAGTGGAAACTCTCCTTCTGTGTGCAGCCAGGCACCCAATTGTCTCAGCTGTAATGGGAATCCTCCCAGAAGCTCTTCAAAGTGCTAATGATTTACATTCAGTTTATAGTACTAGTGACAGCTATAATCAGCTACAGCTGGTTATTTTTCACTTTAAAAAAATCACAGGATAATTCAGGTTGGAAGGATCTCAGGAAGTTTCTCGTCCAATCCCCTGGTCAAAGTAGGGTCAGCTTTGAAGTCAGACTGGTTTGCTCAGGTTTTTGCCCTTACTTGCCTTCAAAAATCATTCTCTTTATCTGAGAAGTTGCACAATTTATATAAAGTTTGTTATATTTTCCAGCAAAATTACTTTCCTCTGTCACAAGAACATCTAACATAACTTTAACAGAGAACAAAATTACCACTGTGCTTCTCTTAGGGCTGCTCAGCTGTAGGCAGAAAAGCACTCTGCAAATGTCCCTATGCAAACAGTGCACTGGCACACTTGTACCCTTCCCTGCCAGGAGACATCAGTTCTTGGGTATCATTTCTTAGGGTCTGCTGAGAGACTTACCAACCCTCATCCTGGGAATCTTTGCTTTCCTCTAATCAATATGAATGAGGCAGGTGAGTAAAGCCTCCTGATCACCCTGTCTAACCTGGAGTGATTTCATTCTGACCTTGGAGGTGGATGGGCTCAGCTGGTGAGTGCCAGGGAATAGGGGAAGGGATGGGTGACTACGAACTGCAGGGAGAACAACTCTTCATCCCAGCATAGCTGGATCTGGAAAAGGGCATCTGTCCATAACCTGGAATGCACATACCCGCTTGTATCTTCTTCTTTAAAATGAATTTTTTCTGTAAAAAGAGCCATAAAGAAAGTTATGTGGGTAACAAAGTCAGCTACCCAAAAGTTATAAGATGCCAGGTGACTGCACAACCTTGATGCAGAACCTTGCGCAAAGTGCATTATGCAGTATCAGCACGTATTGTTCCTCCATGGGATCTCTATCTGGTTCACTGCAGAATACAGATGAAGAAGGACTAATAAGGGGATTTTAAACTTGCTACTTTCTAACATTCAAAAGCTTCACCATAGACCCTATATTCTAATTAATATTTCTGTAATGCAGAGGGTTACATGCAGTATGCATGATGTGTGGCCACACCTGCACATATTTTGGAGGAAGTTCTTACATAAAAAAAAAGTAAAAATGTCTTGAAAAAGATACAAAATTATTAATGATGAGATTTGATTTTATCTCCTTCTATAATTCATGTTAACTTTGGACTTACAAGGTCATGTTAAACAATTTATATAGGAAATAGCAAATCAATTTATCATAGCAAATGTAAAACAAATACGACCAAGCTTGGATGCGACTGCATGAACCGTCACATGAGCAGAAAATCTTGGCAGTTGCCTCCAAATAACCATTATTTGTCTCAAAGGTGAAGAGATGAGAATGGCCTAAGGCGATTAAGAGCCAGACTCTGCATTTCAGAAGATGCAACACTGAGAAAGCTGAGATGAGGCAGGAAGCTGAGAGTAGAGCTCACATACAGGGGCACCTTTTGGTACTAATCCTGTCTTTTTTCCAACTCTTTTAATTCCTTCAGCTTTTTTTTTTTTTTTTTAAATTTTCCTTTGTATATTTTTCCATCTTCCAGAGTCTGAAGTGAATTCCAGAAGGCAACATATGCATAACATCAGCTGCATTAAAAATTTTAGTTTTTAGGAAACAGAGATATTTTTAGGTAAAATTTCTTTTCCTCTTGTGATTCTTTTGAAAGGGCAAGAAATGTGTAGAATGGACTTAAAGGTGGGAAATCTCTGCCACATACTGAGTTCAACAACGCTGTTGTCTAGCCTTCTGTGTCTACTGCTTCATATTGCCTTTGTGAATGAGACACAGGGACATGATATATTGGATTTTATATGGTACCCTAATTCCTGTTAAAGAGATGAGGAAATTATAACCACTTGGTAGCAACAGATAATTGGATGAAGAAATACAGCGGGAAGGTATACAGGAGGTTTCCTATTGATTTGGTGTGATCAAGATTAACACTACTGGTTTTTAAAAATACATAATTCATTTCTAAATGTCCATACAATTAAAGGTCCAAAAGATGCCTGCATTTAATCAGAAAAACACACACAAAAAAAGATACACTGTAAAATATGAGAAACCTTCCATCTTTAAAGCCACGATCTTAATTCAGATTAAGTGTTTGTCAATTAAGAGCATTAACTGGGGACGCAGTCATCCTAACTGGCATATGCATTCATCCATGGACATAGCCCAGAGGGGTGGTGATCAATTATTCAGTAAGACATTTTATGCTGCCTCCACCTTTCACAGCACATTATCCACTAGATTGTGATCAGTGGCAAATATCTGAACAGGAGTAAATGAGAAAACAATATTTCTTGGTTGAAGCTAAGTGAGATTTTAATTTCCTCAGAAAAAACCCTGCTCAGTCACTAGGTAATGGAAGATGCATGAGTCTACTTCCTTTTGTTCTTCAAAAAGAGCTGAGATGGTGGTTTCCCATTTTCCAAATATCCCATATGCTTTAGTATTCAAAGCTCTCAGAATTCTGCCTCCACCATCACATATATTGTCACCTCCTCCTCCCCCAAATCTTTGCTGTTGGCCCAGCAGCATATTGATAGAGAACAGTGTGCTTTTCCAGTTTTGAAACTGCCTAAGACTGCAGTCAGAAATGCTGCTCCGGCTAAAACTGATATAAGTAATAAGGTCACTGCCCCATACACTCTTCAGTTTCTTCCCCATCCTCCCCATCTACCTCCAGCTCAGTTTTCTTGGGTCACCCCAAAGCAAACTAGCCCACCAAAAAAACCTGTCTATTTTCTGTTGGATCAGGAGAGCTCATTTGCCCTGAAGCTGAATAACTCTTTTATGTGATACAATTAAGAGAACAGGGACACATGTGGGAGTGAGGACCTGAAGACAGAAAGGTTCCACCTTTGGTGGCAGCCCACAATTGTACCAGATTAAGTGTAGGGTGAACCAATCTTGGAGAGGAATGTGTTGACTACAATTTTTCTACTCAGGGAAAACACAATATTATAAAGTAACATAAGCTATTTCCCAGTCCTTTTGAGTTCTTTAGTTTTCCTTTAATCACTCAGCTGGAGACACACTTTAAGCAGTTCAGAAATGAGATACATGTGAAAACTCCTTCAAATTAAATTATTTGTTTCCTTTTTTTTTGTGTGTGTGTGTTTAGTTTTTTTTTTGTTTGTTTTGTTTTGTTTTTCCCTTAAACTATCACAAACACATTTTTGATGAAACCATGGAGGACTCTTTCTGTACTCATTGTCTAAGTTATTTATACTTCACATCCTTGCCTTTTAGCACTAGGTAGGCTCTACAATATATTTCTCATGTAGCAAATAGCTTTTTTCCCACATCTTAACAGGAAAAACATACCAGTGATCGTTATAAAACAATAAAGATTATTAATCCTACTCTTCTCCTGAGGGAGCTGTCTTCCGTTTCTATTGTTCCAGGGCATCCATCTCTCAGAAGTGCATATTCAGCATTTTCCCCCCATATTTCTTGTTGTCATGGGTAATATCAGGTATGGAGTAGAACACATGGGTGAAATTGCAGTATCTTTTAATCTCCCTCACTGTCTCCTAGGAGGTTAGGGATAAAAGCAACACTACTTGGGAGGCAGCATTTCAGTTGATCTTTTTTGGGGCAATTATTGTATCTGCATTGTTAGATGCATTTGCTTAGCATCTGGAAAAGGCCTGAGAGATTTAAAACTGTCTTCAACATTTGGAAAAGAGAATGTATTCTACTGTGAAATTAAAAGGAACTGTTACTCTATAAGAATGAAACTGTGCAGTTCTTACTTTTAAGTTAATAATAAGGTCTAGACCTAAATAAATAAACCTATTAGGTAACTAAACTGTGTTCTGGGTGGAATTAAACACATAACTAAAGAAGCCACCGAATTTCTGGTATCACTTAAGTCAAATATAAATGACCACTGAAAACTGGAAAAGAACGGGCAGCTAGGCCGGTTCTATATCCATCCATTGTCAAAACTCTTTCTGATCATAAACACCAGCTCTGGGTTTGCGTGAAATGTGTGAATATGTCTGCCATTACTTTAAAAATTGTATCTATTCCTGTTCAGTGGGAAAGGTCTTGAGAGAGGGAGCAGGCAAAAACTACTTGGGATGGGACACGGTCTTGATAAAAACTTCTGGAGTGGGATGGGTCAGAGAAGGGAGCACCTCTGCTGCAGAAAGGTCAATGTGACAGATAACTGAGAAGACTTGACAGCCTTGCTAGAAAACCTTGCTGCTTGGCAGCATGCCCAGAAGAGAAGAGAAAAAGAGGCAACACACCTGCAAAGGGGATTGTTCCTCTCATTTTGTGCCTGTTAGCCTGGAACCTTCTCGAGAGTACCTACCTGTTTGCTCACTGTCCCCTCTAAAACTGCACTCACAACACTCTGATCAGTGGACATGGATGACCACCTCCAGAGGAGAGGAAGTGGCTCCTATGGAAGGGGGGCTTGGGGCTGGACTACCAGATCCACCCTGTACTTGGGAACTACATCCCTACTGCCAAACTAACCCCAGCCAAATTCATTCTGGTACAAACAAAACATCCTCTGGCACTGGACTATACATTAGTATTCTTAGACTTTTTACAGACCCTCTTCAAAGCCTTGATTAGGTGCTCCACTACTCCAAGTCCTTTTGATGCCTGTCCTTAAACCATGCACAAGTGTCCTGGTCAGAACAGCTGGGACCAGTTCATCACTGGGTGGGTGTAACCCAAACAGTGTATTCTACACCCTCTGTGTCATTTCCCAGAAACTGTTAACAATAGACCATTTGCAGCAGCTGCCCAGAGCACAGCTGACCCCTCAGGCTGTAAGCTGGGTGTTAAGAGGCCTGTGAGATAGGAGGATGTTCCTGACTTCACACCCACAACTCACAATCACTCATTGTGGAACTCCAACTCCCCACCCTGGGGGAGGTACTGGGCACTCCTGCCCAAACCTGAGTGTATATAATCTTGGGGCCTTGGGACTTCTGGTACCACTCGTGGGATCCAGAGGAGGACCAGAACCTCACCAAACTGCGACCATCACTCATACCAACAGATTTTTCCTGTCCTTTTATTTTTGGGTTCAGGGGGACCACATGAGGCTCAGCATATGGGCCAATGAACATCATTCTGTTTGTGCCCCAGGGTGCCAGGTTATACATCTGGGTTTTTGTGGGTTAAAACCAATTTTTCATCTGTATAATTGTATTTATTGTATTATTTTTATTAAATTGTAATTCTGACTTAATCTCTTTGAGTTCAGTTCATTTCTCCTGCCGGTTTACGTTTAAATTTTAGCTCTCAGTAGGAAAGGATCTGTCGGACTCCTTGAGACTGAGTATATCAAATGACAGATTTGAAGGAATCCCCGAGGCATTCAGACAGCATGTGAGAAGTGGGATGCCCAGCACACAGTGTGCCCAGGTGTTTCCCTCATAAGCTTGCAGTTGGAAGGAAGGCTGGAGCATGTTTGGCTTCCTGCTCGGAGTTCAGGTACCTTTAGTTTACTTACATCTTGCTTCACACACCAGAGTCCTCTCATAAATCATAAAATAATTTTTTCTCATGAAAAAGTAGCCATTAAATGGATGTTTGCACCATTATGCTGCACAAGTTCTTCAAATGTCTGTGCCAACTCTTCTAGATTCAAGATTGTAGGATGCATAGGCAATGAAGGAGAGCTTACCAATTTTCACCCTGGATATCTGTACCTTTGCAACAATTAGGAGGGTTTGTTTTACAAGCTTTTATTATCCTCTGGGTTTTCATTCTGATTCTCTGAAGCTCTACATACCTCTAATTTTTGTGCATCTCTCTTCTGAAGGAAAACCTCCGAACACCATTCCACAACAAGGATTACTGAAGTATGCAAATATCTAGGAAAAAAGTAACAAGAGTAAGTCCATGGATAACTGCAGTCTGTGTATGCGAATGTGTAACCTCCTGCATTACAGTGAACTGTGCAGATGGCCAACAACCTCTGAATCAGCTTACAGCAGAAAGTCTAAACTGATTAAATTTACATCAGATTTATGTGATTAACTATCATAAAAGTTTTGGTTACATTACCGAAAATTATCCTATTATAATGTATCTTTATAATCAGTCAGTGTGTTTTGTTAAATCCAGTAGAATAGGAAATGATTTTTCAAACCTACAAAGGGCAACTGTCCCTCCACTCCTCAGACCAGCCTTGCCAACTGCTCATAATTTGTAAAAAATCAAAAGAATTTCCAGAACATATAAAGATAAAATAACCTGCTGCTAACTCAGGGACTTGTGAACAGAAGGAAAAATATCAGATTTTAACAAGCTGCTTTTCAGAACTTCTGCTCCTGCAGTCTTCTTGTTTTTAAAATGGAATAATGAGAACTGAACATCCTTGATGCCTTATACAATCACTGCAGCAAAATCTGTAAAGATACCAGAAGATTTTATTTCATACTTTGTTGCATTCTCACATTTACATAGGTCTGCAAGCAAATAAGTATAAGTTGTATATATTGTAAAGTCAGACATTCAGAATTAGGGTAAACTGTTTTATATAACATGTAGGAAAAACACTAATTTGACTCCAGCTAATTTGTATCTTGCTTTGTGAATGGGGTCATATGACTTGGAAAAAACCTCAGATAATCCTGTAGCTGAAATCTGCACCATAATATGTAGGGACAGTGGGGACAGGAATAAGGAGAGAAGCTGTGGCTCGTTGCATGGGCCGAAGGTGTACAGTCATAAACAGAGCTGACTCTTTTCCTTTGCTATGGCTGATCTCACACTTCTGAGAGGTACAGGCTGTTCTGCAGTGGCCAGGGATTTGTTTTAACAGGTGATAGCTCCATGAAATTGAAACAGAATTTCCCAGGATGAAGAAAAGACTTTTCTTTTTTTCTTTTCTGCAAAATTTCAAAGCCTGGCTTCAAACAGTGGACGTGTTAGCACTTCTCAGAAAGCAGAATAAAAAAATGTTCTGTATCTGCTACAGGGGAACATTGAAGAATTTTGCTTTTGTCAGTAAAGCAGAGGTTTTCAGAATGACTTCATGGCTTTTTACCTGATGGACTACATTTAGCATAGGATAAAGCATAAATAGTGGCTCAAGGATGTTCTTTCTAATCTGTATTACTTCTCTTACTTGCTTTTCACTTGTTTTTATCTGCTTATGGGCCACAAAGTCTGCTAGCTTTGCTAACATTATCAGTATGCCCTTTAGGTACTGACAATTCTGATACTCCTTCCCTAAATGAAACAATTTACATATTTAAAATTCCTCATGTACATGTACACACTGAAGTATATACATACATGAACATATCTGTGCATATATGTAAATATATGCAAATTCATTAAATGTATAATAATGGCCAGTCTTTGCGAACGAAGATCCAGGGAAGGTCTTTATATCTTCGAGCCTGCGCATTGGATTTTTTAGGTGAGACACAGTGTGCGCAGAACTGAACCCACCCTTTAATCCTAAGGTTCATCTGCCGGGGCCAAGCACGCTTGGACGGTGGCAGCGAGGTCCTTAGAACGTAGGTGGATTGCCTTACAGGGCTAACGAACTCCACCTGCCCGGGGAGTGTCCCTGGCTGGGAATCGAACCCTTGGCCTCGGCGGTGAAGGGGCCGCAATCTAACCACTAGGCCACCAGGGGCTCCCTTGAGCAGAACTAAAGATTGGAAGAAAACAATGTATCCAGAGAAGAAAAAAGCTTTCTGTTTTGATGTATTCTTAACATTTAATTGGATCTTCACAAAGACCTTTCCATTATGTGTTTTTTCTAGCTAACGAAGGAAAAGAAAGTAAAGGAGATGCTGTGGGAAGAATCCAAAATCCTAGAATAAATTCTGCTGAGTTTGGAATAATGTTTTATCTTTGTAAGATTTGCTGTATTCTGAAGGAAAATCATGAATAAATCAGTAAATAAAATGGATATAAAGAAAATAAATACATCAAATTTTAGATCAGAGGGCTTTTCTGAGCCCCATTTCTAAGACTCAGGTGAATCAGAGGCTCTGTTACTGACCCTCTCTATCAGGCAAAGTTTCACACCATTATTATTACCATCCTCATGAGATTTTTTTAATTGATACTTAGAAGTCAGTCACTAAGAGGACATAAGAGAGAGTTTTGATCAGCAGTCTTCAACATTAATCAAGGCAGAATCAGTAAGGCACTGCTCATTAGCAAGGCTTCTTGCTTCTGCAAGACCATGAGTTCCTCTTTGTGTTCGTTCAAAGAGTATGAAGCAGGTTCAGGTACTTACATAGCTTAGAACTGTCAACTGCTACTTATGCATTCAAGAAGTAATTCTTACTGTGATTTCAGTCAGCAAAGATGATTTTCAGAAAGCATAATAGTTATGGCTGACTCAAGTGATGAAGGCGTAAAGAGCGTTATGCAAAAGCATGCAAGGACATAAGGATGTCAGAAACAATATACCAAACTGTGTTCCAACCCTGAATTTAGATCTAACTCATCAAAGGAAATAAAATGAAATTAATGTTTTTATACCCCTTAACTGGCTATCAGGAGCCAGAAGTCCCTTTTATTCTGTGGATTGGAAGTACAAAAAGGCCTAATAGACAATAACATATGAAGCTCTCTGTACCAAAGTATAAAATTTCAGCAAAATTTCAGTCTAAAGTCTGGAAACTTTTGTACCACTAAACATCTTCCAGAAAAGTTTGCTCATATCAACAAGTACTTTTTGTCTATATTTTCAGGCTTGAGCTTATTACAGAATCAGAGAATATGCTGAGTTAGAAGGGTCCCACAAGGATCATCAAGTCCAGTCCTCAGCCCTGCACAGGACTATCCGGAGGAGTCACACTGTGTACCCAAGAGTGTTGTCCAAATGTTTCTCGAACCTTATCAGGCTTGGTGCTGTCACCACTTGTGTGGGTCACAGTACCTAACCAGTACCTAGCCAACCTGGGTGAAATACCTTTTTCTGATATCCAACCTAAACCTCCCCTGGCACAACTTCAGGCCATTCCCTGAAGTGAAAAGACATTCACCATGGAAAAGAGATCAGTCCCTGCCCCTCCTCTTTCCCTCAAGAGGAAGTTGTAACTGCAATGAGGTCACCTCTTACTCTCCTCTTCGCTGTGCTGAACAGACCAAGTGACTTCAGCCACTCCTCACTTCCCCTCAAGGTCCTTCACAACCTTTGTTGCCCTCCTTTGGACACTCTCAAATAGCTTACATCTTTCGTAGATTGTGGCACCCAAAACTGCTCGCAGAATTCAAGGTGAGGCTACACCAGTGCAGAGCAGAGCAGGACAATCCCCTCCCTTGACCAGCTGGTGATGCTTTCCCTGATGCCCCTCAGGACACGGTTGACCCTCCTGGCTGCCAGGGCACTGCTGACTCATATTCAACTTGTCATTGACCAGGACCCCCAGATCCCTTTCCATGGCACTGCCTTCCAGCACCTCGTTCCCCAGTCTGTACAAACATCCAGGGTTGGCCCATGCCAGCTGTAGAATCTGGCACTTTCCCTTGTTGAACTTCATATGGTTGATGATTGCCCAGTTCTCTGACTTGTTGAGGTCTCTCTGCGGGGCCTCCCTGCCTTTGATGGAGTCAACAGCTCCTCGCAGTTTTGTGTCATCTGTAAACTTGTTTTGTAACCCTTCCAGAGCAGTAAGAGAGAAAATTCAGTCACACACTTGCTATATGGATTTTTGTCTTGCAATTTTTAGTTGCATTTGGTGTCTTACTCTTCCTGGTCCAATAAGGAAGAGCAGTGCCAGAGGAATGTAATTTAGTCTTAAAGTGACACTTCTGACACCAAGGGATTGATTTCAGAAGTCTCTTTGTCTAGTTATTTTCCCAACTTCCGGTGTACGCAGTTCAGAATTTAAATGCAGTTTCAAACCCTGCTAGCTGCACTCTTGCTTAAGGACCAGTAACACTGCAAATTAGGACAGCTTTACAGGGCCTGATACTTGAGGCCAGTTTGGTCAATGTAGCAATCTCAAGGTCAAGGAAAGGCACTCTGAGCAATCTTTGCCTCCAGTCACAGTTCTGCCAAGGCTCTGAGGCTCTACAAATTTTGCATTTCCAAATTGCTGGGATTATTTTTCTCAAAAACTGTAAGGAGCTCTGATACTACAGTTACAAGTCACCATAAATACTGTTAATAATTCTCCATTTCCCTTGATACTGTTGGATTCTGAAAGAATAAAATTGGTAACATTTAAGCAATATAAATAAATTGTGCTGAATTTTTTGGCTGATTGTCAGAAGAATAACATTAACAGAGATTACATGAGGACCAGTATCAGTATTATTATAGATGAGAATAAAAACCTGATCAGAGCAACCAGCTCACTGCTGTATGCATTCTGAGTCCTCCCAGGTGTCCCAGAGTGTTTGATTTAGCTTTTGAATCTCTGATTGAGCTGCAAGATGTGTGAAA
This sequence comes from Pseudotriccus pelzelni, assembly GCA_035584735.1. Taxonomy (NCBI): domain Eukaryota; kingdom Metazoa; phylum Chordata; class Aves; order Passeriformes; family Tyrannidae; genus Pseudotriccus; species Pseudotriccus pelzelni. The sequence goes on along the minus strand of JAWMRA010000041.1, from coordinate 14,988,195 downwards.
GCTCAAGTACCCAGGCAGCTATTAGCTTTACATCTGAGGAGACTCAAGAGTATAAGTTAATCCTTTCAAAGTCAATTGTGACTTACCTTCATTAAATTGGCTCAAGACCAGTCTGCTTGAGATAATAACTTATGACGGACTTAAATATTTTGCTAAACACAGCTTCTTACCTTAACTCCTTCCTTTTTTTAAAAAAAATCTGTTTGCTTTTGACATCAACTGTCAGAGCTGCAAGAACAGGCACATATTAGACTTTTGATTTTTAAGAGGGAAGAATAGCTTTGGTGCATCTAAATATGTGATATACTGTTATATAAAGACTACCTGATCCCGAAGAGTCTCTTATCTGATTAGAAGGAGGGGAATCAATGCAGATGAAAAGGCAAAGTGGAAATGGCTGTGCAGATACCAAGTTTCTACCCCGTTTTGAAAGTTGGTCCTAGGATTTAATATGCACTCATAGCTCTCACTACCGTAAGAAGGTGGCAGAACACAAACATTTTTGTGAGGGCCAATGCCACTAGAATGAGTTCTGCCATGAAGGCAGGTGAAAACAAGCAATGCTGCATTGGGTCCTTTGCATTTTTCCTTCAAAAGTTCTGATGGCTTACAGACCTCCTTTACTCAGTGATTTCTTTCTCCAAGCAAGTTCATCTCGACGAACATCTCTGAAGGGCAGTGAACTTTGAGGGGCTGTCCTGATAGCTACTACTTTGTCTGGATGAGTTGCTATGTAGTAAAATCAGGCTTTGGAAGACTGAAGGATTGGAGAGACACGTTTACTTATATTGGTGAATACAGACAGATGCATTTGGATGAATCACTTAATTCGATTCAGTGAAACAAACTATCAGTTTCCAGTCAGTCTGGTCCTTATAGACTGAATATACTTATGTCATAAAAAATGCCAATAATATGAAAATGAAAACGAGATTGAATTTAACACTTTAACTTTCCTAATACTTCACATGGATTATTCTTTCTTGAGATATACTGTGCTTACTTTATTACTGTCTAGTTTCAACTCTTTCTGGTTTACTGCAGAATTTGCTTTTTAAGACCAGGTCATTTGTCCTTTATTTTTCCCATTTGAAAAAAAAAGAGCTTCCAATAACTATAATTCAAAATGTTATTTATAAGGAGAATTTATTTTCTTTTAAGTGCTTCTTGGTTTCAAGAATTCTGGGAGAGAGTTTGCTAGATCACTTCCTTGAATGTACGTTGCTCTTTCCAGTTAATTCTACTAGAAAGATGACTCAGTTCCAAAAAAAAATTTCAAAAAACCAACAATTTAAACAATCCCTTCAACTGGCATATCTTTCCTGTTTTGACAGATGATCTCAAAAGCAAACAGGTTTGGAAAGAAAAAGCTTCAGTGTTTTAACAAAATGTTTAAATTAACTGTATGCGACCATAACAAGCAAAAAGAACTTAAGTTATTGAATTCAAGATACAATTGTTTTTTTAAATGCCTTCATTTATGTCTTCCCATCTATGCTGGGTGTGTAATAGAAAGATGTATGGGTATAAAAGTTCTCACACTGTGGTTTTTCCACACTGGAAAATAAATTACAATGGATCATGAGTCTTTACCTGCTACCAGTTTACATTGCACAGAAGTCATAGAATGTGCCCAGCAGCCACAGAATTTTTGACTTGAAAATGGTGTAGCAGCAAGTAAAATCTTATGATTATTAGGCTAATACCACATAAGTGTCTGGCGGAGGGAGGGGGTGGAAAAAGTGTCCTTAGATCTTAATGGCAGAGTTAGATTCCTCATTTTTGCCCTTTTTCTAGGTAGGATTTCTGACTCCATCTCCTGCTGCTCAGTTACCAACTTTAGTTATCTCTATTCCTAGCTCTTTTGACTGTCTCTTCCCAGTTTCTGCTTCCCAGCTTCAGTGTGTCCTGCCCTGACTGGCTTTCTCAGCTCAGACTTCTCCTAAGCGTGACTCCAATATCCAGTAACCCTGGTCACAGCTGGGATGCTCACATACTGCTCAAAACTTCCCAAAGCGGAGCACCTCAGATATGTTTAATCCCCCTCATGTTCTGTTGGAAGAATGGGGGACCAGAAGTAACAGACCAGTTTGGGGGTTTTTTGGTTTTTTTTTTGCACACTTGCTGGGTTTGGAGTATTTAAATCATCCAGTTGCAAGACAAAGATATAATATTTTATCTATAAAGAAGAGCTCTACTTCAAAATATAAACCCTTAATCAATTTGAATCTGCCTTACTTCTGACTGTATTGCATTGATAAAAGGCATATGGAAGCTATGGAATCCAAGATGATGCTGGAATTTAGAGAGACTTTGAAGGGAGTTCTCCATGTAAGAGTTCAAGTAATCCTCAATTTTCTTTACACTTTTGAAACAGATAGGAAAAATCATTGATGAAACACATCTTACTCTGCTAAAAGCTACAGAACACAAACGTTTCAAGAAAAAAATAACAAAAAATCTATTTCTCCTTCAGTAATGTCAAATCCCTTTTTTTTTTGTTGAAAATTGTCATGGATTTACTACTCATAACAAAACCCCCAAAAAAACAAACCCAAAGATTTTTCCAATTAACGCTCTACAATATGCTTTAATTAGATGAAATAATGCAAGATATTGATGTTGGCATAATCTATATAAGCTGTACAAAGTCTCTGTATTTCTTCCTCACTCTCTTCAAATTTACATATCTCCTCATGGTGCAATAAATATTTTAAATGGAGCAGAAAGACATAAACATAATTAAAAAGTACTGTTGCACCATCTCCTTATAAATATTTTATAAGTTTTTACATTAAAATAGTATGAGTCTGAACACAGTAAATTTGATGGGTATTAGAAGCATCTGTTGAATACTTGATAAAGAATAAATTCAAGTTCATTGAACAATAATTTTTGAAGCACAATGCAAATCTTTGGATTATAAGGCATATTTCAGTATACTGTATTGGGTTTTATACCTTAAGGAGATAAGACTGACTGTTTTATTTTGTTCTGTGAATTATTTAAAAATTCATATTATAGGAAGATGTCACGTGAAATTTTATAGGCAAAAAGTTTACATCAATAAGAAATTATTAGTGCATAATTTAGGATAGTATGTTTAAATACAAAACTCACAAATGACTATGTATTAGGCATCTCATTGGGTAATTTAGTCAGACACGCTCTAGTTGTATAAGACATAGCAAAATTTAGAGTGTACAGAGCAAAACTCTTGACTGTTATAAAATCTAAAACCAGAACCTATTAAGACTGATTTTCAAATACTCTGAAACCAGGTTCCCACAAATTAGTGTCAACACAGTTACAAACCCAACTTGTGCAAATGTACTGTGTGAGCATCTTAAATATGAAGAGATTCAAATAACCAGTCTGAGGTAAATCTAATAATCCAGCTATATAAACAAATACATGGTTGAAACCACAACTAAATAGACACAAAGGAATATATTATGGCCACGGGATTCTTATACACGTTCTTTCATCCAAGTCAAGAAATCCGTCCAAAAGGACCAATGAAGGCATAGTGCCATAGTGCCACAGTGCCAAGTCCTCTCGGTCATTTGTTTCAAACGGCTGGTAGGGGTCGCTGTTTCATGGATATTATTTATTTCATATCGCATCTAAAGGTCGCAGGAGTGCTTCTGGTGTGTTGGACGACATATTCATTTAAGGAATTTGTCTCTGGTGTACAAATGAGGAGGGCCTGTTGGAAGCACAATTATGGGAAATCTTCTTTCAAGATAAGTTCCTTTTTCAATATGGGTTATGAAATGTGTTTGTGTGTAGCATTGTGTAGTACATACTTCAGGGAGTTTCATCTGGGGCTCTCAGCTTTATGTAGGTGTGTTGTTCTGCAAGCTTCTCAGTATACTGCAGGTTATCATTTTTTGTATGCTGACCACTGTACCTAGGAAAATGATGTTGTAATATTTATATATTCAATTTCCATAAAGATATAATGGTTGTTAATTTTTGGCTGCAATGATAGACTTATAATCTAAATTATTTATGCAAAAGATGAGGATGTTATGTAGCCACATTGCATCATGGTCTTTATGGTAACTTAGCCAAATCTTTTTTGAAGATATTTAAAAATTTTTTTATCAAAGTGGTCTGTTATAAAAGTTTAGCATGTATGAGACAATCATTTATCTGTCATAACCTGAAAAAACATATGAAAAGTAACTTTGACATGGGTAAGAATGAAATGGATGAGGCTAGAGAGTTGTAAAAGTCTCTAGATGGTATGTGATTGACAGTATCATAACCTGAGTATCTGATGAAAAAATTCTTCTAGACCATTCTGACAATGACAGCAAGATGCATTTAGTTGCGTGGTTTACAGAGGAAGTCTGATGTGCTTTACAACAAATTTTTTTAGTGCTTTTTCAGTGGCAGAGGTTTTAATAACAGTTTTGTAAGTCTTGGTGATTCTTCATAGAGGGTATAAAAGTTAGCTACTACAAGCCTACTGCTTCTTGAGGAAGACATGATCAAATGCTGTATAGGAAATTGGAAGGTAGGATTGTGTCATTTTTCCCAGAGTATAAGAGAAAAATGTTTGATAATATCTCTGGGCTACACTTTAGAACTCTTTATGAAAACTGGCCAGAAGAGGTTGACAAGAAGAAACAAAATATTTATCTTTTCTTAGTTTTAATTTTTTATTTTTGTTTTAGGATGCTAACATATTTCACAGGCCCTTTGCTGTGCTTCATGGATGCACTTTCATTTGTAGGTGCATTCTTTATATCTGTAATTTCATTATAGGTCCACAATTTACAAAGTTTATTAAAGTGTTTGGAGTTGTAATAACTTCCTCAAATACTACCAAAATCCTCCGAATGAAAGCAAATTAATCTTATAAGTCTCTTATCAAAAATTCCTTATCTTTCAAAATTAAAACAACCTCATGAGCTTTTCAATAAATTCCAGTCCACTCATATAACCTACCTGTATTCTTCATGGATTTTTATCCTTTTAACTAAGCAAACATATTTTATTTTTATTTTTTATGAAAACCAATAAAAATTTTAACCAACCTGCATTCTCAGAATGTCTTCCAGCTCTAAGATACTAAGGTGACAAGGATCGTTGAATGGTTCATGTGTTTGTGTGGATCCTTCTGTGAGAAGTTTCAATGGCACGCAACCACTACTTTTATAGTTAAAATGAAGGCTGTAACAAATTTTACCAAGCCTGACACACATTAAACCACAGGGTTTAGTGTTTTGTGGTCCAAAACCTGAGATCACACACGTCTACACACCACCAGAGATCTGATAGCTAAATAAAGGAGAGAAAGATGGGAGTAATTTCATTCTAGGTAATAGAGCTGAGCTGAAGGAATACCTCACCTCATTTCTTCATCAATTCTGCCACCCCATACTTGCTAATTAGCTGGCTCAGACCTTTCTAATTGCTCAGTTGCAGCATTATTTGGAAAGAAAAGCTCTTAAGCCCAGTCCAGGTGCAGCATACTGCTCCCTTGCACAAAGAAGGATCTAAACAAAAGGGAAGCACAAACATAAAGCACCAGCCTAGTTTTTTTTCATTAATAAATGGGCCAAAATCACTTCTAGAAAGGATATAGTTTTAAATTTTATATTGAACTAGCTATGTGTTTGGCTTTTTTTTCACCCTATTGTCATAATCTCTGTTGTTTTTTCCTCACATTTCTACTTTTGCAAATTCTCTATATCCAGCAGTTTGCATCCTTCGTTCACTTCAGAACTATTTTTGAATAAGCAGGGTTTCTATTTAAAAATGAAAACAGGCCCTTGTGCTACAAATGGTCTGAAGCTTAAAATTTTATGTGCTAAAGGAAAGTCAGAATTTCTTTCCTGAGGGAGGTCACTTGATACTGGTGCTCGACACCTTTCAACTGATAAATCTCTCATTAAATTAGACACCTCCACAGTTGTGAGAATTGCCTTTTATGAGTCTCCACAGTGTTTTTAAGTATAAGTGCAAGGAGCAACTAGCTGTTAAAAATGATTCTGTAAAACATGACTAAACTCTGCAACCAGAAAAATGATTTCAGACATTACAGAGGAAAAACTAAGTGCTTTATCTGAAGGAGATTTTGTTTAGTAACTACTTGGTGCATAATATACAAATACCTTGTAAGACATCTGATAAATATTTTATTGAGTGTTCAGTTCCTAGAGTACATGAAGTACAATTAAAGACATCAACACAAATGAATATATTTTTCCTAGTGGCCTGTAATATTGAATATGGAATTATTTTATTCACACTAAGGTCATAAAAATCAAATATAAAGTGAAAGAAAGTGAAACAATACTACTGTGTGTTAGTTGTAGTGTTGGTAGAGCAGTAAATGTGTTTTTTTGTAACCTTTCTAACACAGTCAAATATCCAGCTGCAAAATCATATCAAATTTTGGAAGCAAAAGGCCAAAAGCATAACCAAAGTTTCATGTATGGAAAAAAAAAGAAGTCAGTGAATTACTAACTGTCTATACGATTTAAAGAAGAACTTGTATTTAATTAAAGGAAATTAACATGAAATTAACACTATATTGCTGATTACAAATAATAAATATCTGTCATTACAAAATGCTACAAAATCTTTATTATAGACAGCTATGGCCTATATCATTCAGATTTGTAAAATATATATCAAGTCTGATGATAAACATTCAGCATTTCATGTTGCCTGAGTATCCTTTAAAGAGTTGTCTGCCATCCACAACATCCCTTAACATCTTCAACAGCCTGTTGCAATTTTCCACAGGGCCAGCATTTCCATCTCCAAAGATGCCCTACCTTGTTACAGAACAACCATATCTCCTTTGAACTAGTCTATTAAAATACCACAGCTACACCAAAAAAATATGGAAGATCTGTGCAGGGTGAGGTTCAGTGCAATCATAACGAAGTTGGAAATTTCAGCAGTCGTGCCTAGTGATGTCCTCCTGACAAAATGAAAGTGTGTATTTTCTAGACCAGATAAGTGAGGTAAATATTTTCTTTTGTATCTGAAGTCTCTGTTACAGTCTCTTATTGGCTGACTGACTACTAATGCTGCAACATCACTATATTCCTTACAACCTACTTACAATTAAGAAGAATTTTCTGAATAATTTAATATTTATGACTTCAATATCTATATATGCAAATAAAATTACATGCTTGTGCATCAAAATATGTAGACTGTCATTACTAAAATACACACACTCAAAGACCATTTTTCAAGGCACTCAGTACATCCCAAAAGTTTAAGGTATTATTTAATTTGTATTGGAAATTATGGTGTCAATCCTTTGAGGGATTTGAACATTGCAGAATACTGTCAGCTTGCCATGATTAATATGGCAATTGTGGAATTTTATCAAGGTTGTCCTGGATCCTAAGGTGTCCAAAGTGAATGAGAAAAGCAAAAGAGCAATTAACCTTGCACTATAGAATTGTTTGGGGCAGGAGGCGGGGAAAGCCCAAACGGTAGCAGTCTGACAAGACACAGAATTATGTCACTACATTCTTTTTAATTACATGACCACTGAGTAACACTTCGGCTGTAGACATAAACTTCATGCTGTTGGTCTTTCCTCAATGATTTTTTTTCCTCTATACATCCTTTTATTAATCCTATTGTTTGTCTCTTGTTTTTTATTTTCTCTGTATAAAACAACCAACTTAGCCATAATAAAAGGGTTCATCTTCTGTAACAGTATCATTAACCTAAGGCTAGAAAGGCAATATAAAATCAATAGTTTCAAAAATTTCATGCCAGAAAATTCAATTCTTTGAATGACATATAAGACTACATGATATATTAGTATTTTTTCAACAGCAAGGATGCATGCAAGAGTAGAATTCAAGGCCAAAATTTTCTGCTCTATCTTTTTTAATGTCTTTTACTTTCATAAGGAGTTAACAATGTTTTCTGTTGAAGAAAGTAGCATCAGTCTTCAGAATACTTTTTTCTTCCCTGAGCACAGTTAATGCTATATAAAACAAAAGAGAAACCTGGAACTGTTCACATGAGATCCACTATTAATTTTGTAATGTTTTAAGTAGGTTTTCAGTCTGAATTCCACATCTTCACGATAGGTTAATTTTTATTTTTTTTTTTAATGATGATGTTTGATACAATGAAGGAAATCTAAAGATATCTTCATGTGATGGTGAATTGGAAAGGGGAGCTCTAGGTCCTGGGTTTCTTTGCCCATTACCTGGAGGGGAGATGCTCCCCCCTCTCCTCCCCCGCCATGTGGTCCCCATGGAGCCTGACAAGGACTCACACAGAGAGCAGCAGAGAGAGAACAAGAGAGAGAGTTTATTGTTAGGGGTAAGGGTTTAAATAGGTTTTGGGGGTTTTCAAAAAGGATCAATTACAAGTTTCAGAGGTTTTACAGAACCAGCAATTGCAGGTAAGAGTTAACAACCAATAGAAAGGGGTTAACAAAGCCAATGAGAAGACTTCCCAATATCTTCCCAGGACATTCCTGAATAGAGATAAGAGTTATGGAAGGGGGTTTTGGGAAGGAGACAGTGACTTTGCAAAAACACTACCCAAAACCATCTTGAAGCATTTCACTTAAACTAACCTTAAAACTTCTGTTTTTCTTATATATTGCAGATACACTGCAACATCTTCAGCTGAAAAGGAAAAATAAAAAATATTTTATTACTATGAGTGAGGGGTTTTTTTCTATTATTTGTTTTAAATACACCACTTTCCTTTGTTTTAACCAATTTCTAGCTCTTTCAGTCAAATTACAGAAAATTCCTCTCCAAACAAAATCTTTTCTCAGTTAATTTCAAGTAAAATTCTTCTTTCACAGCATCATCTGTAAATGATGTATGTTAAAGGCAAAGTAAATTGTCTGGACCATAGGTGCAGAGTAACACAATATTTCTCAGTGTTACGAATCTAAGGATCTGTTTAGAAATCCTTAAACACTACTTCAGTTCGAGTTAAATATTCAAAATAAATAGAAAAAAATACATTTCTGCCTTTCAAAAGACAAATTTACATATGCTCTGACTCAAAAATATTTGAAGATGAAATCTATTTCAAACATTTAGTAGGACCATTCCTGAGCCTAATCTACTTGTGAGAAGTCAAAGAAAAAAAGATTCCAATTTGGTTGAAATATTAAGTAAGCTTGAAAACACCTTTTTTACTTCCTATTCAACCTATTCTTTCTCTAGTGCACACAGATTATTTTCTTTTTCTCATGTAAAATAGGATTACAATTTTGAAATCAAAGGACTGAGGTATGTCAGACAATCAGCTTTCTCACCGTTATACAGTACACAAGAAGAATTTTTAAGCCAGCAGACAAGGCACAACTCATATAAAGAAATGTGGGCTGTGATTGGATAGAACTGAAATTTTTCTATGGAATAAAAAAGGGTTGGCAGTGAGAGTTTTCCCTTGTTTTTCTAGTAGGTGCACAAAGATTGCCACAAGCTACGGGGACTATCCTCCCTGCTATAACAAACATTTGGAGGTTGAATTAGGGATACATTTACAATCTTACTGAGTATGTTTCCTTATTTTGCATACTTAATTGCACAGATTAAATCTTACAACTGTTAGTTTGCACGGACTACATATTTGATAACAAAAACAGATAACCCTCCAAAAAAATTCACTAGAAACCTAAATTTCAATCACTTTCGGTGTTCATTGGTCATTCTATTTGTTTAAAATTTTTAAATCAGTATTACACTTCCTTTTTTTTTTTTAATTGCATTCACTAGCAAATGTTTCTGTTGAATACATTTTGAAACATTTCCCAGTTTCATGTCATGCTTGTCTTGATCTCTTCCAAAAATTATAATGTCATCATAAATATTCAAAGACTCTATACACCATTGCATGACTTGTTAATTAAACCTTGATATTTCTCAGGTGCTAAAGAAATTTCAGCATCAATCTTCTGTAACACTATGGTTTTGCATGTGTTGCAAATAGCATGCTCATTTTATATTTAGACTCAAGCCCAGCTGAAGAGTTCACAAAGAATGTGAAAACTCTACAAAGTCCTCACTTGGATTCTGCAGACAGTGAAAAAAATGAAGGCCCTGTAATAAAGAAAGCTGATACATGGATATAAAAGTTAGGGAGATTACCACCATTCAGCAAACTGTGGGAGTCTGTACACAATCTACCAATTTTTTTCCATGTTTTCGTTAGCAAATTTCTGTCAGCAAATTGTTCTATCAGAACAATTCCTTTATATAATCAAGGGTGGAGTCAAGTCCCTTATAGCAGTGTTCTTCTCTGTGTTCTGGTTTTAAACTCTTCAAGGACAAGAAATTCCTTTCATCAAAACATCTTTTATACAATTACAAACAACTAGTTCTGCTTCACCAAATTATTTATTAGGCAGATTAAGAAATTACATTAATTCATGAATGTTAATTTTATTTATATATATATATTTGATCATATAGGTGAGGTGATGAATATGAGTGAATAGGATTCAACACTCATCAGCTTCCAGCAAATAGCTCTGAGAACAGAAGGCTGTATTCCAGCATAGGTCCTTGATATCTGTCACAGAGAATGTCTTGGTCCTTCTTGAACCCAAGTGTAATCTACTAAAATATCTCACGCTAAGAGACTCACCAGTAAACATAACCAAGAAGAGAAGTACACAGGTTATTGCGCTTTTACAAAGTGCTGTCTTACAATGATCAACTTATTTTCTTATCCAGACATGGCCTGCAACCTCTGTAACCTTTCGTATGAGGGGAGAATTTAACATAGACTCTGTTAGGTATATTTCTGAAGTTCTAAATAATGATTTTTTTTCCCTCACAGGGGAAAGAGAAGAGTACCACTCAGTTTGGAAATCTGATCAGTTTATTTTCTAAACAGTTGACAAATTAATTTTTTCTCACCATTAAATTCACTTGTAAAAATATGTGTATATACATACACAGGTACACTGTAGCCACTATTTTATGTATAGATATATAGGTACAGTAATAATTCACTACTTTGCTTTGCCTAATTTGACTTTCTCCTCTTTTTAATTTTAAGTAACTACAGGACAACAGGGTATCTAATCTTTAGGCATACATGCAATGCTAGATAAGGACTGATGATAAATCAAAAATATAGAGAGGTTTGACAATGTGGAAGAATTTTAAGGAACATATAAAATATCTCTATAAGAAAATGAGTATAACAAATATATCTATAACTAAATGTTATGAGATTATCACTTTATTTTGTGGGATCTGTTGGAAAACTACTTCCAAAAGGATTCTATTCTTTTATGGATAGACATCTGCAGCTACTACTGCTGTAATACAACAGAGTTTAATTTTCTTTAATGCTGTTCATCCAAACTGCCTCTCAAAGCACTTTATGGGGGTGCAAGAGCAGAAGGAGTGAGAAATTAAAATGTAGTTTTAAAATGAAGTGACTACGAAATGATTCTGTGGGGTTTTGTGTTTATTGTGCCTCACTGATCCCATAACAAATTTGCTTAGCTTAGCTTAGTTTATGGATAACATATTGATTTATTTATTAACTACTGTGCTTCAGACTCCACCTAATCCTGCAAATCAAATCAAACTGAGTTGTTTCCTCACATGCATTCTCAAGACTAGTGAAACACTGTATAGAAGGGAAAAGAATCACGTTCAAAATGTAGCCCCAGACTCAATAGCTGATCTTTAACAGAGATGGGAAGCAGTGTCTGCTTTGTTTCTCTGGTCTCTTTTTATTTTATGCATACTTTCATCTTGATTTAGCCTCTGAAATATCCAAAGAGAAGAATTTTCACTTGCTGCTAGTGCTTTAATTAGCCAGAAATGTATTTTCTGCAAAGAATGGCTGTTATATATCTTCCTTATTAACATTACTAAGATTTCTTAAACAGAACTAACTAGCCCCTTGAATTTCAGGTTAGCAGAAACTGTTTTCACTGAGAAATAGCAAATTGATTGTTTTACCAAATCTTTAACAGGTGCCTTGTAAGTAATATAAAAATATAACCTTGTTTCAAAACTTGTGCAAAATAATTTAGGTAGGAAAGGAAGGATAGAAATGATATAAGGAATAGCTAGAAAGGACCCTGCTCTAGAAGGAGAAATAATCACAGGGTAGGCATGATGGCTGGCAGATAGCATGACAGGTGTGATTGCTCTACTGCTATCTGAAACCTGAAGACACCTATATGAGTCAGAGATGTAGATTTTGTCATGACATGGACAACTTGGAAGCACCATAGGTATGATAGTGAAATATGAAGTTTCCAAAGCTGTTGTCATCAACAGCAGACTCAGACATGACAGCAACTTGTCTGATCAGTGACAGAGCTAGGGGGTGCAATACTGTGTTGAAAGCAAGAACAGAATGTCTACGTTAGATCAACTCTACAAAGTCCACCACATTCCCAACACTGTTTGCTTTGTAACTAACATAGAATATGAAATACTCAGTTGATAATTTTATGTTCTTCACAGGTTAGAAATACAGTCTCAGAAAACTGGAATTTTCTTCCAAGGGTATTAAATAATAAGCCGAGGCTGATCTCTGCTTTATCTCTAACAGAAGACAAAAAACAAAGTCAGTCAAGCTAAAGGAAAATTCCCTGAAATTAAGTTTTCAGGTTTGTTGTTGTTTGGCTTCTTTTTGGTTTTTTTGTTTGTTTGTTTTTCTCATTTCTTTTTGTATTGACTATACTGTATATGCAAACAACAATCAAGATACTTATTTTGATTTCTTTAGTAACAATTATATTTTCATTTACTGTTATATCAATAAACAATTTTAAAAGCAGTGCTGTGACTTAAAAATTTCCATCCTCTGATTAGTTAGCAGAAATACTGCAGAATCCACTCCCATTCAACAAGTCTGTATTAAAGATTCTAGGCTCTTGAAAACCCCTCAGTCCTCATGTAGAACATTCATCACAGATCATACATCTTATCAAGAAGATGGAGCTGAGGAAACTGTTAAAAGAACTTAATTCTTCCCTCTATAAGAAAGTGTAAGATGAAAAGGAATTTCATTAAAGTCCAAATACTTTCTTTGTTATGAAAGATCTTGGAATAGAATCAGGCCTGAAATGCAGAAGTGTGCAAGATTCACCTGAATTAACACTGGTAAGAAAATACATGGCTGTCTGCAAGATAATTTGCTATTCACAACCTGCCCTGCCAAAAAGCAAATGTGTTATGAAACAGGTATCATGTGCAAAATATTTTAGGAAGAAGTAGTACTGGAGTAAATAACATTTTATGGCAACTCACATTATCAGCATATGACACTCTAATGCAAGGCTAGAGTCTAATTTAGTTTCCTGCATTAGGTGTCAATCTTACAAAATTCCAATCAGTGCTCCACATGAGAATGTAAGAATTGCCACAGAAGAACAGATCAAACACTACCAAACAAATCCAATGAAGAGGAAAATTATGTATGAATACATCTGTGAAATCTGCCTCTAGAGTTAGTTCTGATACCTGTTGTGTTTTTTTCTTCTTATTCTCTCTTTTTTTCTTTCTTTTTGCTCAAAATATTTCTAGTCTCCTGTGTGCTTCCGAACAGGGTCTTCTCCCTGAATGAAACTAGGAGGAATCACCTAATACCATATCAAATGGTTTCGTTTCCCACACAGGATCAAATTATACCCATTTGCTCTAATTACACTATGGAATATTAAAGTGTTTCTTGTGTTGCTAGAGATTTTTGAGTTTTGAGACAGTTTTATTCTGTTTGTGGGTTTGATGTTTGCTTATATTTTTTTTATCATTTAGTTTTCAAGTAATGCACAATTATCAGAGGTATAAACATTGTTTGGTTTACTACTGTGCATCATTAAAACACAAATAGTTCTAATTGAATATCACTGAATAAACTATATATTAATATAAAATATAAATATGTATAAATCTTTATCACTTATGGATTACACTGTAGGAGAATTCATTTGATGTGTCTGACAGCATCTGGGCATGATGAATAGCAATGTCATCCTGACTTTATAAAGTAGTCACATACTACTTTTGTTGTGTCATTTGCCTCATAGAGGGACTTGTGTTACTTTGATGGGTAGCCTAAGAATCACACACAGCTTTTCTGAATAAGGACCACTATGGAATATTTCAAAGAAGCCAGCATTGTTTTTCTTTTTTTTTTTTTATTTTCCCCGGCCTCTTGGTTTTTTAACTAGTCTCTTTTGGAAGCAGAATGTATCACCATGGTTCATCATCACGTTTGATTTTATAAATAAGTCAATACAACAAATCATTGAGAAGGAATTTCAAAGCATATTCATTTCACTGAAGACATTCATTCAGTATATGGAAGAACTCAAAAAAGTAAGTTCATATCACATTTAGCTGAAAAGGTGTAAACTTGGCTTTCAGCTGTGTTCTCAGCATTATTTTTGTTTCCCTAGAATAAAGAGGTTTGAGAAACAAAGCCAGAACACAAGATCTGACTCCGCTGGATTTGGTCACATGGTTCCTTCTCTTATCTTCCTCTAAGTTCAAGAATATTCCAAACTTCAGTGTATTGTTGCTCAACGTTGGAAAACTTGAGATATAGAGGATATTACAATTTTCTTGATGTATTTAGGGAAGATCTGATTTCACTTCTTGCAGTTGAGGAGAGACATAAATAATGAGCTCTCTAAGAAGCAGAGTATCTGTATGAAGTGGGCAGTGTGACCCTTGGTGAACCATCTAAATGCAATGTTGTTGGCCTTTGTTTTAGAAGGTAAGGCACAGGGGAAAATTGTGTTACCAGATGGCCTTCAGACATCTATTCCAAATTCAGTACAACTTCAATTATCACGTGATTTCATAGTTATGTAGTCTCAAAATGAATGCACAAGACCTTTGCAAGTTATGGACACAGCTCTATCAGAAACCAAACTAGAGCTACAAAATCATTGTCTTGAGATAAAAACTCTGTGTAGAAAGGCTGTGTATTGTATGTTGTTTGGAGTCACCCATACTAGAAATAGCATTGAAATGAATGATTTTTGAGTAAATCGGGGAATATTAATTCCTATGTTCTTCCTACTAATCACATGCTGAAGTATGTAGATATTGATGACACAGGGAGTAGCCATGCTAGACCTTATGAAAAACCACCTGGAACAGAAGAAAACCTTTGAAGCATTTCTTGAGCACTGGATCAGATTCCCATGAAGAGTCAGGTTCCTGTAATGGGTCAGTTATCTGTGGAACTAAGTGAGGTTTCTTACCATGGCTGTTTGCTGACTGTTTTTTTTTTTTAAACTTAAGTGGAAATGCAACCTAAATTGGGACTGGATGATCATTTTCTGTTTTGTGAGTTACACTTCTGCCCAGATTGTCATTAATACTCATGACTGAGTATCATGAAAACTGGGTTCAGCATTTTGCAGTATTCTGCTTATGATTTGATTCTGGTACATTCAAAATCTAAATACAACAGATTGAGAGTTCAAAAGAAAAATTATATCTTTATGTAGATGTTTTACAATAATATTAATTGCTCTTTTTAGCACTGTTTTTGCCACTGAGGCACTGCAGCAATATGGAACACCATCAACTTTGTTCTTATACATCTAATGACTAGAAAAAACCCTGAAACTAAAATCAAATCCAAATACCATGAGAGAGCCAAAGTATATTTCCACTAACCTGATATGTACTCATTCATAATTCTCTCCTAGATTATTCTTTAAAAACATTTTCCGCCTTCATAGTTCTGTTTCATAGGAGTAGATGTTATTAAATGATTACAAAAGAAGAGAGCTGATCATTACAGAAATGCAATGCAGTTTGTAATTGTAAAGTCTGTCCCGGGGGAATGTATACCATTTGACATTCAGTCCTTCCATCTTGTTAGATAATCATGCACAGTCTAATAAAAAATACCTGCTAGCATTCTAAGCAGCTTTAAAAGTATGGTGTACAAAACAGCGTTTTCTATCATGGAACCATAACACAACTGTGTACTCCTGCTCTCTTACACTTCTCTGTAACGTGACCAGGTCTCTTTCTGAGTTCTTGTGTTTGGCAGTTTCATTTCTACCCTTGGTGGAAGAAAGGTACAAATGAAAATTCTGTCCTAAGATATCAAACTGAGGCACTATAGTGTCTATAGATGAAGACTGAGATATGGAAGGACTTACAATGTCCTTCAATCTCCTGGTCTAGAAATTGCTACCTCACTCTCCATTTATAACATGTGAGGGATGGGACAACTTTTGTCAACTGAATCAACCAAACCTTCCAACAACCGATTGTTAGTAATGCTTACATATTTAATAGTCCACTTAGTTTTATTACATTTATGATTTACAAATGTTATGTTTATTCTGAAGAGGACATGAAGGAAGTGCCATTGCATCAATGTTACCAGTGCAAGGAGGCCATGGATTAAAACTGTGTTCCCTCTGAGTTGTTTGGTATTAATAAAGGTTCAAACTTTGCATTTATTTTTCACCAGAAGTGTCCTATAAGCACCAAAGCAGTAATGTTTATTATATAACAATCTGAAAAATCATTTGATCAAGTCATTGGCAAACAATGTTACACAGGATACACAGGAACTTTTTTGAGGCAAGATGCCAGGGCAGATTTACAGCCCAGTCGGTTTATTTGCCTATAGGAATATCCCTGGAACTGTTTCTGGGTTAATCCAGATTTTTTTTCTTGGGTAAAAACAAAACAACAGATGTTAGCTAGATTTAGAAATCAATCAAGAGGAGATTGGTTAATAACAAAACACAGCATTCTGAATTTGGCTATTAGGTAACAAATATTAGATACAGAAAATTATTTGAGTTTCTTCCCAAAAGACCTGCCAGATTACCTGCCAAATTAACATCCTTAATACAATGACAATTCAATATGGACTACCTAGATAGATAGCTAAAGTCAGATAGACAGATAGTTAAAACAACAATGTGTTAAGAAAACCATTTAAGTAACCAGAAAAGGCTGATACTACAGATAACAAAAACAGTAGATGTAGATGCATCTTCTGTTTCTATAGCCAGAATTTTATCAAGGGAGTGTGACTAGAAAACCAAAATCAGATTTTTAACAGTAACAAAAACCAAAGAGACAAGAAAGCAATTTCATTGAGACAAGATGTCCAACACTGGACTGTCAACTGAACTAAAGGCAAAATGCAGATGAAATGACAGAAAGAGGATAAAGTATAGATCTGAAAGTCCTAACAGGGATAGCTAAAAGTATGAGATCATAGAATCATAAAATCTGCGGGGTTGGATATTTTCCTTTATTTTTTTTTACCCTTTACTTTTTCCTTAAAATACTACTTTGATTGTGTTTTCCTTGAGAAACTAGATGTCTTTCATCTTTTTTTCCTAAAAATGTATGAACATGCTTGTGCTAAATCTTATGCTAAATTAGTTGGAAAATGTCATTATAAGTTATTGGAAATGTCATATGATGTGTCATGAAACAAAAAGAAATCACAATAAATACTAACAGAGATACTTGAAAGAATCAAGACAGAAATAAAAACATGATTTGTAGATCAATTATTTCCAGTCTTACCAAATTAAATCACAACCAAAACTAATTGGTGTTTCACCACAGATAAACAGCTAAATCACAAATTTTATTTAAATTAAAAAAAAAAGCAAACAAGCAAAACACACAAAAAATAGCCCAAAACACCAAAGTTGGAAGTGAAGAGTCTTGCTGTATAGTTCAGCCTGATGGATTGTTTTGAGGCAGCATTGTTTGGGTTAGAATATTAGTTTCTTTACTAAAATACATTCCTATCACATTTCTGATAGCAATACCATTCATAGCAGGCATTGGACTTAGTATCAGGGTTTGTAGATGATCCAAATATTTTTTTTCAGAATGGCCATAGAAGTAACAGTTACTTTCTGCTCATCAATATTTTAAATTATTTTGAGTTATATCAAGTAAATACATAAATGTATTTTAGTGGCCTTAGCAAGGTCCATGAAAAATCTCTAATTTACTTGAAAATGGGCAAGATAGCATCCAGAATGTGCGATCACTCCTTAGGGTTTGCTATGGTGAGCTGGTAGTACTTTTGTCTCAGTGTCCAGTGGACGATATCAAAGTAAGGAGTCTAAGAATTATGAAACACTGTAGGTCACCCCTCTGACATGCCCTCCACCTGAGAGGAGCTAGAAGTTGGAGTATGCGTTTGGATTACATTTCTTAACAATCCCTTTTGGAGTAAACCTCCATGGGTTTGTTACTCCTTTGAAGTTCTCAAAGTTCAGCTTCACAATTCTCTTCAGCAAGAGTCATACAGATTGAATTCCATGTTGGAAGAAAAAGATTCCTATTGCTCATTTACGAATTGCTGCCTGATTATTTCAGTGTCAACTCCCTGCACACCAGCTGTGTGCAGTCCTGAATAAGCTTTTCCATCAGCTTTTTATAACAGGTGAGGACATTACAGGGTTGTATAATCAATGTGGAATCATGATCCACACTGAATATTCATAGCTTTTAAATAGATTATTTAGTGATAATCAAACCTGGCCTTTCACTGTAAAACATCTCAGTTTCTCAAAGACATTTAAGCAGATGTCCTTAAAAGCTTTTTAGAAAACCTTACAACAGTCTACTCACCTGCCTACATAATCCCTCACTGCACTTAAATAGGCCTGAATTGCTCCTAGGAAATAACAGCATTGCATTACAATGGCTTCAAATATTTTGCTTGCTAAAGCTATTTGTAGTCATTTATTATTACGCGAAATTTTTAGAAAAAGGAACATCAAGTTTGCTGCCCTCCTACAGATATCCCACTGAACATTTTAGTCACAGGATACACATAATAGGTCACAGTTTAGGTAAATCATGCATGACATCCTTTAGTACTTTTAGTAACTTTCTTATGGGCCTTGCAATGCCCTGTACAAATTTCATGGATTTTTTAACTTTCTGTTTATATGATTTTTTGTGAGGTATTTCCTCAACACAGATGGTGTAAAGTAGGATTTCTAAGTCTATTTTTATAGAAAAGGAACTTAATAGCCAGGCTCTTCCCTTCAGGTACCAAACAATAAGAGAACAGGCAATGGGCAGAAACTGATACACAGGAAGTTCCACTTGAACATGAAGAAAAACTTCTTTACTGTGAAGGTAAGCACACACTGGAACAGATTTCCCAGAGAGGCTGTGGAGTCTCCTTCACTGGAGATGTTAAAGAACTGTCTGGACACAATCCTGTGCCCTGTGCTCTGGGACAACCCTGCTTGTGCAGGAAGGGTGGAGGAGACGACCCACTGTGGTTCCTTCCAATCTGACCGATTCTGCCAGTTCTGTGATTCTGTGAAAGTTTTCCCTTTTAGGTAGGAAAAAAATCACAGAATGCTTCAAATAATATAGCATAGGACACATAGACACTAAAATCTTTTCACCAGCAGAGAAGCTAAGTCATAGACCATAAGTAGACTTGAAAAAATATTAAGGGCAACAGCAAAAACTTTGTTTTCTGATGTAAGACTGAGGATCTGGAGGATAGTTTCAGCTTTCACAAGTTCTTTCAGCGTTCCCTTTAGGAGCAGGATGATGGGGATGCTAAGGCATTTGTTTCTCTAGTTATCAGTCTATTTGACTTTCCTAAAGAAAGATAGCATTATTTTTTAATAGGTCTGAAATATTTAAAGTTCTGTGATGTGTCCTAGAAGAACAACTTAAACAGCTAAGCATATAAAATGCTTCAGTTTTCTTTTATTCAACCAATTAGTAGGACATTGAATACAAGCTTGAATTTGAGTAAGGAATTAAACAAACTGGCTAACATGGTTAAACAGCAAGTATGATCCTGTTGTCATTGCTGATGTATGGCCCATACTAAGTCCTCCTACATGTCCCAGATCAACAGCTGATTCTTCACCTCTGCACAACCAGTAGTTTGAAACTAGAAATAGACATCTATATAACAGATCCTCAGAATGCAGTTCTTGATAAAACAATGAAAAGAAGAAGATACCACTTCAAAAACAGAGTCCAGTTTGGGATTAGGAAATGCTCTGTCTGGGAGGTCCTGAGCCAGTGAATATTTTTGCATATTGGAATGACTAGAATCCTTTCAGAACAAATAGGACATAGTTGGAAGTTTGTTTCAATGACCCTGAGAGATGTGCCAGCAGAGACTTTGCTCCTGATCAAACAGAAATTTCATTGAACAAAAACTAAAATAAGATTCAGCCCTTTTTTGTGAAGATTTAAGAGGTTGCAGAAAGTTAACATCTTCTCTTAGAGAGATCATAAGTTATATAAACTTGGAAACAAGCCTTGGGAAAAAAGAAATAATGGTACTAGGAATAAAACCCAATGCAAACCCAAAACCAACAAAAGAACCCCTCCAAACAACAAACAAACAGACCAACCAAAGCAAAACAAATCCAACCATTCAAAGAAAGCAAGCAAGCTGTGAAATTGGAATACATCACGTTTTGAGATCTTCAAACTATAGACCCATGTACCCATGACTTCCTTCTCATAATATAAATTATAAGAGATAGGTTCCTCAAACTCAGAAGGTCCTCGCTTTTTAATGGAAAAAGAGGAAACATTCAACAAGAATCAAGGATATGAGAAAGAGTTCTTAAGTATCAATGGTGATTGGCCTTAAAGCCATCAGAAAATTACTCCTAGAACAGAAAGCCTAATGACTCAGTGTCAATTTTGGTTTTACGTAATTAATGCTATCACTGCAGATATAGATACTCTCTTGCAGTACCATATCAAAACTCTGTAGGAGAGAAAGAAGAAATATGGAAATTGGATAAAGAGCATCAAAATAGTATGAGACTAATTTCAGACCTAAGAAATACAATTTGCCACTGGTGGATGAACCCTAACGGGACATGAGGTGCCCACCAAAGGTGTCCTATGACTCTTCAGCTGGAGAGGGGAGAGCAAATATAATCAAAGGCTCCTGGGCTGAGATAAGGACAGGGAGAGATCAGTCAGCATTTGCCATCACTGGCAAAACAAACTTGATTTGGGAAAATTAATTGAATATACTACTAATCAAATCAGACTGGCTTAATAAGAAATAAGAATGAAAACTTAAAACACCTTCCCCCATGCCTCCCTTCTTTGCAGGGTCAACTTCACTCCTGATTTCTTCTTCTGCCTCCTTCCCCAACAGTGAAAGATGACAGGAAATGGAGCTTGCAGCTCATCACACATTGTCTCTGCTTCTCCTTCCTCTTCAGGGGAAGGACTCCTCCAGCCCTTCCCCTGCTCCAGGCATGGGAGACAGTTCTCCATGGCCTTCTCCAACCTGAGGCTTTCCCATCGACTGCAGATTTTCAAGAACTCTCACTCCTCCTTCACTGACCTTGGTCTCCGTAGAGCTGCTTCTCTCACATACTCTTACTTCTCTCCCGAGCTGCAATTGTTGTTGCACGGTAACTTTTCCCCCTCCTTGACTGAGTTTTCACAGAGGCACTGCCACCATCACTGATGGGCTTGAGCTTGTCCAGTGGCAGGTCCAGCTTGGATCCAGCTGGCATTGGTGCTATCAAGCATGGGGAAAACATCTGGCATCTGCTCACAGGACCCACCCCTCCGTGCCCCCCACAACCAAAACCTTGTCCAAAAGCCCAATACAATGAGTTCACATGGAGGTGTCCTAACAATAGCTGGATTATGATCCAAGCAGCCACCTTCAGAATTATTATTCTAGGACTGCATAAAAACATATTTGTTAAAAAATTTCTTCTTATTTCCAGCCTTATTTTATTCATGGACATTAGGTACATAAAGTATAATTCACAGGAAACAATTTAAAAATGACATAGTCAAGAAAAATGCTTATTCACTTCAAGAATAGGAAAAAATTGCTCTAAACTGGTTGTGGTGCACAAATCTGCTACTTCTCAGTATGATTTCTTATTAAAATTAGTAAAATTCTGCCTTGTGCAACCAATGCACTAATACAGACAATGCATTGAGTAGTTAAGAGAGATTAATCTATTAGAACCTCAATAAGTAGCAAAGATTTTAAAGCTATTTAATGCAAATAGCCTTCAAAATATAAGCTTTGAAATTTACATGGATTTAATATACATTTGAATATTTTTTATTGACTGCAATTTAGTAAGCTACTCTTGTTATTTTATTTCTATGTAGATGCTCTTACTATTGACACAAGTACTTAAATCTATCATGTGATCATATGTTCCAGTAAAAATTCTGTATTACACTCTGTGGAAAAGCATTGTCTTTTAATTTCATGTAAAGACATTGTAATTTGGATGAAATTAGAATATTTGTTTCTCCCTACATTTAATTATTTGTTTCTTCACATTACTTATTTTCCATACTATTTTGTTGTTTTTATGTACAGCAACGTGTACAACTTTGCCAAACTAATGTTTTCTTTTTTCTTTTTGTTGTTTGTCTGCTGAATTGATCATTTATTATTGCTTTTGATAGCTTCTCAGAAGAACTATATTTTATGAATTATTACTGTATTTCAGTAATTTCCTGGAGCCTTGATTATTATCTAAGGGACCTATTTGGGATAATAGACCCTAAACTCTGTAATTACATCTAGTTTGCTGCTTGATACATGCTATGTGGTAAATTTTGAGTTTGTGTTGAAGTACACAAATTTCTGCGACTGAGAGGGATTTATTTTGCTGGTGAGCATCTGTAATTTTTCAAAATCTGAAAAGTGTGTTTGAAATATGATTTCTCAATAGAAGTGTAAAACATCTGGCTATATATTTCAGGGTGCATTTATGGAGAAAATAACAATATCACTGGATAAGTCTTGGTATTGGAACCATTCTAGTCATCTTCCATTCTTGATGACTTCTGCAAAGCATACTTAGAAGCAACATTTGCATTCTGAGATCTAAAGTATATTCCTTGCACTGACTCCTGAGAGGATTCTCATATGTCACAATTGTCACCCTTTGATTGCTTTATCTATTTCCTGAAAGCACCTTAAAGTCTCCTCTTCAAGTCTGGCAATGCCTTCTGAAATTCTTTCTGTGAGTTAATTACATTGCTCCGAGAAAGACACTTCAGAGACTTATGTTCAGACTGTATCTTTCATATTAAAATAAGAGTTTTCAGTAGCCATATACAATGGCTGTTCTTGTTTTTCATGCTGCATTGAGGGAATTATCTGTGGTTCTCTAGGGTTGCAAACAACAAAGATTGTGAACCTGAGCTTCTATTTATCTCCTCGAATTAAAATTTAACTCCTGTTTTCTTGTGATTTACCTTGGTGATGTCCTTATTTTAGATATGTTTAAGTACTGTACTTTCTCAAGTACTAGTCATGCAGTTCTCCAGAATAATGTGACCTTGGTATTTTTAAAATAATAACAGAAAAGATAATAAATATGCATAATCATATCTTGGTTATCTTTACTGTTGCTGACTTAAATGAGAAAAAATGCAAGGAGACAGGAAAAGCAGAGAGGGAAGGAAAAAGGAGAGAGAGGTGTACAATTTCTTTCTCACTAATGAGCAACATGAATTTTTGACCATGAATCAGCAATCAGGAAAAGCACCGATAAAGTGTGATTTATATATAGTATTTTCTGAGCTACTGTGTATTGAGTCTCAGGAAGATTTCAGCCAACAGTTTGTGTTGGAAGAGAACTTGGAAAGGCACGGTGACCACCTAGGGGCAACAAGTAGCAATCTGGAAGGCAGTTTATCACCTACTGGTAGATGCTTTGATAGAATGTTCATCCACGACTTCACTACCCATGCACTATAGGCATGGAAATAGCTGCAGCCTGCAGCAATGACCACAGAGAAGACCTGATACCCTCACTCAATCCCTGCCAATATACAACAATTTCATGCACTTTCAGAGGGTGCTTATTGTAGTTCTGAGGTTTTGCTAAAAATAAATCTAAACTTATATGTCTTTATAATTAGTTTAATGCAAGTCTTCGTGATAACAAAATGCCACCAAAGTATACATCCTATTAGTGGAACATGGGAGAACATCGGGGTTTCACACAGAAATCAGAACTCATCCTAATAAAACTCAATGGGAAGCCAATTCTAATCACACAATTTAATTTTAGTCCTGAGATTAAAAACAGGGAGAAAACTAACAATTCATTAATTCCTGCAGGAAACCAGATTTAGGATCTGAAAGAAAAAAAAAAAGGGGGAAGGAGAAGTGGGAGAAAAGTTATCTGAAGTTAAATATAAATTACACATTTTTAATACAAATATTGCTTTTAAAAATAAAGGTTATTTTCTACTTAATGTCAAATTCATATTGTTCCAAATATTTTTACCCTTATAGATGAAAAAACCAGATACCTTTATAAAAAGAAATTTATTCTATACTTTTAAAACATCCTGCAGCCTTAATGGTTGAAATTGGCACACATTTATGAAAGATATGTACAGAAGCTCAAATATTAAAGAATAGAAAATGAAAACTATACTCCTCACGCTTTGAAAGGTTAAGAAAAAAATATATTCATCTTGCTCATTTTGGGGGATCAGAACTCTCCTCTTGGTTTTTGCTTGTTTCCCCATGACCCTTCTTGTAGTGTGTGGTTCAAATGAAATATAAATTGGTGCTTGACTCAGAAATTTTAGTATGTCTGTGAGGTTTATCCTACCAAAATGCAATGACAAATATTATTTGACAGTTCTATAGACATATGTCTAAACCTTGGAGTGTGGAGGGGTTTGTTTTAGCTGTGTATGAACACAAACACAAAATACAATATCATGGAGCTATCTCAGAGATGAATCCTGCGTGGTGTATAAGCAACAAAATCCTCTTCTAGTACTTGACAAAGATCACAAAGTTATTGCTACATTCCATCCCAATTTTTATATACACAAACATAAAATTCCAAGTAGCTTTCATGTTGTTAAAGACCCCTCATCAAATTTTTTCCCTTTTTGTCATGTGAAAAGGGAAGATTTCCTTGACCCTCAGTGTTTGATTTGTCTGTCAGTGGTCCAGGAAAGCTGAGGCCCTTGTGCCCAACAGTCTGTCAGCACCCCATTATGGGGACCCTTCACTGAACAGTCCTGCTGGGTCAGAGGGCTGTTCAGCTGACTTACTCAGGGACCAACAGGATAAGGGAGACCCCCCTCAGCAGATCTTCCCGCTTTATGACCCCTCAGCTGATCTTCCGCATTATTTGAGTGTGTTACTTGCTGCAGACCACTGCAGGCACCCAGGAAGGGCCCACTCTAATAGTTTACAGAATAACACTATTTGTTAAGAGCAAATTGAGACAGGTTAAGGTTTGAGGGTTGCTGGTGATAGTATCTAACTACAAAAACATGTTCAAAGCAATACACAGACAAGCTCTAATCCCCAGTAGTATTCAGAATGCATAGAATATGGTTCTTAACCAATTAACCCTAACTGTCCCTATGGGGGAGAAGACAGGTTCAGCCTATCAACTGATTCCAGCAGTTACAATGAAATCTTCCCTCACTTTCCCTATTTTCTACTTACTTTTAAACTATATGTTTAGGTGGAGCTTGAGTGACTCCAATCATTAATATCTTTGTTACTGATTGGTATAAAATTCTCTTGATTTGCTCTTAAGGATATAAACAATAAAATATAAAGCACATCCTAAGTGAGGGGTGGCTGTGCCTTGGAGAAGGGTAACTTTGGAATGGAGATGTGCGTTAGTATTGCAGTTAGGTTAGGGTTAGGGTTAAGTTCACCCGAGGAGAGCGATTTCACCACAATTGTTGGCTCAGCAGCAGGACATCTTCTATCTTCCTGGGTTGACAGGTGCTGTGCAGTTTATCAGCTGCAAAGTACCATCAAGTTTCCCTGCCTGCAAAGATTTCTACAGAGCCTGGCTGTGGCATTTCCAGTCCACTTGACCCTCTGTTCCATCCGCCTTAGCAGGTGCTTATTATTGCAGACTGTGTGTATGGGGAATCCCTGTGGAATAGGTCTTGAGCATGTCAACCTTATTCCATGCAGCAAGTAGCAGCTGCACTTTACCCCTGATTTCTGTACCACTGTAACTTCTGCTAGGCTGTGAACATAACTTTTCAATTTTTCCTAACTTTACCCCTGGCCATCTTTCCACACTACTCAATCTACAGAACTAGGCTGGAAAACCTAGGTCCAAAAGAAGACTTACACTTCTGAAGATGGATTTAAAATGTTGTAGATCAATTTAAGACTGATATTTTTGAAAAAGTCCTTGCACAGTTCAGAAGCATTAAAACTCAAAACACCTTGTTACTGAATTGTAGACTTTTTAACTGGGCACATAATGACTTCTGGGCATTTATTTTCATGGTGCTGGGAATACATTTGTATTCAATGGGTCCCTTCTTCAATGTACCTAAATAACACACCTAAGAGGAGGAATGCACTGTAATGTATCTGTCTGGTAGACAGTAGAATAAAAAAGGTTTGATTTGATATTCTCCAACATAAGTGTATCCTTGCTCTACAAGCTGACTGCAAG
Source organism: Pseudotriccus pelzelni (assembly GCA_035584735.1). Lineage (NCBI taxonomy): Eukaryota > Metazoa > Chordata > Aves > Passeriformes > Tyrannidae > Pseudotriccus > Pseudotriccus pelzelni. The sequence goes on along the minus strand of JAWMRA010000041.1, from coordinate 14,961,764 downwards.
TCAATTTTCACATATTTTGGGAAATTGCTTGGTCGTCCTAAATTAGGATACACAGCTGTATCCATTGATCCAAGAGGGATCCAGAGGAAAATGCAAGATAATAACTCCATTCAGAGTCCAACTTCTTTATCTTCATGCTGAGTCTACTCATCTAAACAGGTCTTGCAAAGGAAGACAGAAATGTACAAAATAAGCAATCAAGAGTATTCTGCAGAAAGACTACAATATACAAGAAAAACTTCTTATGGAAAATTTACCTGGGGATGTGATCTTTGTTTCCATAACTGCTTCTGCTTTTCAATATTTAATACAAAATGTATTTAGCTGTTAAGCATCAGGATCTCAAATGCTTCTTCCATTCTGTCTCAGCTGAGGAACTCCCTTTGGCGATGATTCAAGTAGCAAATTGTCAAGGTGGCCATACAGTATGAGAGGGACAGTGATGAGCTGTTCTAGCCAGAACTCAATCCAGCAATTTCTGCTGCTAGTACTGCTGAGGGCAGAAAGACATAGAGACATTCCTGTCTCCTCTTTCTACAATTCTTTGCCTGCCAGTTCCTCAGCTATGCTTGGGGCTATGAAATTTCTGTTTCAGATGTCACCCTAAATCCCTGCAGTATGAGTTTTTGACCATGTCCTTGAAAGTTCTTGCATAAGCTGCTCTCCAGTAGGAAGCTAGAATTTCCTAAATAATGTATGCTGTCTTTTCCTGCTGGCAGCTGTGCCTCTTTTGAAAGTACAGCTCTGAGGCTTGCTCATGAATATGGGGTTACTGACTTACCCCATGTATCATATAAATTCTCCAGCTTGATAACACCTGATCTCACAAAACACAGCATTCATAGTATAACTAAAAAAGTAAGAAACCCCAATACATTAAAAACAAACAAACAAACAACACACACTAAAACCAAAGACCAACAATGAGACTCAGATCCTAGCATTTACCATACTTCTCTAATGAAAGCTGAAATCATCTTTAGCCAATCTTCTATAGAGAGAAAAATGTTTTTCAGATATACAGGGAAGACATTCAGTGTAACTCACTGAGTGACAGGATAACTAACTCAGAGGAGAGAACACTTTAGGAAGTCTCTAGTCCAAACTTCTGAAATGAGGGGCAAGCTGGGAGATCTAATCAGATTGCTCTGAGCTTCATACAGTTGGGTAAACAACTGATGATGGAAACTTGGGAAAAAAAATCTTTCTTTGGACCACCTGCTTCAAGGCTTGACTATCTGCATGGTGAAGACATTTCTCCTTATATCCAGCTGGTTAGGCACTCCTACTGCTGTTTATTAGCTACTCTTACCTCAATGAATATCCATTGTCTCTTCCTCTCCTGCCTTCCGCAGCTGTGATGAGCCTGGCTCGTCTTCTTCGCAGAGAATCAAAGAAAATCTCAAGCTGGAAAGGACCCATAAGGATCATTGAGTCCAGTTCTCTGTTCCTTGCAGGACTATCTAACACTAAACCATATAACTAAGAGTGTCCTCCAGCTGCACTCTGACAGGTTTGGTGCCATGAGCAGTTCCCTGGGCAGCCTGTTCCAGTGGCTGACCACCCTCTCTCTGAATGTCCAGTCTGAACTTCCCTTTATTCAGGTTCATTCTTGATGACTTTCTCCCTGTTACTGGGTAGTTGCTGTTCAGTTTCCCCCAAAGCTGCCCCTTTTTCAGCTTCTCTTTATCATGTAGCAGCACCTCAGACAGTCTTTAAAAAGGAAATATATTGCTTACTCAGAAGATGGGAAATAGCAGAAATGTTGCAGAAATACCAAAAGGGAAAACAGCTTGCATTAACAGCCTGAATTCTGTGTTTCCTGATGAAAGTAGTTTTCTAGCACTGTAAGGTTTATTCATACTAGGTCAAATTTTATACTGTAAACCTGTAATTTTATACTGTAAATAAATGCTGGCTTTAATCCTCCCATTGTGGTGTTTAGGGCATCCATTTTGCATTCCAAAGCTATCTTTAGGAGAATATGAAAGCTGGATTAATGAGAAAATTAGAAATTAGGGAAAATTTATAAATATATGTTCAGATACTCTGTGATTTGATCAAAACATGAAACATAGAGAGATTGGCTAGAGTGGAATTAGCAGTCAGAGAATATTTCATGCTGCAATTTTGTGATTTATCCCTAATTCTGAGTTTAGTTAATAAGAAGTGAATTATATATAGTTTTGCATGATGCTCCTCCAAGTAAGTTGATCCATAAAAAAAATCATCTTTTCGCAACTTTGTGGTCATTAGTGTCTTCTAGTGCTCTTTATATGAAAGTATTCAAAAGGGCTTTGGTTTGCCTCACACTGAATATTTTGTGCAGTTTTTGGGCACCATAATATAAGACAGATATTAAGGCATTAGAGAGTGTCCAAAGGAGGGCAACGAGGATGGTAAAGGGCCTTGAGGGGAAGCCGTGTGAGGAGCAGCTGAGGGCACTTGGTCTGATCAGCCCAGAGCAGAGGGGCTGAAGAAGGAAATGGGGAGACCTCATTGCAGTTACAATGAGGGGAAAAGGAGAAGCAGATACCAGCCTCTTCTCTGTAGTGACCAGGAATGGCCTGATGTTATGTCCAGGGAGGTTTAGGCTGGATAGTGGGAAAATATTCTTTCACCCAGAGTGTGGTCAGGTGCTGGAACAGGCTCCCCAGGGAAGTGGTCACAGCACCAAGCCTGACAGAGTTCAAGAGGTATTTGGATGACACCCTTGGACACATAATGTGACTCTTGGGGACAATCCTGTGCAGGGCCAGGAGTTGGACTTGATAATCCTTGTGGGTCCCTTCCAACACAGCATATTCTGTTATTCTGAGTTGGTAGGGGACAGTTGATATCAGTCGGACCAAGGGTTATTCCAGAGCATATGGCATAATGCTCAGCATATAAAGCTGGGGGAAGAAGAAGTGTGTGGGGGGGAAGTTCGAAGTGATAATATTTGTCATCAGGTGCGATGGAGCCCTGATTTCCTGGAAATGACTGAACAGCTACCCGCCCATGGGAAGTGGTGAATTAATTTCTTGTTTTGATTTTCCTACACACCCAGCTTTTGCTTTACCTATTAAACTGTCTTTATTTCATCCCTTGCATTTTCTCGCTGTTACTCTTTGGATCATTTCCCTCATCAAACCAGTGGGGAGTGATCAGGCAGCTCCATGGGGCTCATTTGCCACACAGGGTTTTAACGATGACCAAGGTGCTTAATACAAGTAGCTTAAACTTATTTAAAAACACACACTTTTGAGATTTTGAGATTCTGTAAAACGTGTCACAGTAGGATGAGACTACCCCTTAGGTTTCACCCCTAGCCTTGTATCTCTGTGTATTTTGTACTGAGAAATGGACATGAAACCGTATTCATCTTGGGAATAAGTACATCATTTATAAAAAAGCTTAGCTGCATCTACATTTAGCAACTATGTTGTGAAATCCTCGATAGTTAAAAGAAGTTCCCACAGACAGCTGAGAATGAATCATGAGAAAAAGTCTGTAATATTCTCCTGTCTTTGAAAACTTTATAGTCTGCACTGGAAATGCTTTTAGCCAACATAAACTGTCAATTTCTGATTTTAAATACAGCCATCCAGCTGAAAGTGCATTCAAAAAATTGCTTTAAAAAATGGTCCTTTTTGCTTTGTACTTCCAGCTTTAAAAGTGTGGTTATCAAAGGAGAAAGAGGCTACAAGCAAGCTGAGTCCTATAGGTATTCTTGATCTACAGTGTTAACAAAAGGTCACACTGGAAATGTTTATAGTCCTGACACGCTCTGGCTAGAGGCATATGGTTGTTAGGGATTGCTGAATTGAAAAGCCCAACAAAACCAAGACTGACTCAGCTCCAGCAGCAAGGCTGGACATGTTTTCTTAATATGAACACAGACAAACACCTGTGTTTCATACACGTGGGTATACACCTGGCAAAGCCACACGGGTCAGCACAGACAGAACACACAGCATTCTTGTGAGCACAAACAGTGTCAGTGGCCTTATCCTGTTCCCCTCACAGGCTGAGCAGGCTGAAGATCCATTAAGGAGAGGGAAGAAGAAAGGGAGAGGGAGAGCGAAAAGAAGAAAAAGGAAGAAGAAAAGAGGAAGAAACAGAAAAGAGGGAAACAAAATATAAAAAGAAAAAAGAAGAAAATAAAAATAAACTCTTTTCTGCATTAATAGAAATGGAAGAGACTTGAGAAAAGAATCAGGATATCACCTCATACAGAAGTAAGATAAAAGCATTAATTTTGCACTGAGAGCTAGTCTCAATACAGGCAGCAATTAAGCTGTGCCAGTGGTCACATAAATTTAATCATACCTCCCACTTCTTCAAACATGACACGTGCTCATCAATGACTAGAAAAACCAAGGGGTAATGTCTGCTGTAAGAATTACTTCAGTTCTGTTACCAAACTTCCACGGCATATCAAATAGAATATATTGCTTTGTATCAATTTACAATCAATGTACTCTGTCCTCCATTAAGACTGTGTTCTTCCAACAGGTATTAACACAATATACCTGAAATTTCCTCCTTTTGAACAACTGAATTCCTAATAAAACATTACTTCTGTTTTGTTCAGCAATATGGCTAGAATTTCTCTAATTGTGAATCAGAAGTTAAGATTTTCATACATCAAGGATGCAAACTATTAAAGACCTCATTATTTTTTATTTTTTTTAACCTGCAATCTCACAAAACAGAATGGCAAAGATCTGTGACAAATACATTTCACTTAAATTTGGACAAACCAGTTTAGAAATCCTTCACCCCTTTTTTTTTACTTCTGTATTTCTGTGGTCTTCAGAATTTCTTTTGTGCAGAAATCAAGCCTATATGTGTTTCTATATTCCACTTAAATTCAGAACAGTTTTTTACCAAAATCTCCTTTGAAATGTCGTTCGTCAAAATGAAACAGTTTAAAATTTTTAGGTGAATGGGGCATTGGAAGCAGCGCAGTAGAATACAGAAAGAATTAAGAAAATATTTTACTTCAAGTGACAGGAAGTGATTTTTCTTTCACAGCGCAGACAAAGATGTCAGGACTCCTGAATGTGTTGTTGTGGATCTGTTCTTAACAAAGAAGATATTTCCTCTGATCAACTTGACCAAACCTGAGATTTGCCCTGTGGAAATCAACAGGGAATCAGAGGGCCTCAGGCATTCCATAAAATTATCTCCTCGTTATGGAGATAGATTGACTTAACTTAGCAGAAATATAAACAGCTTGCAAATGTGCCACAGGGCAAACTCCTATTTAGTGAAAGTTACCACAGTCATTGGACCAAGCTTTTATTGTACAATTTTGCTGAAGATGCACCAATACCAATAAAGTAATATTCTGCCTCTGTGTTTGATTTCAAATGAAGATGCTAAGTACAGGAAAATGGAGAGCATGGGTGAAAGAAAGAAAGAATATGAAAATAAATCTCATAGAACAGGAGAGAATTAGCATGTTTTCTGAAAGCAAAATCTGATGAGTTTATTTATGCTTTTGTTTTCTTTCTATCCACTTCAGCATAAGAGAAGAGACCTCATTCTCTGCAGAGGTATCCTAGAGACATGCTAGAGGTAGGATGTTCCACATTCTTTAGCCACTGTCCTGTGCAGTAAATTATTGTGAGAAAAGTATTTAACCCATTAATTATTCCATCACGATGCCATCAAACTACCCAAATTGGCTACTCCAACTTTTGCCCCTTATTATGAGCCACTACCTTTCATTTGTCTGAGCCTTGTAAGCGATGGAGTGAAAACTCACAGCACCTCTACAAACAAAAAATCTGGGTTTGGTGCATCTGTGCAACAGCATGTGCTTTCATTTGCAGTACAAACAGTCCTCCATCCTCCAGCAGGAGGAGAATTGGCAGCAAGCTATGAAGAATTTCTTCTCATCTGTCTAGTGAACCAAACCTCCAACAAAGCAAAGAAGCTCTGCGCTTTGTCTATTCCCCCCACCAAGAACAAACAGCCAGATTAGTTTTTTCAACCAATGAGTTGAGTTGGGCCCTAAAAATGCTATTACTTACTTATATGAGAGTACATCAAAAAAACTATATTGAAAATATATTATTTAAGCTATAAAAGCAAGTGTTCAAAGTGCTAAGAACCAGCAGATTCTTGTTCCCTGTAGAAACTAAATTCAAGCTTCTATCATGTTTCTCCTACACAGTGAGGAAAAGAAACATTTTATGGAAGTAGTATTCTCCTGTGTAACTAAGACTGTGCTTGAAAGAAAGTTGTGGCTCCAGAACTGCAGCTCTTGTGCACACACAAACACACATGCACACTTCTCCCTCCTTTCCGAGGCTTCTTGTGTGCAGCAGTTCTCACATACAACCCCCTTTTCAAATACACTCAGGTTGAGCAAGCAGTCAGGTGTCTTAACTCTGCCAACTCCTTGCAGCCTGTGTAAGAATGCAGTGTTTTACTCGTGGCTTGGCCAATTAACAAGGCAAAAATTACACCAAAAATTTTTGATTTTTTAGAAGTCTTATCTGAAATTCTGCTTTAGAGATGTTAGGTGCTACCCAGTTTCAGAAGTCATGTTGAGGTAACTAGCTACTGTCTTTACAGAAAAAACCCAAACAAAACAATGTTGTCCTTTTGTTAGTGACAGCCATGGATAGGAAGAGATTCTGTGTCTATCGCTAAAAACAATGATTCAGTGTTCACTATATTTTCTAACCTATTGTTTCTTCTATACTAATGGAGTGGCTTAACCTTTCTGCACATTATTAAGTATGAAGACCTCTTAAAAGACTGAATCTCCATTTCATATGAAAGTTAATCACAGTTTGAAACAGCTAGGAAAAAAAGAGAAGAAAATTGGATTACTTTTGACAGGCTTTTTGTGCATGATGATTTACAATAGCCCTTGAGTTGTGGGTGCAGCCAGATGACTGTCATGTCAAAACCATCTTGAAAATGCAAATGTCCATATCTGTGACAAAACTTTTTATTTACTTTGTGCCACAAGTGCAAACAGTAGAGATGACACAATTCCCTTGAGTTTTCATAACTCTGATGATAATTCCAGATATAACAGGTTCTGAACTAAGACTTCTTCAATATTACTAGGGTACCTTTTTATGCGTTCACAATAACTTTGTAAAAAAATAAATCCTAATAAAATTCAGACATAAATATTGGGTTTTTTTTCTTATTCTTACATATTGCTGTAGAATAAAGAGGATATAACTAATATGAGATCATTGCACATAAGAAATGGATATGATAATGTTTAAAGAAAATAATTTCTATAAAACATAAGTAATTTGTTGGGGTTTTTGTTGTTAGTTATGTAAATTTTCTGTTTTAGCTAAATTAAATTTTAAATATCTTAAATGGAATAAAGTTGCATTAATTTTGTTGTCAGTGGTACTAATAAAGTGAAATACACACAAGCTTCCAGTTCATAGTCAACTTAGTGAATATTTTTGTTAAGAATATATCAGGGAAAGGTCAATTTTTACACATGAAGAACTTGAATTTGTATTTTAGATTCATTTGCTTTAGTCCCTGCAGCAAAACTTTCAACTGAGCAGAAAATATTTTTCCAATGAGCCATTTACTAAAACAATCACATAAACGTACTTCTAACACTGCATGAACTACCACTGTGACAATCTGCCATGATTTAACTTTCAAATTTGAAATTGCTGACATGATGACAAAAAAGACAAATAACAAGAGCAAATACATTACAGGAAAGGGCAGTATTTTCCTTTGTAATTGTCACAAAATTGTGTCAAATAGACATACAGCTCCTGTTGTGGATAATTATCCTGTACCTTTGTTCGATTCCAGTTTTGTACTGTGTATAATAATTTACATCTCTTGGAGAAGAAGCTTCACCTACCCAAAACAGTGCATTTCCAGTCCTAAGTGCTCCTTCATGTTATTGCTTAAAGTCTTCATTCTCAACATTATTTTTTATATTTCAGTTTCTTTCTCCAATATTCATTTCCTTATATACCCACAGTGTATTTCTAAATGAAACAGCCTGCAGTATTCTCAAAGTATTAGCAATTTCTCAACTTATTTCAAACTATTGTTCTGAAAATGAAAAAATAAGGAATTTCATAATATTTTATTAGTTATTGTAATTTAATATAAGGATTTCTTGGCATCGAGGAATTGGTTTTAGTCCATAAAAGAAACTGACTTAAGACACTTAGTGACTTAAGACACTTTTTCACCCATAAAATTACAATTAAAAAATGTGTGTAGCTTGCCCCAGAAATAAGCAATTCTTACAGTTGTGAGATACAGTTTTTCCTTTATAAAGAATATATCTGATTTAATAGAACTGCAGACATTTAAAAAGATCTAAAGACATTAAATTCTTTACAAACTATTAAAAAGCAATTGTTTGCCTGCTATTAACTCCTATTCTAAATACACTTAAAAGATGCACTGAAAACAAGTTTACTGGTACTTTTTCTTCATGAAACATTGTACTTTCTGAAAATAATTTACATAACATTTTTTCCCTTTGCCAAGTCTTAAGGTAATTATTTTTTAAATACGGTTAAAAGAAAATTCATCATAACTACCTTGTGAGGGAAACTAGGTTTATCAAAAGGAAAGAATTCAATCAAACAAGTTGAAAATGTGCTCCTCTCAGAATGTGAGTTTTAATATGACAATTTTGAACTTTATGATTCCAAAAAATTTCCATTTTGTTGACATTTTGCATAGCATAAGAAAAAGGAAAATTGATTTCTGATAAATTGATTCACATACATACACTGTCTCTGATGGAAAGGAACATGATGTAACTATTCTAAACTTAATAAAAAACATGCATGTGAAAATTTGAACTGAATTATTTGAAAACATTGTTAGATTAATATTTTTAAATTTCCCATTCATTTACTGATACATATTAAAAATATTTTATATTCTTTTTTTTTCATGCAGCTTGCTAAACACTAGATACAAAAGAACCTGGTTTCTTTATGCACAAAATGAGCAAGAAATAAACTTTTAAAGAAATGGATCTTACTGTGCTATTCACCTTTTTGCAGTTTATGACAATATAATGATGAATTGTCTTGCAGTAACACTCACTGAAGTCATGAAAGGTTAATAACTCATTTAAACATTCATTACATGTCCTTATCAAAGTCATCTTAATTTCACAAAGACATCTAAGTTTCTCTTTAGGGAAACACTCTCTCAGGATTCAAGTGTGATTCTTTATTAACAAAATGGCAAGTGCAAAGTTACATGTCAAAACCCTGACTGATGATGCTGCAAATTGGTTCTTCCACCAAAGCAGAAGACTTTAAATTACTGCTTTTTAAAGGTGTGCTCCCTCAAAGGCAATTAATGTGTCAGTTGTCAGTCAGGATTATTTAATTTCCCAGTGAGGGCTAAGAATGAACAGAACATCATGCTGCCCACAAGAGAATTCTAATAATGCTGCTGGTTTTTCACCTTTATTGGGTATAAAATGTAAGAATTAAAAGTTCAGTGTGTCAGTAGTGTTTGTAAAGTTTTTTTTAAAAAAACACTCATGCAGACACATTCCGCAAACAAAACAAAACAAAAACCAAACCAAACCAACCAACCAACTAAACAAACAACCAAAAAAACCACAAAAAATCAATCAAACAAAAAAAAAACCCAAAAGAAAAAACAAACAAAAAACATAAACAAACAAAAAAACCAACCAACCAACAAAAAAAAAAACTGCCACAAGAACCTGAGCTTTCAAGGAACATATTTTTCATAGGCATTCATAACTTTCCCCATGCAAGTCACTAATAAGCAAGATAAAATTGCTATTTGCAGTATATCTGTTTTGCTATTTATCATGTTGACCAGCTGTGTCACAGACAGCCCTATCTCAGAATAAACAATAGTTCACCTAAAACTTGTAGGTAACCAAGTTTTAAATACTCTTTGTTCTGTGATTCAGGGCCATGATTTTAAACTGCTGCCTTATGTCTTAGAAATTCATAACGTTCCAAATTGAGGACTCTTTGCATCTACATTACCAATTTTTCCTAGTTGAAATCAGAAGTGCACTTCAAAAATGAATCTTGAAGTTGAATCCACTTAAATTCTGTTCAGTTCACATTGTGCAGCATTCTTAGAGTACATCAGCTGTATCCTTTATGGATGAAATTAAATTGGAAAATGCAATCAATCCAGGATGTTTAATGCTCCCTGACTGTTGTCAGACATCATCCCATAAGTCTGTACTAAAGCCATCCTGAAGTATACTCTCAGAAATTATAAAGATGTGGACGCAAGGTTCTCAGCACCAAGTATTACAGTGTATACACCCGTTCCAACACAACCACATAATTTGCTGATGCACACATACCTCAGATCTTTCTTGCTGGTGTTGTTCCACTTGTCATCATGCAGCCAAATTTCCAAAATATAAATATTTCTGCAAAAATGCAAAAAGCACTATAACTGAAGTAAATTCTGAGAACTGGAGAAACAGAGGCCATGCAGAACAACTTAAGTGTGGAAACAATTGTCCCAGTTATGTTTTCCTCCTTGCAAGCCCTGAAACCAAACAGCATAAAAGCATAACCCTGCCTTTCAATAAGACAAATGTTTGCTGTGTACACAGATGGGATTTGATAAACCCAGAGGGTTACCTTACAGATGAGTACATGTGTAAGTTTTCTAGAAAAATGAGGCCATATGCATTCTCCAAATAAACATGATCATCGAAATTGTTGTCCTGACATTTGTCAGATTAATACTTGCTGTATGTGATATTACTTACATCTATTGTTTTTCATGTTATTGATTCATAATTCAATTTTTCAGTCTTCCAGTAACAAAGTGTTGTGTTTCCAAAGATAGCAAAACAGATTTAAGTAATTTCACTTTAAACATCTTAAACATGCTGAGTTGTTTCAGAAATTATTATCAGAAGAGCACAGTGTTCCCTTGAAACTGAGGCTGTTGTATAATGGGGTATAAAAAAATAAGGTCTCTTCATGTATCATGCTCAGAAAAAGATTTTGTATTAGAACAGGGACCAGAACATTCTACATGCAGTTTTCTTGTATGTCAAGTTTCTACCTAAGCAGTGACCGGAACAAATGAAATACATATGGTATTGCTACTTATTTATTAAATGTATAACATTTAGAACATGCAGAGCGTTGTAAACTGAAAAATAGATAAAACACATGAGATTAAGTTTTCACACTGGAGCACTTGTGATCTGCTTGACACACACGTAAAAGAAACTAATATTTTGGTTTTGACTTTCTCCCTTTAAAAACCTGTAAGAAAAGAGGAAAAAAGCTTGAATATTTTAAATATAATTTAAATGACATAGTTTTTGCTAGTACTTATGAAAGTTCGTATTTCCATGAAGAAAAAATGCCTTACCTTTCAAGAATCTATTCCCAAAGGCTTATAGGCACCTTTGGGTGCTGCTTTTACAATCCCAGAGTCTTTTACTTGTTCAAAGCCATAACTGTCAACAAGATGCAGAAATAAAGACCATATGACCAAGGAAATGTTTAAAACTGGTTGTGGTAAAACATCTATACATTAAGGATATGATTATAATCACTGAGCACTTTATAGAATGCAAGAATTTCATATATTAAGGAATTTTAAAGTGGTTTTGAGTGTCAGCAACAGGAATGTATACAAGCACACAATTCATTTGGAAAATATTTAATTCTGGAGTGATACTATTCCTGTTTTGATAATGCTAAGAGTTTTTTGTTTTCTGAAATGATCTCTGATTTCCAAATTTGATTGAAAGGTCATTTTTTACCAATAAAAATTGCCAAATTAAATTTATTGCATGCTTTTATAACATTAATATTTATATTCAAAATTTCTATTATTATGGGTATGTGAGAGTACTTTGACAGCCTTTGTATTTCCTTTCTAGAACATGACACATGGATGACAGAGACTGAAAGCCAGTCTCAATAAACTTAGCCAAGTGCATTAAAATATTTAATAACATTTTGCTTACTGGAAGACTTGTCTGAGGAAGTACAATTTTCTGAATCATCTATATTGTGGCATCTGACTCACTTTAAAATTCATTTTTATATGAGTCATCTTATTCTTTTTGCAACTCAACAGAATAGCTTGACTTAATGTTAAAGGCACAAAACGCGTTTTTAATTCCTCAGCATGTGAAAAGCTTCTTGCCTGATAATAAGGTTTTCCCTCTTTCATTGCCTCCAATACTAAAAGTGGTCTTGTTTTCACTGCACTGGTCTCTACACATTTACTTGCTTTCTTATAAAAAAATCAACCTGATTTAAAGCTGTCAGAAAGGAAAAAAAAATCACTGACTTCTGCACTTATTACATCTCTTTCTGGCAAGTAGCCTTTGTGCTGTTCCCTTTCTGAAATGCAAAATTTACTTCATGGATCAACTAGAAGAAAACAATTTCTTTGCATAAAGACGGACCTGAAGCAGACATCAATTGCATTCTGAAATCTAATGGGTGAAAGAAGGATCCTTCCTCTGTTTCATGACTGTGTAAAAGATTTGCATATCTTCAGAATAGCAATCATCACCAGGGAGCCAAAGAGTTTTGGAAAAAAAAGTTTTCTCTGAAGAGGTTTATGCAACATCCTTGGGCTGGGGTGATATTCTGCCACAGAGTTATTCTTCAGAGTGATGTGAATGCTGTCAATTTTTATCCTATTCCAGGGAAGAAACTTGGAGGCTTGACACAGCTTTTGCATTTAACTGCATTCCTGAAATTCTACCTTTTAGGTCAACTTATTCCAAAGATGGTCTCATTCATGGAAAAATTGTTCTTTATCTTAAAATACGTGTTTAACTGGAAAGCTGGCAGCAGGAATAGAAGAAAGAACCAGGCAGAAGTTAAAAAAATAAAAAATGCTTTTCATACATTTTTATAAACTGAGTCCCATAAATATATCTATTAATCCATATGATTTTCCTTCAAAAAGTAATGGAGTTTTCCTCATCCCAATGGCATGGAAATCACCGAGGTTTACACACCTCTGCTTAGGAGCCAGAATATAAACACACTCTATGGTCTTGTTTCTGGACTGTCTCTGGGTCTTCTTTCTGGACATTGGGACTAAGGATGCTGTAATCTTACAAACTTTTTCCTACCGCTGAAGATTGGACTAGGATGACCTTCATGACATCATCTTAAGTGGCAAGACATCTCTAACTTTTTGTCTGTCCCCTTAGTACTAAAATTAATTTGTATTATTTCTGAAATGGATAGAGGAACAATTCACAGAAATGTAGATACATATGGAGCACTAGTCCGTTTTCTTCCAGCACTGTAAATGCTTTGTGTATTTCCATATTCTATTTAAATGTAGGAGAAAAGTTCTGGTCCCACCGAAGGCAGGAAATCATATGTCATTAGGTTCAAAGAGAGAAGAATCAGCAGGAGACAAGGCAAGGAGAGGAAAAGGGAAATGATCTTGTCACTGTTCATACACAAATATTAAATGAAAACTAGGAACATTCCAGAGGGAAGCTACTGCTGGGAAATCACAAACTATGCAGATTAAAATGCATTTGTTTAAATTGCCCAACTTCCTTTGCACTTTTAGAAGAAGAGCTCAATCTTATTTTGAAAACACAAAAACTGGACAGCCTTTGAGGATTTAATAATGAAGCACATTTTTCCCTACACTGTTTTGTTTCACAAGTTAAAATATGTGCTATAATGTAAAACGTATATTTGGATGAGTATTAACAAATTGAAAATAGAAATGACAGAAATGCCAAAATGTGAAAACACAAAGGGTTGTTCTTTACTGGAAACAATTCTCTGTAGACCAAAGATGAAAGAGATAATCAATTTAGAAACAGGCTTGCCCCTTTCTGTTAGTGTCAGCAAGGTCAGGGAATGGTAATATGCATAAGAAAACACATAATTTGTTTCTGTTATCTTCCACTGTCTGGGAAGTGATAGGTTCTTAACAGTATTTTCAAAAGAAATTACACAAACTTTAGCTATCCCAGCTATGATCATTAGTCTGGTTATTGCCTTCCCACCTAAATGGTTTTGTTTAATGTGCCATTACTTAGCCAGTGAGATTATTTTGTAAGACCAAAGCTACCTAGCAGTGACCTTAAAATTTAAGAAATCTTAACATCTCTTAGAATCTTAACAGATTCTCTCTGAATCCTCCAGATTCCCAAGGAACTAAAACAGCAGTGGTCAACAGAGAACTCTACTTTTAAAGTGTTCAGAGCAGAAGTATAGTTGTAGTGAAGAAGACAATCATAGAACAACTGAATGATTTGGGTAGGAAGGGACCTTAAAGATCATCTGATTCCAACCCCCCTGTCATGGACAGGAGCATCTTCCACCAGAATATGTTGCTCAAAGCACTGTCCAGCCGGGGCTTGAACACTTCCTGGGACAGGGCATCCACAACTGCAAATATCTCAAAGGTGGATGTGAAGAGGAGGATGCCGGACTTTTTGCAGTGGTGTCCGGTGACAGCACAAGGAGTAATGGCCATAACCTAAAACATAAGAAACTTCATCTGAACATGAGAAAGAACTTCTTTACATTGAGTGTGGCAGAGCACTGGAACAGGCTACCCAGAGAGGGCATGACATCTCCATCTCTGGAGACATTCAAAACCCACCTGGACACATTCCAGTGTAACCTGCTCTAGGTTAACCTTCCTTGTCAGGGGAGCTTGGACTAGATGATCTCTAGGGGTCCCTTCCAACATTAATTATTTTGTGATTCTCTGGGCAACCTGTTCCGGTACCTCACCACCCTCACAGTGATGAGTTTCTTGCTAATATCTAATCTAAACCTATTCTTTTTCAATTTGAAGCCATTGCCCCTTGTCCTATCACTACATATACCCTTGATAACTGCCCCTCTCTAGCTTTCTTCTAAGTTCCCTTCAGGTACTGGAAGGCTGCTCTAAGGTGTCCCTTCTCTTCTTCAGGTTGAACAGCTCCAACTCTGTCAGTCTTTCCTCCTAGGAGAGATGCTCCATTCCTCTGATCATCTTCCTGTCCCTCCTTTACACTCACTCCAACATGTTCAGGTCCTTCTTATATCAGGGCTCCCTGATCTGGATGCAGTACTCCAGGCAGGGTCTTGTGTGAGCAGAGTAGAGGGGGAGAGTCTCCTCCCTTGACCTGCTGGCCACTCTTCTTTTGATGCAACAAAGGATATGATTGCCTTCTGGGCTGCAAGTGTACATTGCCAGCTCATGGCTGCTCATAAGCTGCTTGTTGATCAACACCCCCAAATCCTTTTCTTGGGGGCTGCTCTCAATCCATTCTCCATCCAGCCTGTATTTGTGCTTGGGATTGCTCCAACCCACATGCACAGCATTGCAGTTGGCCTTGTTGAACTTCATGAGGTTTGCACGGGCGTAAATTCCAAGCCTGTCACAGTCCCTCTGAATGACATCCCTTCCCTCCAAGCCTGTCAACTGCTCCACATGGCTTGGTGTTGTTAGCAAACTTGCCCACTGTATGTGGGAGAAAGTAAGTCAAGAGCATGACTGTGTGGCTGACAGCCTTATGAAGTGTTCAAACCACTAGATTATTAGGTGTTTTGATGTGAGGCTTTCTTAATTCCTCTTGCAAAACAGCTCTGCTAATAAAATACATAATGATCCTTTCTTACTAGTACTTAGCCAGATCACTGGACTATGATAAGTAGTATAGATTCTCACTGAATGTATAATGAGATGAATAGACCCTTTATAGATTTCTGCCTGAAATTCATATCTTTAATCTAAGCCAGACTTCTTCCCCTGAAGTTTTTTTCCCCTTGAAACAAACAAACAAATGAAAATGCCCAAACAAATGAATAAAAAAAAGGCTACAGGAACTGACTTCTGTACCATGCGCAAGGACAACATTCACAACTCAGGATCCTGAGTGAAGTAAAGCATTCGTAGTGAGAAATTAGGCCTATTCTTGCATTTTTCATCAAGGAAAACAACCAAACCTTCATCCTTATTCTTGGCTTTAATCCAACTTTATCAGCTTCCCACTCAACAGATCCCTGATGATCCCATCCTGAAGTGATTCTTCTCCCCATAGACCGTATAGTAAACTTAGGTACTAAATTTTGTCCTGAAGGTTCAGCTAAGAGGTGAATCACCTCACTCAAATTTTACATAGATATTACCCATGCCTTAAATATTGCAGTGCACAAGAAGGCTTATGCATGTCTCACAACTCACTTCAAATCCCAAAGGGGAGTTTCATACAGTGTAAGCTATTCATAGAATCATAGAATCATAGAATTAATTGGGTTGGAAGAGACCTCCAAGATCATCAAGTCCAACCCTTAGGTCACGTACCTCCCCTTTGCACAATACAAAATTATTGACAGAGTGCAGAGGCACAAGTATTTAAAAGAAAATGTCAAGAGAATTATAAAGGATGAAACACTATACAGGGAACAAACCTGTTTCTTTTAAAATGTGTGTTGGGAGCAGTTTGGTATTTCAGTGATGCCAGCAACATCACACATCTCAGGTACAGAAACTCTAAAACTACCAGCCACGTGGATTGGTTCTTTACATTCATTATCCACAGTGCCTCAAAGTTATATTATGTACCTTTTAAGTTGTAGAATACAAGACAGTTGGAAGTTAATATCAGGTTTCCTATGTACACTACCTTTGAAACCAGCCTCCCATATCCATTTAGGATTCAAGCAAATTGAACAGAAGTGCTTTTCACATATTAACTCAGCAATTCTACAAAAAAATTCATTTGTAACTTGAGACAAATATCAGCATAACGTTTCAAGTGAAAGCTGATGCAGCCTTTAACTCTGAAAGCAGGAAGGATGGTTTAAGGAATGTAGTCTAAAGCAGAAAGGATTTAAGGAGGATAAAGTGTGCTCACAAATGAAAAGTAGTTCAAGTGAGACTGAAAGCAGAATGCGCTACAAGGATTGTCAAGCAAAAGGGAGAATGAAGCAAAGTAGACAACAGCAAAAAAGGAACATTAAATCTGTACATACATGCATATATATGGGTATATTTGTAAATAAGGATAGGCAATTACAAGTAGGATCAAAATACCCGTGCGATGTGTGTGTTGTATATCCAGCACTGGCCTTCATGAGAAGGGATCACTGTTCCTCCTCCCAGGCATGGCACAGATGCCTCCAAAAACCTACTGTCCTGAATTTTCAGCTCCTTCAAAGCCCACATATAATGCAACACAGGATGTTCTAATGCAACACAGGATGTTCCCATCTGTTTTCAGTCATCTTGTGGTACAAGCATGCCAATGAGTTTCACAAAGACAGAAAAAGGTGAAGGATCCCTTGACAAAAGAGGAGTGTCCTGGGCTAGAGATAGGCAGGAAGTGAATGCAGCCACAGGGGCAGACTGGGTGGAAATAAATATATTTACAGTGTGCTTGGCTGTACATTGAGGCCAAGTGTCTTAGTGGGAAAGGTGTGGGGCAAGAATGTCCATGTTCCCTTCTTCTATCAACACTGTGCCTGGCTGGGGTGGGAGTTTCCCTGAAGGGCCATGGTCTACTGACAAAGCAATGAAGAATATATCCAGGGATGCAGAGGAAGAAGCCTAAATTATTTCAGAAAAGACAAAGGCAGAAAATACTCTAAAAATTATAAATTCTGTTGAACAGTGTTTCTTTATAGAGCCCAGTCTAGAAGAGATTGTAATTTGTACAAAATCCAGTACACTTTAAGTAGCACTGTAGTGTCCCTCAGATGGACTACTAGATGAAGATATATATTTGGTGATTATAACTGATTTCTAACACTGGCCATCATCAGAGAAAAGTAATTTTGTATTTTATAAAATACAACAGCAATAGAACCAGTTTATAAAATGTGATTAAGTTTCGCCTTACTTTCTAAAAAAAAAACACTTTTAGTTTATAGAATATTAGACATACAGTCCTGTAGCATATGTGGATGAAAATATTTTAAATTTTCACTTGTGAATCTAGCACTTTGAAATTCAGATTAAATATTTTGAAAATATTTTACAAAAATTCTTTCACTGACTAAGAGTAATATATTTCAAAATTTATGTGCTTTGATATCTATATGATATATACTTCAATTTTTTTATGCTCATCAAAACAGTTTGGTCTTTAATTAATCTTCATTTTTATTATTTGAAACACTTTCCCATGGAAAATATGAATGTTATGTACTTGCAGTAACTTAGATTCTAACACAGCGTAGTCTCAGTTCAGCTGATACTTAAGTTTGGTTGCCTTTGTATTCCTATGTTTAGAAAACTCACAGTCAGCAATAGTGTAGAAACCAGTAGATAAAAAGGTGTGTCCATATTTCTGAGGTGTCAAAAATTTCCTGATTATTATCCTCTGCTTTTACAGGCAAGATTTTCTATGTTTTTTTGCTATGTGCAAGTGTGAATATATTCCCCAGAATTTGTTTCAGATGTTGAATCTTAATTATATTGAAATATGGTATGGACAAATTGAACTGTTTCTCTTTGTATGGTTACTTAGTTTCTCAGCCCAAATAAAGAAATTTAGCTGACGCTAATTGTGCAAACTTTATATATTGCATTTATATGAAACTAAATATATAAAAATTCCCTAACATATTTTTCAGTAAGCTGAGGACAGGAATATCCCAAGACAATACACAAAAAAGTATAATACATGAGAAAAAAAAGTATCATTAATGTTAAAGAAATTATCTCAAAGCAGCAAGCAGAATACTATAAAACTGAGTTGAAATGTGGTTTTTATGATTAATAAAATAGATACTTATCTTAAAATGCTTAAGTAGATCAAATGAAAATCCAGGGTAATAAGAAAGGAAATTAGATACTTCATAACATATCTAAAGAATGAAATAGACTTGAATGTAAATGATTCATTCATATTTGTTTGTTATGAATGTAAAATAAAACGAGTAGAACATGAATGCAAAACAGATTTTATTTAGACTAACTAGTTGACTCATACAAATTGAAGCAATAGTATAGGTCATAATGATACTGCATGTGTGAATACCTTTATAGAAATTTGGACACTATTTTCCTTGACTAAAAATTCACATTGTTTTCCTACTTGCTTTCTCCATGTCAGATCAGTAAAGTGCCATTTAAAACTAAATCAGTGCTACACAGACATTATGAGAGGCTATTTACGCTTTCACCTTTGAAAAGCCAAAGACCTAGAGTTAGACCAGTTAAGGCACAAACACATGCTATTGCTGTCTTTCCTTATGAAATGACTACATTTGTTCCATTAAAATATTTCAACTGACAAGACATTAGTGTCATTTCAGAATGACAACTTTCTGATGCAAATTTTTAACTTCACTATGTATTCAAAATAGTTATCAGCAGTTATTTAACCCTTGCTGTCAGGAGGCTGAGATTATTACAATAATGAAGATGTTGATATGTGATACAAACCTGAGTAAAACAATAGAATGGGTTTCCTTGACGAAAACAAAGGGGAACAAAAAGGCATGTAAAATGTTATCGGCTTTGAATGAGGATTATGCTACAACATCAGGATAAAAGGATGAAAGGATTAAGTTTTTAGAACTGACATTATGTCAAGTTTACTGAAAATAGAAAAAAAAGAACTCATTACCAAGGAGAAACTTCTAGTGCATGTAACAAAGAGCTTAGTATTGGGGTGTAAGAGAGAAAAAAGATGCATAGTTTTTAAAATCAGACATATTCAACCAATATGAAAAACTTTCCTTGCATAACATTTTCATAGAATCCACTGGAACTTTCATATCAGAGACAGTTTAGAGTTAGGTTCTGTTATAATAATTTTATTATTATTTCTCTAGTAATTCTAATAATTCAGTTCTAGGTAGATCTTGCCAATAGCAGCATGACTTTCTGCCTCATTAAACATCAGTATAGTATTATAAAGCTAGTAAAACAGCTGAACTTAGTTCATTTTTTTAAATAGATGGATAATGGCTTTCCTATTGAAACTCTGTTTGGACTTAGCATTCATTCCCACCTTTCATTGAAGGCAGTAAGAAATCAGAAAAGAGATGGAAGACAAGGTCATGATTCAGCAGTGACTGTGCTTTTCCTCGGTTCCATTTTCCCTCTTAAATATAGATTAAGCGTGAATGAAGAAGGTAGAAAAAAGACTTTTGAATTATCTTTTGTTTCTTCATGAAAAAAAAAAAAGATGACAAATTCAAAATGCAATGTGGCTGCAAGGCACCATATTCAGTAGTGCCAAAATCAGCATGAAATTCATGCTGGTCTGTAAGTAGAAGTAGACATATTCAGTCTTACTTCAACTTACTTAGTAACAAAGCTTATTTCAGATTTTAAGTGCTAAAGTCAAAAGGTCCAGAGAGGCTTTTATTACTACTTTTTGAAAAATTAAAATTACTGTCCCACAGAATTTAATTTGCATAATTTCTCCAGGGAGATTTTGGCTATGGAATGCAAAGGGGTGAAAGAGACCCCCAGAGTGCTGTTAGCCTCAGCATGAGTTCTGTTCTTGTGCCAAAGAGTTTATTTCCAGGCAGCAAGATTTTTCTCAGAGGCCCTAAACACTGTTGTCCCCAAAGGTGCTCAGTGCCAGAACCTTTCATAAAGGTTTCTCCTGTGGGCTATTTGCTGTAAGACCTGTCATAAAAGTCATCCAGGAAATAACACAGGGGGCAGTAGAAGAGCTAGAGGACAAACCTGAGACCCCTTTTAATGCTGATCTTTTTTAATAGCCTATCAGTAAATATAACTCAACACAGCTCTTCTCAATGGCATTTGGCAAGTGATTTCCTGAGGTCTAGGTACTGACCTGCAACAAAACACTTGACAGTGCGTAATTCACAGGGAGATTGAGGTCTAGTTATTTGACATGGATTCTGTGATTCTTTTCTTGCATGTTTAGGATGGTGTTATCTCACTTTCATATCAATTTCTGCCATTATATTCAGTCGTTTGTCAGGGCTTTGCAACTGGGAAAATCATTCCTGTTAAAAGATCTAGTGAATTCCCACTCAAACTTTTAAACTTTATTAATGGAAATTGAAAACATTCTTGCTATTTGTGAAGAGGGCACATTAGTTATGTTGACCTTTTATCTTGAAAGTAAGTAAATGGTAATAACCTGGTATCATTTCCTCTTATATTCAGATTGCCATTTACTTCTTAACCTAAATTCCTAAATTCCCTCTTTACTGTAGTACCCCTCACCAAAAAAAAAAAAAAAAGGTTTTAAAAGTGGTTCATCCTCTTCTTTAATGTCCTCACTCATAATTTTTTTTAAACCTTGCTTACCAGTGATGTTTCTCAAGTTTTTATATTTTTTCTCATTGTTTGATCATGCCCATGTAAAAAAGTCAAGAAATTTGCCTAATTGCATATTTAGTGACACATCAGCATGAAGCTGTGACGGTGAAATAGGTATTGTCTACAAATTAGACACTCAAAAATTATTTTTGTCATACTATTTCCACCAATATCCAATCTGTGCATGAGGAACAATACTGAAAATTCCATAGCAATTGTAATGGTTAGTGGTGTCAATTTTTAACAACCAGGTTTCTCTGGTCAGTATTTATACTGGCAGAAACTTCTTGACAGCATAGAAAACAATAGATTCTTTAAAGCCTTGAAATGTTTTTTTAACTTTAAACTTAAAAAGAAATCCTACTTTCTCCCACAGAAAGTGATCCTTTGAGATATCTTGGCATGTAGTCAAATCTGGTCCACACATACATGAAATAGGCTGTACTGTGATACACCTTTGATGATAGTGACAAATTTGATGGAATTTCTCTCATTCACCTTAGATATGTACATCTGCTATTTGGTGAAGATCAAAAGGCTTCTTCAGGAGGCATTTAGATGAATCCTCTCATTTAATACAGTCTCTTAGAAATTTTCCCCCAATTTTTTTCTTTTTTGTTTGTTTGTTGATGTCAGTGCCCTCATAAAGCTATCTAAATTTAGCATCAGTCTTGTATGTATTTTAAACTTTACTGATGACTACAAATAGAGGGCTTCCACTGCTTCATGAGATTCTCATTATATAGCCATCAGTAGCCACTCCCAATAGGTGGAAAAAGAGCAAACATTATATCAATAAAAACAGCTTCAAGTTTGGGATTTTTTATTCTTTTACTTTAAACTAGAAGGTCCAACAGCCATTTACTCAGCTGACTAGGAATTGTTCTTTTGGGGCTTTTTTTCCTGTCTGTATTGAATCCAGGTTTTGTTAGAACTGTAGAATCATTTGGTTTCAAAGCATAATATGCCTAGGAAATAATATTGTACACAGAATTAAAATCCTAAATTATTTTTAAAGTGTACGTGCATTTAAATTTAAAACTTCTCCTAGTTCTACAGGCCAATCTTTCTCAGTCAGTTGGTTCTACATCTGTTTGTTTCTCTTTTCACCCAGAAGACTATCCCTTTTTAGGACAAATTGCTTGCCAGTGACTTTTTACATTTTCCAGATAATTTCTTTCCCATCTCAGCTGCAATCATTAGCAAGCAAATTATGCCATCACAAAGTTTGTTTGGAATAAAACTCCAGGACTTACCTGCCAACTTTATATGTGTGAGCAAAACTGGTGTGGAAAGAGGAACTATGCTGGGTGAACCATATCTCATTCTTTTCCCTTCCTGGTAGGATTTTGGCTATATTTTTTAGTTGCTATAGCAAAGTAATTAAAAAGCCAACTTCACAGGCTACTAAATAGGAAGCAAAGTATTTATAACAAATATTTGCCATTCACCATTTCAATTGTGTTTTCTAACATTTTAAGAAAGATCCTTATAGAGTGCCTAAAACATTGTCAGTTGATAACAAGCATAAGCTAAGTGTGGAATGTGCATATATTTATGAGCTACCACGGTTAACAGACTCTGTGTTATTCATAAAATACACAGAACTGTAGGCACGCCACATTAACAGACGGAATCTAGTTCCACATCCCTATGATTTCCACTCTAGATTCTCACCCTTTCTGAAACAGAACTTGGGTATCTTATCTATGATTGTGCAATCCCATAACTTGGTATATCCAGAGTTTTATACCAAGTGCTGAATTTCAAGGCAAGGAATTACACCTATCAAATGCCTCTGTAGAAAAGTTTCACACCATAAACATTAGTGCTAAATTCATAGCAGAATTCAGACACATCTAACTACCACTTCTCATTCAAATATTCCTTCAGCTGCCTCCTTGCACTGCATGCTGGAAGTACAGACCTAAAATTCATATATACACGCATACATTTAATTTCCACCACCTACTTTCCCAGATTGCAACTATTCAAGGTATAGAAACCTCTTGAGTTAAAAGTAATTTCTCCATATTTTGTACGTTGCAATGAATTTTCTTTCCAAGAACATCTCCAAATGCAGCAGTTGGAGATATTGGTTGTTTGTCCCTCTGGATACTTTGTGTACAGCAATATTTATTAATTTAAAAAATAATTCTACACACTAAATTTGCACTAGGAGCCAAAGAAAACAAAAATATTCTTAGTAGTCACAACAAGGAGTGGTGTCACAATCTTTTTTTTTGGACTAATTGCATAAAAAAGGGACTTTAAACAGTGAAGCTGGAAATATATTATTAAATATGACAGATGAAATAAAAAATTTTATCTGGCAGGTATACAGGTCCTCATTTAGAATAGATACTCAGCATCTTACGTTTTGCAGATTTTATTAAAATAAACATTAAATTATGTTTCTCACCTAGGAATTTGCATTCCGCTGAAGTACAGGGAACTCAACAGATTTCCTTAATGAGGTTTTAATGCTTCTGTGTAGTTTGAGATAACAAAATTCTACTGATTGCAGCAAAATTAAGCCAGTGATCACACTGAAAAGAGATAACTAATTTGAGGCTCAGTACGATTGACCAAGCTTCCTACTTTCCTTCTGCAATCTCCTTCAGAAGGCAATACAGAGCAGGAGTTTATGTGTGGTGTTCCAAATTACCCTGTAGAGGAGCCAATTTCTGAAATTAGAAAACTCAGAAAAGAACATCATAACAGTTGGAAAATAACATCATAACACAGACACCTTAATTAGATGTCTTATTTTAGGAAGCCTCATACAAACGAATGCACTGTCTGAAAATGTTTTAAAAACAGGTGATCTTTCAAAGGAGGATAGCAAGGGAAAATACATGATCACAAGTTTTATGGGATCAATCTAACAACTTTACATTAAAAAATAAGAAGCATAGTGAGATATTGACACAAATGGCAGAGCAAGCAGGTAGTCTTCTTTGTGGTAGGAGATGTGTGTACGTACATCCATGTCTACATATGGGGATAGGAACAGAATATAAACAGAAGGATATTTGTAGCAGGAAGAAAGTAAGCTAAATATCTCCACAGCAAGCTGCCACTGAAAAGGACGAAGATTATCAGAATGCAGTTTTTAATTGGGTTTGACAGACTTTTGAGAATGGGAAACATCAGCACTGTAGCTGTCACTATGTTCAGGGACCATAGCCAAGAAAGCATAGTCTCTGAAATGCATCAGCATTTTCTCAGGCTCTCTAGTGCTGTGACTTTAGTTAGAACTGAGCATCTCTCATGATTCTGAGGAACAATATACAGTCTGCTACATAATCATGAAAAGGCACCTGGAATGAAAGCCTAGGATGGGCTTTATTATTTGTATAATAGGGAAGTTGTTGTTTTTATCAAGTATTATGGTACTGAAAATTTACAAGTTTTAGCATAATGAAGGATTGGGAAAGCAATCACAAAAATCACTCCTGCAGGAAATCCCAGTTTAAACGTTTGCCTCAGGGGTGGGCATGACATCTAGTTTTGCCTAGCATACCTCTAGTTTGATACTGAATTTGTATGGATATCTTAAGATGATTGTCTATTTTATTTTATGAAACCGTAAATAGAGAAAAACATAATAAATTATGCAAAAGGTCTAGAGAAAATAATTTTTCCTACCATTCTGAACATGACACTTGTAAGTGCTGTTACCTGGGTATAATGTTAGAAGGGAAGAAGAACATGTACCATGCCACTTCCAAGCACTGAGCCAGAGAAGCATTCTCAAACAAAAGACTAGATAATTTACAGCATAAAAATGTTCATTCCTTTGATAATTAACTACTTAACACTTCGTCATCACTGGCCAGACCTGGAGGTCTTTATATACTTTCACTTTGGCTTGTGAATACTAAAATCTCAAGGCTTAGCTGGAAGTCTTCTGAGCTGTTCAACACAGTATATAGGACCCAAGCAGTATAACCAGGTACAGAAGCCAAGAGGAAAGAAAAAAGTTCTCTGTGATATTTATACATCTCAGAGGGAATAGGAGAGGCCTTGTGAATGCAACTTTAACTCTGCAGGTAGCATGACTGGGCTAGTTGTATTTTTCTCAGTATATAAAATTTTCCCATCTATCAGGTTTGGAAGGAGCTAAATGTATGGACTTTCAAAAACAATTTCTTTCAATAATTCCAATTTTGCATAACAAGTTCATACAGCTAGTCACTCTGATAGTTAGGAAATCCAAATCTGTGAGAACAATGTGGCATCCTTTGTGATCCACAACTGTCCCAAAAGCAAATGCTAGCTGTTTAAAGCCATCTATTTATTCTGACTGAGCTACAGTCTCCTGAAACTCCCTTTTTTTGTGTCTGGTTTAAAAGCAAACATCTCCAGAATCAAAATATGAGAAACACAGTCCATTCTCCAAAAAGCAGAAAGGAAAATGTTCAAAATTCAAGAAACATATCTTTTAATAACATTTTCCTTTTTTTATTATTTTATATCCACAAAATATGTAAATAACACAGGGAACATATTTTCTCTAGTTCAGCATATCTCCTCTATATTATCCTTTATATCCCCTCTGTCCCATCTTAAAAAAATGTCCACTGAATTCAATAGTGCAGCAGTCAAACAGCAGGGCATCTTCATAAACCCATGTGATTATCCTTGTAAAAGTTCTGTGTTCATCCTCAGGCAGTTAAGAGAACCATTATTATTGTTCATAATGCTGAGAAAATGGTATTTCAAAGTAAAAAGAAAATTACTTTATTAATATAGAAAGCCTCATTTCCCAGTGCTGGTTATTAGTGTTCTTTTGCTTTCACCCATAGTTTTTCTTTATTCACTTTCACTGTAGAAATTTTATCACCCTTTCATCCTACTCTAATTTTCCTTCTTAATGCTCGTCTTCAGAAGATTGAAGTCAGACTGCACTATGTTTTAAGACCTAAATAAGAGATATTTAACACAGAACAGACAGATAGCACACACACAAAAATATGAATGAAAGCATTTCTTGCTTCCATTTACTTTTCTTATAAACCTTATGTGTTAATATCTCATTTTTCAAAGGTTTAATCCAGTAAATTGCTGGAAATTTTGTCTCTAATCCAGCACATGCTTAATTAGAAACTTACACAAACATTTCTTTGAAGTCAGTAATCCTATGGAATTCTAAACTGAAACAGTCTTAAGTGCTTTCTTGAACAAGGAGCAGAATTAAGCTTTCAGTTCTGATTTCTAGAAGAGAGAAAACAAAAATACCTTCTATGTGTCATACCTCTGGTCTTTCTAGTATATATATATGATCCTATTAAGCCAGGAATCTTGATACAAATTAAAATCAATAACATATGTTTTCAAAGTGATTTGGGTTTGTTGTTTTTAGAGTTTGCTTGGTGGGTTTTTTGTTGGTTTGGATTTTTTCCCCCAGGTGATAACTACCCTGACAATTTGTATATTTTTCTTTAGAACCTCCTCAATATCAGTACTCATGTGAAAATTTACCCATGACTTCACTGAGTTTGAAAAGCAAGAAGTGCGTTGCAGTGGGTCACTGTGTTATGCTGATTTGAGCTGACATGTACAGCAAGGCACACAATTATTTTTTCTATATTCCTACAAAATAATAGGAGTAAACTTTAACATGTGTTAGTAAAATATGTGTTTTCCATGAGTCAGGAATATTCATAATGAATACAGCTGCTTTCCTCTTCAGTCTGATAGACTTAGAAGAAAAAATTATGTCCATTATGTATGGGCTAGGTTTTCATGCATGACATTGCTGGATATATTTTTTAAGGATATACAACACTAACTGCTAAAAATTCTTTACTCAAAAGCATGATTTTTAATAATGGAACCAGGGATAACACAATGATGTTTCTCACTGCATACTCCCTTATGCTTTGTTTTCTAAATCGTATGTCTCACAATTTTACTAATGCTTCATCTAGATGGTTGTCAGCGTACACATACTAAAGAAAAATTACCTTTCTTTAGCTAGTGTTATCTCTTTCTTATACTTCCTTCCTCAAACACTTAGCTTTTCAGAAAGATCCTAATAAAATACACATAGTAAAAACAGACAAGTAATTTTCACAACAAAGTAGTATTTTACATATATATATGTAAAATTCTAGGAATTCTAAGGCCAAATTCTCAATCTTTAAATGTGAATTTTGAAGAAAGTATTGTTTAAATCTAAGGTAGCAATTTCCTCTTATGGGAGAACAGTAGGCAAAATCCCAGTTGTTTTAGTACATCCTAGAACATTAGAATCAATTTGTGAGATCAGGTGTCTTTGAAAAAGCAAGTTCCCCAGAAGAAAGTCCCATCCCAGCTAATTTTAACCCTTTACCTATATTATGCATCTAAGCCACATTAGGATGAATTGCCTCATGCAGTCAAATGATCAGATAAGTATCTTGAAGTAGGTATCTGATATCCATGAAAGTCAATTATTCTGAACTGTATCTTAAACCAAAGGAAAGATCTGGAAAGCATTGTATATTTCTCTTACTTCTACCCCCTATTCAGTCTTGTTGATTGAAATGATGGCCTATGATAAACACTTTTGAAAATTCTCCACAAAGGTCACAGGTCTAGAAAGATGTTTAAGCTAAGAGACCAAGTCATTCAGTTTTCTGTCATTCTCGTAATGCCTACCCACATGAAAAGTCATCTCTAATCCATTTTCGGATGCGTCAACCATCTGGTCAGAGTTGTTTTATACTAATATGGTACATTATAGAAATTAATGTTTATTAAACTCGTAACAGTCTTTGTATGGTCTACAGAAGTATCACAGGTTGTCACTATATTCAATGTAATTTCCCTTGCAAGACTGAACATAATCTTCAATGAGCTTCAAATCAAAACAGGGGAAAAAAAAAAGGAAACACTTTGAAACATTGTTACTTGTATATCCCCCCACCTTTGACTACAAACAATCAGTTTCTACCTTTTTGACATTTCAGTTCACTAGTACTTGGTGTTTCAAAATAAAACTCAGATGTCCAAAACTCAGTGAGCCAGAAGAGTGCAGAAAAAACATGAAGCTTTTCTTTCTCATTGTATGTGAATTCTTTCAGTTGGATCTCAGATTTCTGTAATCAGATTTTTTTTTTGAGTCACAAAATATATTATTTTTTGAGACAAGTCACATTTTTTAAAGATCAATTTATGCATGCCTCATGTTAAAGTTTTATAAAGCATTTTGTAAATTTCATCTTTTGTCATTTTAATACACATCAGTAATGCAAACAAATACAAACTTTTTTGTCTGAGCTCATGCAAGCAAGCACAGCTTTAAACCAAAAGATAGATGTCATTACAAAGTAGTAATATTTCCAGAGAGGATGCATTAGCATTAAAAATAAATGTTATGCATTCAGATAAAAGCAGAGATAAGTCTACATGGTAAATGACACTTTTAGATTCATGATGTTCAGCAAAGTGTAAGAAAATGGTAAGAAAAAAGCTTTCACCATATATATATGTATGAGTACACAATGTACTTAATGCTTTTGGACAAAAATATGCTAATGCTCTTTAGTAAACTTGTATGCAATTAATTTCAAGGAATGTAGTTCTTTCTCTAATGAGAAGGGTGGCTAACAGACCACCAGTTAATTTACTAGATAAAGTCCATCTGAAAAACAGCTTAATAGTATTTTTTCATCTGTTTCAGGAAATTCTTCATTAAGATATATTTAGGTTCAAACTATCATGCTGATGAAGGTTTTTTTTATAACAGGACTTTTTGCACAAGAATAAGGTGTGACTTTGAATATACTTGCTATAAAAATAGAAGAGAAAACCAAACAAAACCAAACCAAAACAAAAACAAGAAACCCACACTCTTGTATCTGTGGTCAGAATTGCAGCACACTGTAATTTTTTTTTTTTTTTTTTGCCATTTCTAGTAAAAGGCTTTAGGCTCTTCCTTGAGCTGAGACCATCAGTTTCAGGGCTGGCCTGGGTTCCCCTGGACTGCTTTCAGCTCCTGCCTTGGGTCCAAACACCAGTTACCGACCCTGCCTGAGCCTGAATTCTGCCAGTGCCTCTGTGAGAAGCATTTGGAAAACCCAGGGGGTCCCCATGTCTGAGCATGGGGAAATGGTAAGAATTGTGCCCATCCCTCATCTGGGATCAGTCAGAAGGCACCAACCTGAGGCGAAGAAGCATTTAAAAATAAATCCAAGTGTAGTAGACTGAACAGGAAAGGCGCACCCCACTCCACACACAGATCTCCCATACATTTCATATATAACTTATTCCCTTCAGTGAAGACTTTGTTATGTTCAAAACCCATAAAATGCCTGTAAGGCATGCCTAAGTGCTGGCCATAGATCCCAAAGAGATACTGGAAGGGTGAGATACTGGAAGGCTAAGGTCTAGTTCACATACAAGGATTTTATGAGTAATATTACTATTTGTTTAGTATTATTTGTTAAATAGTTAATTGGACTAATAATAAATTCACAACTGAATGGATATTATGTTCCTTTTTGCTTGTAAGAAGACTGTAACAAGAGTGTAATAGAACATAGTGAACAAGCAATAAACTGCTTATGAACAAAGCTGTTTCATTATTTCCTCCCTTTGATTGAAAATAATCTGCATCCATCACATGAGAAATTAAAATCTCGGAAAGGAGAAATTAATTAAAGTTATAATTAGGTAATAGCCCAGCTCTGCTCTCATGCACTTTCTGTGCATGAGGATTTTGCAGAATTTTTTTTTTTTGCCAAAAAGGGCTGTCTTTCCAACCCATATTGACCACTGAAATAAAGTTAGGAAGACAGGTAGCTAAGACTACCTGTAGCAAAGGCTACTAGCTAAGGTCTAGGGCAACAGAATATACATGTGGCATCACAGGAAGAAATGTGTACCTGTGAATGAACTTGGCTGTCTGCTTATCCTTTAATCCAGGGTAAAGGATTCTCTCCATCATTTCACTTAATAGCTTTGCAGGGATTTCTTTCATGTGGAAGGAAAGAAAGAGTTTTACACAGTTCTGTGCAGCTTTTGATGATTTGCACCCATAGCAGTTGGAGTTGTGCTTTTATTATCACAAACTAAGAAGAGTTTGTCTGGGTCAGTGTTTAGTTGAAAAAACTTTTAAGCAAGCAGAGGTTTGGGGACTGTAGGTGCTCTTCTGTAACAATATGCCAAATGGCTCAACCAGACTCCAGTGACAGGCTTTCAGCTGAAGCAGAACAAATATTGTAAGAAATTTTCAGTCTAAAAAATTAGGTGTAACGTTGGTGGGTGAGTTAAACAAATAGTAGGTGAACTAAAGATGGTGAAGATTATTCAAAAAGGAGAATTGAATCCCTCATTTCTCTGCTGAAGTATACAAGGTCACTTTGCACAGAAAACCACTTGGGTAAGCTGCATTCCAGCAGTGAGCAATGTGATCTTCCTCCTTATACTGCACAAGTAATTTTGAAACTTTCAATATGTTTTTCATGTCAGGACTGCTTTACAAATTACTGTGAGTTCTAAAGGCAAAAAAGAATTTAACATAACTATATTATGATCATATTTTTAAACTTTCAAAATACATTTATATACATTAAAAACAAAGACACCTGAGGTAAATAATTAGCACATTTTGCTACTCATATTCTGCAGAGTGTTCCTCACTTTCCTTGTTATGATATGCTTGTTTGTGATCTGCCAAGAGACAGAAGACCTTGTGTTTATGAAGGGCTAGATTGACACCTCAATTTCACAGGTATACAAAAAATAATTACGGAGACATCAGCAGAGTAATTAAAAGATATATGAATATAGTTAAATAAGAATTAAAAGATCTGTAAATTCCAAATCTGGTAAGATATTTGCAGAGTCAGTTTAATCCTAAGTGATGTTCTCTTACATTTATACACCTGTCTGTATAAGGCACTGAGATATTAGAAGACACTATGAGGTTTTATTTAGCCTCTATAAAATCTGTTTCTGAACACATCTGTGTGGTGATGATGTAACAAGGGTGTCGTGGGTTTCCAAAGAATTACAGCAAATAATTACAAATAGCTAATTTCAGTGTTGTCATGTCTTTAAGTAATGAGAAGTTAATTCAAGGTAATAACATCCAAAGTAATTGTTAATAATGGTGTGATATGTTAGCAATAATTTCTAGCTGACTGTCTTGCAGTCAGCTAGAAATTTACCCAAATTCAGCTAGAAATTCACCCAAAGATTGTAATGAATTCTGGATCAGAAGGCCATGAAACACCCAACACACGAAGGTAACCCTGGAGCAGCTGACTCAGTGTGGGCACAACCAGCAGGGCCGGCTGTTCCTACTCTCATGAGGGGTCTGTAGGGAGCTCAGTGACCAGGAGTGTGACACACTGTTGTTGCAATCAAGTCTGAGATAAATTGTGAAGTAGACAGGAATATTTTGGTCTTTGGTACACAGAAAGTGTAAGCACAAGTACAAATACAATGATGTAAGCAATGGGGACTGTTGTGTCTGAGGAGATACCACATGTGCAGTTTGATAAGTACGGTGGTGGCAGTTTGGAGTGCAGAGAAAGTTAAATTTGGAAAGTAAAGTTCACAGATTTTTAAGATTATTTAAGAGCTCTAATGTAGAATAAGAGAGGTCAGAAAATGTTGGGACAGTTAAGGAAATCTTGTAAATAGTCATAATATAGATATGAAGGGTTTTAATTTTCCTGGATATTGATCAGAATAGAAATTTCAAAACAGGCAAAAGAAAAGGGCCAGGCATTGCCTGATAATTTATGTAACAAGCCCCAAGATAATAGGTTGTTTTGAATTATTTCTCAAGAAATAAACCATATAATGGTAGTCTGACTATACTAAAAAATAGAAATATTGGCCTTTGATCCTACATCAGAGAGGGGCATGAGGTTGTTTTATTTCTATTCTGTGGCTTTATTTATGTTTCCACCTCTGAATTGTGGGCAGGTGTTCAACACATTTTCTGATTCAGGACAGAGGAAATAAGCAAAGGAATAAAACATGTAAAATGTGAAAGGAATATTGAGTATTCTGAAAAATACTCTTTGTTTCTTTCCTCCTCACAAGCATACCTTCCTTCAGTCCCCTATCAGTGTGTTCACAGCTGGTGTAAGAACCCAATTAGAAGTAGGTTGTATCTGTGTGCACTGTTACCCTTTATCCAGTACATATTCTTTGATCAGAAATTATTAATTTCTTGTTATTTTTATAAAGCCTAGGTAGAGCTGTTCTCAAGCTTTCAGATCAGGCTCTGCTCCTTTTATCCACAGTAGTTTGAATTGCTCTCTTCCTTTGCCTTCAGCCTGACTAACTAAGGAAACCCTGTTCCTTCTGAAGAAGGCATAGACTCATCTTTGAGGAGAACCAGCAGTTGCATCTTGTGAATCAGTGGCCACCACAGGTAAACTGAGATCCAGACCAACCCTTTGACCATAATTTATTTTTATATTTCCTTCTTCTTTAGCTCAGAATGAATTAGTTAGTTGGAACAAATGTGAGGCACGGAAAAGGGACCATGAGGACTGAGAGGAAATGAAGACTACCTTTTGCAATTTCTCCCTTTTTTTTAACCAAATAACTGCTATGCTATGTGTAGGGAGTTATTTACAGCTTGAGAATAAATGAAAGAACTACAGTAGTGCTATACTCAGTTGCAAAACAAAAGATGGAGCAATACCGGCTGGGCATTACTTTACCTCAAAGTCCCATCTCCCTACATTCTTTTTACATTCATCAAAGAAAAAGAAAATTCTTTAAGGTACAACTTGGAGTGGGGACAACTGCAGCTGTTGTTCTGAGCAGTCTTACTCTGTTAATAGTCTTCCTAAGACAAAGGTCTCTTGGTGAATATTCCACAGTGATGACAACAATAAGGTTTAAATGTACTTCTCTGACATACCCACACAAGGTCACTCCTATATACTGCAGGATGTTCAGTTATGGAGCTTAACACAACAATGAACTTAACTTTCCACCAGGGACTTGCATAAACCTGCTTCAGCTTGAATTAAGCCCACAGTTTTTATCCTAGTCTCAAATAATATTGTAATAGCTTTAAACCAGAGTGCCCCGATTCAGAAAAAAAGCATGATAAGTTATGTTTTGAGAGGAGTGGAGATTTTATTCTATGTGTTTTAAAATGAATGTGTGAATGAGAGATATGAATAGACATAATTAATTTTACTATTCTTTCTCTCCCATTGCATGCAAAAATTCAACTCTTTTCCTCTTATTTTTTTTGTGCACCCTCTCAAGAGCCCCTCTTTATGAACTATTCTCAGTGGAACCTCATGAGTGAAACAACAGCTACAGACCAATGCAACTGTATATGCTTTAATTTCACTGGAATAATTCCATTACCATTTAGTTGTTACATTACTGTCCTTGAGTTGAGCTGGATTATGATGGAAAAGCAGATGGAAATTCAAGTCCACTTTTTAAAGCGGTGTTCAGACAGAGACTAGATTTCTATTTGAGAGAAAGAAAGACAATTAAAGCTAAAATTTCACAGGGTTTGAGATTATATTCTTCCGCCCTATTGTTTCACGTCTTTCCTTTCATGATTTTGGTTATCTAAAGCCGGCATTTTTAACATTAAAAATCCTTTAAAAGAAAAATAAATTTAAAAAATAATTTCCCCCATTGTGCTATGAATCATGAAACAACCTGTTACTTAAAGATCGCATGTCACTTTCCATAGCATTTGATACTGGTGTCAGTTTGTGTAATGGACAATGTCCATTAAACCAGTGGGCATGCTGTATTTTATCTGTTTTGTTTCTATGCCCCTTCCTTTCTCAGCTAAATTTAGATCTCTATATTCAAAACTAGCTTCAAAGAGACAATTTTTAATATTGCATGGAGTTTATTTATTTATTTTGCCACTTATCAAGATAAATTGTCTTTGTTTCTTAGTGACTATTTCATTACTGTCTTGTGAGAAGAATGTGAGTTATTTCAATTTTGCATATGCAGAATGGCTATATATGGAAGCTAAGGTTCACATATTCATCAGTGACATATCTTGTAAGGTAAATGGTATGCATGAATATATATTTCCAATTACTGACAAGCAAATTATTGTTACTCTGTACTGTATGCCAAACCCTGTTATCAGTCTCCTACCTGGCTTTTCGCCAGTGCAAATACTTACTTACGTTCTAATAATTAATTCAGTCCACACAACATTTAATATATTTCAAATAGCTCGATTATAGTTGCATATGCTGTGAAGTAACAAATAGAAATAACACACTAATTAATTTTGCAATTTCTGTGGATAACACACTGTAGCATGTGGCTGTATTGAGCCTTGCATAACAGGTCCTTATTCTCAATGCAAATCCCACACTCTGTGGAAATATAAATAATAGCATCATGTGTAAAGCCCCAGAGGTTGCACTGTTAAGAATACATGGCGGCAAATTAATGAACAAAGCATGAAAAATTAAAGGAATTGAACAGTTTCAGAGCAGTCCAAAGAACCAAAAGCAACCAATCAGGGTTAAACCCAATACTGGGTTCAACAAGGAGATGAAGGAAATCTCTGTTTTAATTCTATTTATGTTTTACAGTACATACTGATTGGATTTTAAAGAAAATTAAGAGTTAAGCCTAGAACCTTGATTATTTCTCAGCTACCTACTGCTCTAACCACAAAGCTATAAAGTCAGACAACTATATTTATCCTTTAATCATTCTCTGGGCCTTTAAAGTCCTATGCCAAGGATCAGCATGCACCAGCTCTGGTTTGATATATAGGAAAGTTTCACAGAATATAGGATATACAAACCAGATACCCTGACATGGTCCTGGTCCTGTCACCAGTCACCACAGAGGAGAGAGCAGTGTCTGCTTCTTCTCTTCCTCTCAAGAGGAAGTTGTAGACTGCAGTGAGGTTTCTTCTCCAGGCTGCACAGACCAAGTGACTTCAGCCATAGGCTTTTTGAAGACTTTTCATCAATTTCAACAATTTGGTCTTGCTCCACTTAGAGCTCAGCTTCAATGGAATATACCAGACCTTCATTGCACAAGGTTATGAAACTCGTAAATGGAAAACTTGTACAAAATATCCAATCAGAAGTTCATATTATGTATATTATGTTTGGTAATAAGTGTTAGTTTTGAAAAAAATAACTCTTAAAAATAGAAAAAAAAATAAAGAAAAATAGGAAGGAAAGGAAAGAAAAGAAAAAAAAAAGTTGTTTGTGTAAATTTGAGACCAGTATATAACGAGCTACTGCTTTCATTGACTTTACCTGTAACATTTTCAATATCACTATAGAGAGTACACTGAAGGAGATGGAGATTTCTTAAGAACTTAGGGCCTGATTCCCAATCTTTTTCCTTTCATCAAGTAAGTTTTAACTTTTCAAAGGGGAAAATTATACCCAAATTTTAGAAGTAATTTCTTCTTTGATATTACATTGCCTCGTTATTACAGATATGTGCCATTGCATAGGACACAAAACAAATATTAAAGGAGCATTTCTTATTCTTTCCACAACTCAAGTGGCATTGTCAGCTTATTTCAGAATTAATTATTTGAGGTTCATACAAAATAATGTAATGAAACTAGATCCTCTCTATCTAGTCTCTATCAGGATTTTTTTTTTTTTTTTTGTCCAGCATTAAAAAACAGTTTCGCATTAGGGAGCTGAGTAATTAACAGTATCCAAATTGAGAGGAAATAGTGCAAAAAGTTTTCCACGTTTCTCACTTCATCTTTCCATTTTCTGTTGGTGACTTCAGTTTAATGATACTTTGTGATACACCATGGGGAAAAAAATTTCAGAGCTGAAAACCAGCAAGAGATATTAATGGTCCTGCTATTTAATAACAGCAAGAATATTCTATTCTCAATGAATGGCCTTTTTTTTTACACATTGTAAATTGAACCCTCAGTATGTCCTTGATAAATGAAAAATACCTCTGAGGAGACCAACAGGCAGTCCTTCAGATATTTTAAATGATAATTGCCACAGCAGGCCATTTTACAACAGAATGATGATCAAAATCTGAAAACAGTTTTATAAACAACATTTTATAAGGGTATTTCACAACTACTCCTTTTTTTAGCACTTTGTAAGTATCATTTACCTTTATTAGAGGGCTGCCTTCATGGGGGAAAAAGGGAAAGTCCAGGTCCAAAACTCCATCATTCTTCTTTTGAAGCCATTTTAGATTAATGGGACCCTGGTGATTTCATATAATTCACCAGCCAGCCACCAGTAACTTCATAAGAATTTTTCCCTGAGGGGCTGCGGCTGCTGAAATGCTGAGTCTGAGCACTAGCACTACATTACTAAGTGGATGAAAGTGGTAGAATTAGATCAGACTATTTTCAACACCATTTAGTTCTCACTGTTTTGCAACAAGAACCCCTGTTGTTCCTGGTGTATGAGATCATGGTGGGAGAAGATACATATTTACAGAGTTACCTGTTCATTCATGAGCCGGTGTGACTGCCCACATTCAAAGAAAAAGCACTCATCAACTATTACATTTTAGGCTTGTAAAAAGTGCAAAAGTGGTGAAAAAAAAATGGATGTTAACCTTCTGACTTTCTTGGCAGGGAAGATTAAAAAAAAAAAGAAGAATGAGAAATTTCTATAACTTATGTGTATCTATAGATCTATGAATATAATAATCCAGAAGGAAATTGGATGTATTTAGTATTAAATAGTGAGCATTTTAAGGAGAATAATGTGTGACCCTTGGGAATAATTATTTTAAAAAATGTCATTTATTGATTGAATTGTAGCAAGAAATTTAGATATATCAATCTAATATGTGGCCTTCTATCACGAGCAATTGAGGAGCACTTGTAATGAAGTAAATCCTCTTGCCATCCCCTTAAAGTTTAGATTAAAGACCGCTGTTATTTTTATGTCATAGCCAAAGTAGATGTATTTATTTGAGTTCAGGATGCAGTGTCAGATATGTTGTCACGTAGAGAAAGAAGGAATTACTGAGCATTCATGCATTTCAAAAAATATAATCCCAATCTAAATAAAATAGCGCCTTGTGTTTAAACTTGTTCAGTTCATAAAATGTGACCTTTGGCAGTAGATATCAAAATCATCGGTTGGAATCCTTGCCATACCAATACAGAGCCATTATATTAAATGGCATATAAGTTGTTGAAGACACAATAGCCATGCTTTAAATATTTATAAATTCTAGAAAACATTGACCATTTGCGAAAGTTATAAATAATACTTGAAAACAAAATTTTCATGAAAGATGCCTATATATCCTCTGTCAGAAGTACAAGGTGGATGAGCCTTCCATCCCTTATAAACTTTGATATTATGGACAAAAAGACAAAAGAAGCCTTTTTAAGCAAAAGTGGCAAAGAGTCTGGCTTTTTTCTACCTATTTTCTGTGAGCTCCATCACTGATCTCAGTCATTATGATCTAGACCTGTAAATGTTAATTACATTATTTTTATAATTATAATTACTGTGAAGTAAATAGCCACAAGTCAAGGTTTTTAAATGTGACTTCCTTAAATTAGGATCCTTAATCTTTATTTAAGGTCTACAAAATTTCAAAACTTTTCCTGAAGTCACAATGGATATATTATATCATGACTGCAGCCCTATGTCATATCTTTTATCATCTTTCCCGTTCCTTGAAATGATCCATGCTGCTATTTGACTGGGATTTTTGATGAGCATCTGTACTGAAAATTCTACAGCATATGACCTTTTATTTTTTATTCTTATATCTGTAAGTTAATGTAGGAAGCCCCTAAAGTAGGATAATGAAGAACTTGTGTGGAACACATTATGAAAGTACTTGCAGGTTAGAAATGGAAAAAAGTTTACATGAGCTTATTGACCAGAAGTCTCTGCCACCATGATTTATAGCTTTAGAATTGAACTCTATAGATCATCTCAATTTCTGTCACTATGCAGTTCAAAGTTTTGCAGGTCTCTTGTGGAAAGAAAGACATAACCCCTTAGATCTGTGTAGCTGAGACATTGATATGTTTCTCATTTAGAAAAATGACCCAGGGATACAAATGGAAATGAGATATAACTGCTCATCTCAAGAGGTTATCCCAATGCCTACAGTGTGAAATAGAATTCTTAAAAAATTTGTTTCACTAAAAAATAACAATAAAATTGTTAGTGTACATACTTCAGTGAATTTATGTCACATACAGAACAGTTCTATTACAAGCAATGCTAAGGGTCAAAGTGATGGAAGGAGTCTTTCATATTAGGGGGAGAAAGAGCTGTGCCATTGTCCTTCAAAAGCCTTATGACATCTCCAGTGCCACAAGCTCAAGCTTTGTGTCTGCATAGAATTGTCTTGCAATAATAGTTTCCAAACAGTAGGAATTTGAGTGCTGCTCACATTCTTTATTGTAGGACTGTTACCCAACACATTTTTAGAACAAGTCTTCATTTTTGCTGATTTGTTGTTTTAATAAAGATACAAAAACTGAGAAGAACTAATCTCTGTGATACATTGATCCATACATGTCAGCTATAGGCATATATTTTATTACTGAGAAATTACTTATTTTTCTGGTTGGCCACAGTAAGATGTTATAAAGTTTTCTGAGATTAGCATTCATTTGGATATGATAAACATGAAAAAATGTATTTATTCATTTACTCTGCATAGTTTCCATATTTCAGGTAGGAAGCCAGGAACCCCATAATTTACATGCACGCTCTAATTTCTGAATAGTGACTTTTATTAGAATTGTTAACTCAAACCCAGTGTTATAAAGAACTGCATAGCTTTCCCCTGTATGTGCTGTTTGGATGAGTCCTACTTGCACTAATATTAATGTCAAAACCCATGTTGATTTTCCTGAGAGAGAAATGGGCCTCATTTACTGCGTCCTTGAGACCCTAAAAAAATCTTTTAAAACCGTTGATAAACCAAGCCCCTGTTGTACTGTGGCTGGTTAATTCTGTTGGAATTATTCCCTGAATAGTACTACATTGCAAAACATCTTTTTTTTTTCACTTCAATTTCTTTTTTCTCATACCATTTTATTGCTTTTTAACTATTCCCTTTTCTTCATCTTTCATAATCAGATCCAATGTCTTAGGCTAGCCCACTGAGAGGGCAAGCAGCAGGCAATGAACAAGGGCAAACAAAGGAGTAGAAAATAGGAATTACTGGGGAAAGACATGATAGTTTTTCCTCAGCTATATTGATTAGTATGAAAGATAACAAAGAACTTATATACACCCAGGCACAAAACTGTATATACACAAATGTATATTTGTGGAACCACGCATGTGTTGTGTATGTATTTATCTTCCATCCCCATAATGTTCCTTCCTTTGCAGCTCATAGCACCATCTGTAAATTGTCCTCTAAATACAGAGTATGTGGCATGACTTAACTGTCAATTCACTTTTCTAGGTGCTCCAGAAAGGGCAATGAATACCGGAGAGAGAGTTAACTTGAAATGCCTAAATTCCTTTGAAGGAATGTAACTGAAAGGAATTGACAGTCTGTTCCTGATTAGACCTCTTCACCTGAACCCTTTCTATTCTCTTTCTGTTGGCATCAGGTTTTATTGTAAGGGGATAGCTTTGTGTAAGCTACTTTGTAGAATCAGTGAGTAACTAAGGCAAGCTGTGCAGCTACTGTGAAGTGCACAAAATTATACTCTACTAATGAAATCAAACTATGTCTCCTTATTGGATTAGCAGGATGATAATTAAGCCTTCCCTGCTTCTAGATGACACAAACCCATGAGCAGCTCCAGCTTGCCACTTTTAAAGTAGTGGTTTTGCAGTGTGGAGAGTGGCAGAGCTCTATCCTTTTGTGAGACATACTGGTTTCCTGTCTGTATCAGGGATCAGGGACCTGGGTCACTTACACTGAAACACACACTGAATTGACATTTGCGATAATTTTTCCAGAGACAGGGTAAGACCTAGGAGAGGTGGTTAGTAAAAGAGAACACAAAACAAAGCCACACAGCAGGAATGTCACAAAGCACTTCACAACTGCCTGAAATATAGCTGTGCTTATAATGATGTTGTCTGGCAGGACGAGGCTGCACGTTACTGTGGCATATATCAGTCCTGTGTTCTTAGGTCATCTGCACTTGCTCATACCCTGTGCTCCATTTAAAAATGTTCCAAAGGGCACCCAAAGTATTTCAAATACACCTTAGTTTAACTACAAATTCAGAAACGGCAAGTACCTGTGTACCACTGCTCCAGCTGAGGCACTTAACCCAAAACCACTGTGACTGATAAGGGGTGAAACTACCAGGGCAAAATCTTCCAAAAGATTCACCCAGTCCTGAAATCTGTCTCTGACACAAGCTAATGCATTAGCCATGGCTTAATTTTGTTAAGGTCATGAACAACAGAAACCATTGCCTTGAATCTTTCTTTGACTTTACAGGATGTTAGAATAAGCCCCTAAGGAGCTGAAAGGTTGGTTTATAGTTTCAGCTGAATAAGTTTCAGTAATGCCATAAGAAGCTGCCAGGTTGTAGGCATTTTTTGTTCTTCAAGATATTTTATTTCCTTGAAATATCCACTAAAAAGCTTATTAAGATATTTTTTTCCTCCATTTCATCTGGTTACACT
This sequence comes from Pseudotriccus pelzelni, assembly GCA_035584735.1. Taxonomy (NCBI): domain Eukaryota; kingdom Metazoa; phylum Chordata; class Aves; order Passeriformes; family Tyrannidae; genus Pseudotriccus; species Pseudotriccus pelzelni. The sequence continues at coordinate 14,920,953 of JAWMRA010000041.1, read as the reverse complement.
TCAAATAAATTTCATTTTTAAAACAAAAGGTTTCTGAAAGATAAATCATATTATATGAAATAAACCCTGATATCCTTCACTTATAACACTTAGCAAAGTCATATGCAATTGAAGTCACTGGGCTTGAAAGGGAAAACCAAGTTAATGTCAATGATTTCCTTTCTGTCATCAGGCTGCAACAATTTTCCAAGTTTCTGGAAATATAAAACTGTTTTGTTCTTCATCTTATAATGCCTATGTATTAAGAACAAAATGGCCTGAAATTAGCAGCAATCTACACAAAGTACTGGCCCCATCTACTGGTGTATTTCATATGATGACATGATGGGTCAGTAACCAGGTTAGACAGTTATGTTACAATTTACATGGATATTGCTACCTAATGTAACTTCTCTACATTTCTTGAATATTTGAAAGCTTGTTGAAGTTGCATGAAAGCAATGTACTAACGATAATATTTTGCATCTCTAAAATCTCTACGAATAATTACCTTCATTATTATGGTGCTTTTTATTTGAAAATTTGCGATAACAAAGGAACAGCAAACCAAGTTGTTGCATAGCAGTAGTAAACACAAGGTAAAATAATGTGACGTTTCTTTTGGGATAGGACTGATAATAACTGCACCCACAAAAGTTTAATTTTGAGAATCCTTTCAGTCATTGCAATTCATTTTCTTTAACGAGTTCATTCATTCAGTCTTCAATGTTCCAGAGCTCTGTGCTCTGTGATTAGCACTGCTTTCTTGCGCATGTGAAGGGGCTGAACAGTCAAATCATTTGTAGCAGACTAGAAGACTATTGACATATGCATTGATGTTACTCACGACGGGAGTCTCTAGCAGTGGTGATCCACAGAAGACAGCACAGAGCACTGAATAACATAAACCTTGCTAAATTGAAAATAGTACTAGAATTCAAACCAACCTAATTCAATCAAATACAGCTGTGCTATAGACTGTGCATAGACCATCTTTTGGAAGACAGTGTTCATGTTTTTTATTTAACCTTTCATCTGTCAGTATTCATACTACGACTCAATTATAGTTATTATGTAGTCCGTAATACAAATACAGCCCAAAACAGATATTAAGCTCTGAATTGCCAAGAACACCTGAGGGAATTTGAAAACCATATGTTGTTTTTTGCAATATATGTAACCATTATTCAAGTGTTGTTTCAAGCTTGATTTCAGGGCTGTTTTTCACAAGTTACAGAATCTAAAAAATGGGAATGCCTTACTGAGAAGAGAGAGAGGAAGGAACAAGCAATTTTTCTCTTTCTTGTATGAGAAATGTTCCATTCTACCAATGACATCTCTGTGCATTATGGAGAAATCCATAGCACATGACCTGCTCGCAAATGTTACAGTCAAATAGAATTCAGTATTATATTCCCATCATTGACCTTAGCAGAAGGTACATCCTTGGGTATGCAGTATGACATTGATGGTAGTGATAGAAAATGGAAAGTCTTAAAAAGATTTGTTAGGATGATTTGGTCATGCTTGTCAAATCTCAGGCATCTCTGACTCATCTCATTATTTTTATATTTTTACATTGAATCATGGGATGTTTTATATTGAGTGCTAGGATAGAAGACTGAATACTAGTATACAAATTTGACCTTGTTCAAGATGGCCCAGCCCTGCAGAGGTTGGCAATGTCTACTGAACCATGAATATCTGTGTGTGATTAGTACACTTTGCCTCACAGTGCTGTCAGTTCTTCTCCAATGCTGGTCAAGTGTGACTGCAAAACCTGTCCTAAAATTTTGCAGAAATAATCTGTGTAGGCCCAAAAGTATATAGAAAATAAAGAACTAAGCCTATTTGTAATCTCTTGGAACCTTGCCACCAGCAACAGGTCTTGGGTAGCTCATATGAGTACAGAAACATTTTGGTTTGGCTGTTGATTTGTGTGGTAGTAGGAGAAATTGCATTCAATATCTCCCAAGTTATTTACTGTTGAAACAGAAATTCTTTCAAACATCAGTATTTTTAGATGCTATCAGAGATTAACAGCTTAATTTCACAAGTTAAAAATCAAGTGTTAAATCTATTTAGTATAAACTTTAGCATATTAATTCAATGTAATTCTCATCAGCCAGTCTTTAAAAGAAAATCCTGCCACATACAAGCTGTAACCGGGAAGATATGCTAATACAGAAATGATTTTCACATACCTGTCTGTAACATACATTACCTTTCTCCATAAGTCTGTCTTTGTTACAGCAAGACAGATCATAAATGGACACCCTTTCAGCCTTACTCAAAAATCATAAAAAATTGGTTTAATAAAAATCAGCCTTCCGTAACTAAAAAAGGAAAATGAATGAGTGTAGCGAGTAAGCCTAGCTGTCTGCCAGATGCTCAGCCATCCATTCTCTCACTCCCCTCTCTCAGCAGGCCAGAAGGTGAAAAAGAAAAGGTGAAAAAGGTCCTGGGTTGAGATAAGGACAGGGAGATCACTCCCGAGTTACTGTCAAAGGCAAACAAGATTTGACTGGGGAAATAAATTTAATTTATTGTCAATAAAAAATGCAATAGGATAGTGAGAAACAAAGACAACATTACTCCAAGCCCGCTCTTCTTCTCAAACTCCACATCATTCCTAACTCTTCTAACTCCTCCCCGGCATAGTTCAGATAGGCAGGTAATGGGGGTTCTAGTCAGTTCATAATCCTTTGACTCTGCCACTCATTCCTCATCACATTCTTCTCCTATTCCGTGTGGGGTTCCCACCCATGGGATAGAGTCCTTCATTAAATTCTCCAATATGGATCCTTCACACCAGCTGCAGTTCTTCATAATCTGCTCCGGTGAGGTTCTTTCCGTGGTGTACAGTTCAGGAATGGTTTGGGTTCCCTACACAGCTACAGCCCTGCCAGAAAACCTTATGATGGGGTCCTCCTTGGGACTGTGTCACTATGGTCTTCTGCACAGGTTTCAGGAGAATCTCTGCTCTGGTGCCTCAGGCACCTCCTCTCCCTCCTGCTTCATTAACCTTGGTGTCTGCCCCAGCTTCCCCTCTTGGATGCAACTCTTCCAGAACACTGTCCTCCTACAACTTTGCCATGCCTACCCAATACAATGAGTTTAACAGTTACAGACAACATAAGACATTTTGCTGAAGCCTGTGTGGCCTTCTACAGGCTTTTTCATTCTGCAATTTTAGAGCTTTGCAGTAAAGCATCAGCAAAACTGGCAGCAGCAAGAGCAGCAGCCAAGTTTTCTGTAGAAAAAGACTGTACAAAATGCTATTGGTAAAACCAAAATTATTATTCCTTATTTTTCTTTAGAAAGGTATAAAAATGTGACAAAATTATGTAAATTATTTTGATTGTATTAGCCAGGAGCATGCATCACATCTTTCACTTCTCTTATAACAATAAAAAACATATGGAAAATTCAATGTCAAAAAAACTAAAACTAGAAATGTAATTCAAAATATCTGGCCTACAACTAAAGAATGAAAGTCTGCCTTTACGCATCACAATGGATATGAGAGAATCACCCACTTAATATAAGTGCTTTTTTAATAATAGAGTGTTCAACATCTTTGGGGTAATTGTTTAAAGATAGAAGGTTGTAAAAAAGAAGGATGTTTTGTCAGATTTCACAGGAGTACAGATACACAGCCAATATTTATCTGAATGCTAAAGAAATTTACAAAACTGTCACTTACACTTCTGCTTTTCTTCAGTAATTCATACTCCTGTTGTTGTCTGTAGCAAACAATAACTTTTTTGAGATAATTTCAATACAATCTATATGGATGTGAATGCATCCATCATTCCTTACTACAAAAAGTACAAACATTATTTAAGACCATATTGTTCTAAAACAACTTATATATGAAGAATGGCTTAAGGAATTCAAAGCAGAGATGCTATTGTTCAGTTTTCCAGTAACCCAGAGCAGCTATATGACTGTAATAAAAAGCTTAGAAGCTTTTTATTTTAGATTAAGAAAAAGAGAACACAAAATTTCCATCAGAAATATGTATCTACTTTGGAACTACCAGTTTTTTAGGTACTTTGAGAGCAAACAGGTTATTTGCTGAGGCATCAAATTCTGTGCATTTTTTTGAGTCAGAGAGAATAAAGGCTGATGTCTATACTGCAGTTTCAATTGCAGCAAGGACAATACTTAATGAAATTTTACAAATACCGTAAAATTTTACCTCTACAGAATGTACCAGTCATAGAACTCTGCCTTCTCTTTCTTGGATAATGAAAATTCTGGATGAAGCATCTGGAAACGTTGTTACACAAATGTTTGAGTTACATTGGACAGTGTGAAATCACACCTATCGATAATTTTCCGGGATATGAAGATAGGAGGCCATTTGTATAAAAGCAGTGAAACTTTCCTGAATGCTACCACCCTATTCAGGTGTGTGTCTTCAAGGTTGGAGACAATTTCATGTTCAGACTCTAATGCTTTTCTTCTCATGAATGCATCAAATGGAGTAGAGAAGCACACTTAAAGAATGAAAGGAAAGTTACTGTCAAAGCTGTCATTGCCAAAATTAAAAAATCACAATGAAGATTATGGAAGTAAAAAATCTGTCCAATAGTTATTTCATAGAGCTGCATCTAAGAGAAATATGGTGTGGACATGGAAGTAAGTTGCAACTACTTTTTTTTCCTTTTGCTTTATAATTCTTCCTCAAAAAAGAAATTAATTGGGTTTCTCTTCTGATTTCTCTTTTGAGAGAAGGTATTTCTTTAATTGCTTCATATGACATAGGGTTTTAAATGCTTCATAAAGGCAAAATATTTCAAATAAAAATTATTTGATACTAGACAGATCAAGGAGAGAAAAAAAAATCCTGAATATATCTTCATTGATGAAATTACCAATGAGTGAGCACACACTGTAATGCTTGTTTTCCAGAGAGATGAGAAAATTTGTGCATTTGAATGGGATGCCTTTGTCAATTGCCTATGAACAGAATAGGTAATAAGCTCCTTTGAACAACAGTGTCTGGGAAAACATCATGTGATACATAACAAGGTTAAATATTGTTTCTAAAGAAGAGATTATTTTAAAGAATTGTGGTATTTACTCAGCCATTCTCCCTAACAGCAGAATCTGTTTCAATGGTAGGAGCCTCAGTTCAGGGAACTGGGTAGTATGAAAGCCAGAAACTCAAAGAATCACGTCTTTTAAATCTGTGCAAGATATATTTCTTATGTATTACTGTATAAAATGGCGAAAGATTCTACTATGAAAGCTAAGTGATTTATTACCTTGATATGGAGCACAGGTGAACATATTTCTTCCTTTTTCACTGATACCATTAAGAAGTATTGCTTCATTTTTCTTATATATTCTACCTTCATTTATCTTACGTATTTTACCTTCAACACTTGTTAGCAAGCTGCAATACAAACTTCTAAAAGAAACTTTTGATACTCAACTAATGAGATTCCTTTGTACAAAATACAGTTCCAGAGATTTTGGAATGTCATTCTTTTCACTCCTTCTGTAGGGAGAATATTAAAAATAAATTAAAAAATAATTTAGTGAATAATGTTGAAAGAGCAGAAACATTGTCTTATCTTACTAACTATCCTCTCTTTTTAAGTGTAAACAAACTAATAGCCTTTTCATAGGTAAAAAATTTTGAAAAATTCTTAGTTGGCAAGTGATAGCAGATGAATGTACCTTATACTTCAATGTTATGCTATCGAATGATGAATTACTTTAGTTCTTGACTCATACGGTGAATAAATCAACCAGATGATTAGTAGTACAATTAAGCCATGGGAAAAAAAATAATATCAAGAACATCAAAATAATACATTACAGGGTACATTTGAGAAAAGTATTACAAACAAACAAGACGCGATTCTTTCTGCGCTGTCTCTTCTCCTCGAGAGTGATCCTGCTCGTGTTCTCAAAAGAAGCAGCAGAGTTATAGATCTTGTGTCTCCAGGCCTCCCCATTGGAGGCCAGAGTAGACCAGTGGTGATGATCAATGTGGCCGAGTTTGAGGGATTGTTTCAGGGAGTCCTTGTATCTCCTTTTTGGGACTCCTCTCTTGTGGCAGCCAGTGGCGAGCTCACCATAGAGCACAATCATGGGGAGTCAGTGGTCCTTCATCCTGGAGACGTGCCCTGCCCAACGCAGCTGTGCTCTCAGCAGCATGGCCTCAATACTCGGGAGTGCTGCCTGTTCAAGGACAGACGTGTTGGTCACATAATCCGTCCAGTGGATGTTTAGGATTGCACGGAGGCAGCGTTGATGGAAGTGTTCTAAGAGACGCAGGTGGTGGCGGTAAATGACCCATGATTCAGACCCATCAAAATAACCTAGACAATTGTAATAATGGTCCTCTAAAGTAAATGTGATGTTCCTAAAACTGAGACAGTAAGGAATACCAGAATTTCAGGACATGGAATATATACCATGAACATCATCTATAGTCCCATCAAAAAAGTGCCTTGAAAATCATTGTAAGTTCCCCAAATGTGGGGAACTGAATAATGTTAGATTTCCAAGTCCATAGCAGTTATTATGCCTCAAAACCTCTAGGAAGGGAAGGAAGCAACTTTCTCTGTTCATATGTGAAAAATGTATATATTTTTTCAAATGTAGTTTACTTTCGATATTCATTGACAGGATGTGAACGTGCCTAGTAAAAACTTTAAGTTGCCAATAATGATTGCTTTTTAGTGTTCTTGTGAATAGATCAAATGACAACCTATATCTGTGTCTTTATTGATGTGTTTCAGAAGGTGAGGAAGAATGGAAGGTTATTAAAGGGAAATTTCTAGCCATCAATGCAGTAAATATGAGCTGTGCCTGTCCACGAAGTCCAAAAGGTCTTTCACCAGCAGCTCATTTGGCAGATGGTTCAGCAGATCTCATTCTAGTTCGTAAATGCTCCAGATTTGATTTTCTACGGTATCTTGTCAGACATACAAATCAAGATGATCAGGTGTGTATTCCCTTTGACAGTGAATTCTACAGAGTCCATCTAGGTTATAAATATTGATATTTTTATGTGACAAAAATATAATCTAGAAAGCAGGTTTGTTTGTTTGTTTGTTTTGAAGTTTATACAATTTGGGTTACATAATCTTAGCGTGTGTATCATTAAAAATAAAAAAAAAAGCAGTCCAAAACATTTTACTCAAGTCAAGTCTTCGGCCAGAGCATTCTAACAAAATTCCATTTTTGCCAACTGAATTTGGTTTTCTAATGTTTTCCATGTATTTGCTCTTTGGACAATATTTAAAGTTATCACAACTGTGCTCCCATGTAGTTGTCATGAAAAAGTAGTCACAGCATGAAAAACTACTCACAGCATGACATAACTGAAGTAGATCATCATCATGGCTAGGCTTCGCGAACGAAGATTTGGGAAGGGCTCTACCCACGCTTGCTACAAGCGCGTGAGGTAGGTGTGGTAAGGAATAATAAATCATTTTTGCAAACTGTATAAAAATGTGATTTAGAGGAAAGTTACCGGAACTGCAGTTTGACTGTAAACTGCAGGCTTTTAGCAGAATTTTACTATATATATGTGACCAGACTATGTGCTTTATGCATTAAGCTTCAAAATTATTTCTTGCATATGTCGTAGCCATCAGAAGGGACGATTCATCACTGCTTTGGATTGTTGTATCTGTTGAAACCAGAGCTATGGCTGTGAATACACACATTTAATATTTGTCACAACCTAGTGTCATTAGCATGTTCTGGAAATTAACTGAACAATGGACTAATGACATATCTAGTGCATATAAGCAATAACAAATCTCACATGTTTATGATGCTCTGTAGAAGAATTAGTGTAGTAGATTCTTTTTCAGTCCCTGGGACATTGTGTATGTATCTATATACCTCCTTCCTCCTTTTCTTCCTTCACTCCTTCTCACTCATTGGTATTTTTGACCATTTGAAGCCATCCCTGGCTACCTTTCAGACTGGCTATAACATTTATCAAGGGATTGTATTCTGCTTGGGCTTGAGACATGAGAGCATGTCCAGGTGACTCTCTGCAGCCACGGGTACCAGCTTTTGCACCTGAGCTGTTTGGACAAGCACAGTGCTCATTGAACCATGAACCGCTGCTCCTGAGCATGGAGTGTGACATCTTCACAGTTTGTCTATGGTTAAAAGCTGAGGAAAGGTCCCTCCAACTCTGCTTTTTCTGATTGCCACTATGGCCATTCGCTTTCCAATGCTTCAGGTTTCTCTCTGGGTTGTGCTGGTTTTGCAGTTTAGATTACATGCAGGGTTGTACATATGTCCTTATGTCAGGTTAGTGTCCACCATAAGAGTATCCTTTTTGGACAATTAAGGAAATACAAAAAGAAAAAGGTAGAAAAGGGTGACTGTATGTCAATACAGGCTGGTTTATGGGTAAACTATTTCTTTGTTCGCTTTTGCTTCCTTGCCATCCCCTTCTCATAGACACATACAGACATACTCTGCTAAATGACCTGTCTCTGTTCATTACAGCTTACTAAATATTTAAGTCCATATCACTTAAGTTGCTTTCAGGGCAGGTGGAGGAACACTCTAATTTGATTATCTCTTTAATTTATGAGTTTGTTTTAAAGCATTTGTACAATATTGTAGTGTAAATCTGCAGCCTCTGTTATAAGAGCAATCTTTTAATTCACCTGCTTTTTGTAGCTGAATTGACAAGTTAAAATTATTTTTATTTTGTTGGAATTTAATAATATTGCCCTCTGTTCTTATTTCCATGTACCCCCAGCTCTGTGATTTGATCACACTGCCATGGAATTCTGACCGTCAGGGCATTGTTCCAAGTGCAAAGACAGAAGACTTTCATAAAAGCCCATGTGTCTTAAGGACAGGTCCTGAGGAAGGAGGAAGACGCAGAGATACAATCTAAACCTTTTTGACTTTGATGTCGTTTTATAATATTTCTTATAGGTTATTTTAAATATTTTTTATACTCCATTTACTCATAACCTCAGAACCTGCTACCTGGTTATCTATAAAGTGGCAGTATTGCAGCTGCTTGAGGAGGACCATTGAGAAGTAGAGTTCCATTTTGGCTTTACTGTCTTTCAGTTGTGCAGTTTTTCAAAAACAAAAATCACACCATGCCTCAGGTAACCTCTAGAAAATTGGAGTGGACAGACTTTTCTTGAATACAAAATGCTGCATGCTGAGTTGCTTTACACATCAAGTGTATTTAATTGTAATTGCCTGACTTGTCTTTTTTTTTTGTAGTTTGATTTCCCATTTGTAGATGTTTATCGGGTGAAGAATTTTCAGTTTACATCAAAGCTTTCAGAAGACAATGAAAGCAATGTCATGGACATAGGAAAGAAACGTTTTGGCCAGTTCTGCAGAGATCATCCAGCCTGTTGCTGTAATATTGTTAATAGCACCTGGAATTGTGATGGAGAAACTCTGGATAGTTCGGCAATTGAAGTGAGGTAAGCTTTGATTTTTCTCTGTATATAGCAGAACACATTAAGCGTTCTCACTGATTTTAGGAATGCTCATAAAGACATCCACAAAAGGTGCCTGTGCATAGCGAATTTGAGTCTTCTGATAATAAACTCAATTTTTTTTGTTACCTTTTTGAATCCTTTCCAAAGAATACTGCAGCCACATATGATCAGTCTGAGTCAGATAGATGGCCCTGCCTTTGAAGTCATACTTACTACTTAGGAACTGGTATTATGTGCTTGAAGTGCTGAAAGTGAAGGTGGTGTTGGGAGGATTTGGTTTGAATTAGTGGAGTGCCTCATTACTCTGAGCAATAGCTTTTCTTATTCAGCTTAGGTAAGCATCTCTGTCTTATAGAAATACTGAGTATGCCTCAGTGTTTTTTGACACACAGCACAGAGTCTTATCTCCAGTCTTTGCCTATGGTGAAAGAATTTTGCAGTTGTGCACATAATCAGATTAGAAGAGAAGTTTGTGAAATGTGAAGGAGTTTTTTTTGTTTAGATTAGTTTTGGCTGCTTGTTTTTGTTTGTTGTTTTTAGAATGAAGGGAACCAAAACCATAATATTTACATGCAAGTGTGCTCCATTAAAACATAATCACTTATCAGTCCAAAAGTGATTTTTATAGATAATGTATGCTGTCAAAGGTTTGCTCATCTAAGTTCCCGTAGAACTTTTTGTGTGGACAGGAGCAGTAAGTGAGGATACATGAACGGGAGGATAGAAGTGTGGTTTCTGTAGTCTGGAGTAAGGAACTTTGTGCAATTGCTTGAAATGAATGGATTATTTGAATTAAATTATTAGAATGAAATATGTAGTATCCATTTATTTGTTACTAATCGATTTCCATATTTTTCAGGGTTCACTGCCAGTTAATGAAACTATTTGCAAGGGGAATCGAGGAAAACTGTAAAGATGAAGCTGCCTACAGACAGAGTAGTGCTGAACAATTACTATAGACATTGTTCCTCCGTGGGGAGAAGGAAAAATAAAAGCTCAAGGAAATTGAGTAAATACGCATTTTAGTCAAATTGACAAGTATTTTAAGCTTCTAGATTTATTTTTTTTATGGCTTCAGTATAATTTTAGACATCTTACTGCATTGTGTCATTTTTTTAAAAACCATTGTAATCGTTAAAATATATCTTGGAGCAGTTAATCTAAGTTATGTTAGAAAAGAGGATTAGCCTATATCTATGTATTCATGATGACTGATAAATTCTCTGTGCTTTTCTAGAGAGCTAATTTAGCAATTGTGTTGCAATAATATCTAAGTGTTATAAAACACTGGACTTTCCATTGGCATCAAGACAAGACATTTTCAGTGTTTGAGAAGATGTTTTCTGCTGGGACTGTTATATAGTTGCATGTGGCTTAAATGCTGGACAACAGTGTTGTCATTCGCATCCTGTTTTTTTGAATTAATGTCTTTCGTTTTGTAATTCTGACAATACCCTGCAACTTATCAATGCAATTCAAACACACATTCCTGGCTTTAAGTAATAACAATAAGAGTGTGCAAATACTCTGAAAAATAAAAGCACAACTCTATACAGGTCACACCTCATCCTATATATTCTCTTTATGAAGGCTTGCTTGCATCATGCTTTTTGAGATTATACGGGGTTTTATAACTGTTTGGATGATACCAAATACCACAAAGTGATCTTGCAAGCAACTTGCAGTAATACTTATATAGTATCAGGAAGGCACAGGCAAAGGAAAACATAAATAACTTCTCAAACACCAGCAAGTTGTTGTTTTTTTTAAATATCTAACATTAACATATTAAAAGCTTCCCTTCTCAATACACAATTCTTTGGACGTTCTACTCCATATGTTAAAATGTCTTTGCAAAATAAGGTGTTGAAATGTAAAGTTTAGAAATATGATTTGGTGGTGGAAAGTCTTTGAAATAATGTTTATTTAACTAAATATGAAAATAATTTGTTCTGTGAAGTCAAGGGAAGAAACTGGCATCTGATAAATAATGAATTCACTGTGGTAATTTGTTTTTATTACAAAAAACATTAGACTGTCATATAGAGCTGTGGAGTGATTATTTAAATTTTGTATGGTTTTGTGTATTGTGGCACATACATGTTTTGTGTTTAGGCTTGGGGCTAAATTTTGCTCATCTTGTACAGGCTTATTCCTGTTTGAGGATCAGAGGTTAGCCCCTGTTCTCTTCTTTTTTTTACCAAGTGTTCTTTAAAGTTCTCTTTAAAACATCTGTGGGTTTTTTGCATCTGAACAGCTAATGATTCTGTATTCATATATATTTATTGGTACTTCTGTCATCCAGTTTATTAGTTTTATGTCTCTCATATATTTGGTCTGTGTAAGCCATAGTGATTGGTCATTTTATTATTGAAGCACTTGAAAACTGTTATAAATGGCAGGCTATTTTTTTCTTTTGAAGTTATTTACATTCCAGTTTTGTGTAACATCAAAATCGTGTGCTATATCTTTGCTACAACTATTACTCATACTGCTCTATATGACAAAAAGCATTTGCAAATTATATTTGCCTCAAGTACAATCATATAAAGTTTAGGATCTGTTTTTTGTTATATAGTATTTCAGGGAAATACTTGAATACTTTCCAAAACTACTGCTCTTTTCTTATTAATGCAATGAGTTGAAATGCTGATTCATCCAATGTTTTTCAGACATTTAACGTAGGTGTTATGCATACTGTATTTTTAAAGCCATGTTTAATAAATGAAATAGTACTTTTAAACTAAGAACCCCACTGAATATGAAATCATGCCATTCTACCAATGTAAATATTTTTTGAAAGTGTCATCTGTTAAAAAATTTCTACAGTTATTGTGGTTTATCCATGAATATTGTGAGAGAACCCAGACTTCAAGTTACAGTAATTCTTGTGCAGGATATGATGGTGCATGCTCAGGTTACCAGCAGTGAGGATGTTTATGAGGCATTGCAGCTTTCCCAGAGCACGTTCTCATATCTGAGAACAGGAGTCAATACAAACCAGCCCTTTCCATTAGTTTACTAGCAAATCATGAGACCCTTACTTGAAAAATGGAGACTTAATCTCATAGTGAATGTATATTTAAATGCTTTGAATATTTGAATATTTTAATATCTGAAACTGAGAGCTTTGTGTTTCCAAAGAATGCCGTACTGAAGTCCCGCTTTCTGAGACAAAGCCACCAGAAAACAAGGATATCATTCTATATTATGGTAAAGAAATGTGAAGTAAATAATCAAGGTATTGCAACATAATCAAATTTAAAAGTCTTAGGTAATAGAAAAGCTGCATAGATGCATTTGAATGATTCTATTTGTAGCATATTAAACTAGCAAAGCACCATATGTGACTTGTATGACATGTCCAGTTTATTTTTAAGAAAAGAGCTGTGTAAGTAATGTCTGCTTACATTTTAATTCTAGGTTGTTTTTTTTTCTCTGAATGTAGTCTCAGTATGGAAATTCTGTATAGGAAAACCAACTTTGATTTTTCTTTTTTCCCAATCTTGCTGGCTTCAAGATTAGAAAATGTGTTGTTTTATGACGCTAGGGCATTTCACTGAAAAAAATAAAACAGCATTGTACAACAGTACAGTGGTTTTCTTCCTTTCATAACTTGATTTGAAAAAGATACCTCACTTTGTTTGACAGAAATCTGGCAGTAGAGAGCTCAGTGTAACCAATGTGGGCAGATCAAACCAGGTGGAGCAATTCATAACCTTCTGTTTGGGTTGACCACAGCTTTGTGGCAATTGAGAGTGTGAACAAACACTGAGAGTGAAGGAAAGAGAAGTGGGACTTGGGCTAAAACTAAGGAACTCTACCAAGGTAAACTAAAGATGGAAAGGGGGAGAAGAAACTCAAATATAACACAGGTATTTAGAGTTATTATTGTGGAAAAATCTAAATTAAAAAAGAAAGGAAACTGCTGTTCTAAGAAGCATGAAATATGTATTATACTATAAATAGTATGTGGTAAATAGATAGTGGTTTTAGAATTTTGTTGCAATAATTACTACAGAAGTAAAACATGTTCATTGTAGATAAAAAATGGGCACAGAAGGCAAACGTTTTTCAGCACTGTAGAGATTTCTGATTTTGAAGTGTATTGGTTTTACATGGCAAGGTTTTGGTAGCCAGGGGGACTGCAAGGGTGGCTTCTGTAAGAGGATAACAGAAGCTACCCCTGTGTCAGAGTCAGTTCCCCGACAGCTCCAAGATGGACCTGCAACTGGCCAAAGCTGAGCTGATGGGATGACTTTGCCAGCACATCTGTGATATCACATTTAAGAAAGGTAAAAAACGCTGCTCAGCAGTTGTGGTAGGATTGAGGGGAAAATAAACATCCTGCAGCCTGTGGTAAAGACCGTGGTAAGGCAGGTGTGCCACTGCAGCCCATGGAGGTCCATGGGAAGCAGAGATCCCCCTGCAGCCCATGGAGGACCAGGAGCAGGTGGGTGTGCCCTGAGAGAAGCTGCAGCCCATGGAGAGCCCATGCTGGAGCAAGTTTCCTGGCAGGACCTGCAGCCATGGAGAGGATATTTTGGGCAGGAACTGTGGCCCTTCAGGGAACCTTCCCTCCTCAGGAAGGAGGAAGAAGTTGGAGAGAGAAAGTGTTATAAACTCATTAGAACCCCCATTTCCCATTCCCCTGCACTGCTCAAGGTGGGAGGAAGAAGTAGAAGAGTCAGGAGTAAAGTTGAGCAAAAGAGAAAGATGGGGGGGTGGGAGGTGATGGGTTTAGTTTTGTTTCTATTCCTGTCTTACTCTGGTATTAATTAGCAATAAATTAAACTAATCTTCTCCAGGTTGACTTTGTTTTGCCCCTGATTGTAACTGCTGAGAGACCTCCCTGTCCTTAGCTTGACCCATGAGCTTTTCAACATTTCTCAACATGTCCTGAGAGTGGTGTGGAATCAGAAATTTCTGCAAACATATCTGAATTGCAATTCAAGTATTAGAATAATAGAATCTTAGAACTGTTTGGTTGGAAAAGACCGTTAAGTCCTTTAAGTCCAACTCTTAATCCAGCACTGCCAAGTCCACCACCAAACCGTGTCCCTAAGTGCCATATCTACAGGTCTTTTAAATACTTCCAGCCACTTCCTTGGGCAGCCTGTTCCAAGGCTTGACAACCCTTTCCAGGAAGACATTTGCCCTAATATTGAATGTAAACCTCCCCTGACACAGCTTCATAGAAACTTGTATTGGAAGGGATCAAGGTGACCGAAAGATCATCTTGAGCTTAAAATTCATTTTGGCCTCAACTTGAGGCTGTTTCATCTGTTTCCTCTTGTCCTGTTGCTTGTTACATGGAAGAAGAGACTGACCCCAGCAGGTTACAACCTTCTTCCAGGTATTTGTAGAGAGTGATAAGGTCCCCCCTGAGCCTCTTTTTCTCTAGGCTAGGCAACCACAGCGCCCTCAGCTGCTCCTCATCAGACTTGTGGTCCAGACCCTTCGCCAGCTCCATTGCCCTTCTCTGGACATGCTCCAGCATCTCAATGTCCTTCTTCTGCTGAGGGGCCCAGAACTGAACACAGAATTCGTTTCCCTAGAACTCCTACCTTAATTCCTATGAAGTAAATGAGTAATAGGAATTAATCATTTTTATTTGCATTAGTGGCATTACTCTTATTTCAAATTTTCAGGAGGAGAGTTAAGTAATTTAATAGATTATAACTGGTGTTTAACTTGCAGTAAATAATTCTGTCCAGAATTAAGCAACAGTCTTCCCAGACTTCTGTCTTACCCACTGCCATACACGATATACATCTAGCAAAGGCTTATGCATGTTCTTAATTAATGAGGGACTAGTCCCATTAATTAGAGGGGGCAGGGCATTCATTCTTCAGTCATGCCTTTCAAATCCTCTGCAATGAGAGGATTAACAATTTTTTTATTCAATTTCCTACTGTTTATAAATGATTACAAATATGTACCTACCAAAATTGCCAATGAGGTTGTCTTCAAAAAGTTTTTGCTCCTTTAAGACTCTTACATGTCTGAAAGGGTGATTTGCTCTTCTTGGTAACTACTTCAACAAGGTGCAATTTTTTGCCTTATTTCATAGGAATCCTCCAACAACAAACAAAAAAAAATTAAATTTTTTTAAAGTATTTCAATAGTGTAGAACAAGAAGACTATAAGAGGAAAATAATTATTCATACAGGAAAAATACTGAAAGAATAACAGAAGTGATGCAAATTAAAAATCAAAATTCTGGAAGGTATAAAAGAGAACAACTGCAAAACAAATATTAAAAAAAAAAGAAATAGGAAAACAAAATACAGATTTTTTTTCTTTCCATTGACTTTGCTGCAAAGCATTGCCCTGGTATTATACTGTAACTGTGCAGTAAAGCTAGCACTAAAGGTTTGAATAGATTGCTGGAAGTTTGACTATTTACAACTGATGGAGAGAATAAAAGCTTTATCACTGTTGTAAAGACACATTACTTAAAAAACGTTGGGTCACTTTCTGTATCTCCACTCACAAACTTTACCATAATAGGAGTATTGATAGAATAGCTCTTAAAGGAGAATTGTAAAAGGAGCTTCATGGTTTCCTGTAGCAATGTGCAACATTATGAATGACTGTTCAATTTAATGTGCCAAATATAATTTTTATCTTAATATTGAGTAGCTGTGTTTTAGCAAAGAGGAAATGGGACAGCAATTAAAAATGCTAGGTGAGTGTTTTCATGCTGCTGAAGTTCAGGTGGTGGGATAGCAACTCACCCCAGCTAAGGGTCTGCCCCATAGATCTTGTAACATCAGAGAAAGTCCCCACAGAAAATGCTTCCCTACAGAAATACCTGTGCAGTTCCTGGTGCATATTTGTGCAACTTGTTCTTGTAACCCTTCAGTGACGTATACTCTGCAAAGCAGATTAGCCACCAGAATGGATTGCCTAAAGATTTTTAGTTAGAAACCCTTGGTTACTCACTTAATTGAAGCGCCCTTGCTGTATTTACAGGTGGGCACAGAGACCATCTCCTTGCTTTTGGGGGAATTCCCTCCCTGGGTTATTTTGTTTCCTCTCAGTCTTCTGTTCTTTGTCTAAACAGTACTAGTGTTCAGACAGAGAAGGAAAAAAAACCCACAATATTCAAGCACCTATTGATATCAAGAAAAGCTGCTTGAGGCTGATTTTTGTTTACCACCAAAGAAGGGACTTTCTAGAAGAGAGCTGGTGGCTCTAAAAAGGAATGAGTGTCTGCATAAAGTCTTCAATCAAATCAAATGCTCTTAGTTCCTAAATACCATGTTTTCACATAATGCTGTCTAAAGCTCTGATAGATGCATTTAAAGTAGATATCTCCCCTCTGCAATATCTATCAGATAAATAACTACTTTGAGGATTACTCTGCTGGTAGATGCTGCCTTGTCCCTATCCCAAAAATCAATCCAGTAAGTAGCTCTCAGATGGTTGGAGCCTCCCATTTCCATTGTGTCTTATAGTGTTTGAATTTTCTAGGGAAAACAGGCAGAACCTGAACACTTGGGTATTGCTGTGGTTGCAATTTTCTAGTAAAGGTTTTCAGAAAATCCTCAACACTTTGGTAGCAGGGTCAGGAAAGAATAAACACAGGCATCTTCTCTCACCAGAACAGCAGATAGTACTATCTGTTGTCCTGTGTGCATAGGCAAACCTTTGAGCAAACAGAAGAATTTGTATTTTTTTCCTGCATAAAAGAGTTTACAAACTCTTGGAGGAAGGTGAGGTGGGGAGGAAGCAGTGTTTTGCTGTCACCTGTGCTCAGAGGAATCCATCTTGAAATTGGTGTTTCACCAGAACACCAGGCAGTAATGCTCCCTCTGGGTGGACTGGTGCAGAAGAGCAATCCAGGGAGCAGGAATATCCAAAGATCAGTAACTATGCAGGCTCAGCAACCCCAACTTAACCATCAACTTAACAAAAGATTGCACTGTATTGCATTGCTCAGGTTTGGGACTGAAGGCCATTACTGTCTGCCCTGCCTTCATCTGCTGGAGGAAATTTCACTGGTCTGGGGTAAATCTGTCCTGTAACACTGCTATTCGAAAGCACAGCAGGAATTTATTAGCAAAGTAGACTGTGTTCAGTGTTTTCACTGGAGCTGAAAAGAGGAAGAAGGCGGTGAAAGGGTTGTGGATTCACCCTGCCCTTACTGAAGGAACCTGACACAGAATACCGTACATTGCACATGCAAGGGGAGGTTACAGCTGCTTGGATTGATTTCTACCAGGGGTTCTGATTTCTACCTTCCAACAAAGGCTACTGAGGTACCAGAGTTCTGCTGTCTACTTAGCAAGGATGAGGGCTAAGGGAATGAATGTTATTCCCATTTAAAAGCACAAATAGCTGTATTTGATTTCCCTTCAGTTCCAGGATACAGCATACATCCTGCAGTGGTGACAGCCAGAACTTCCTGTGGAGTGGAAAATGCTTTCCTATGCTCTTAATGAAAGGCAGTGGTGAAAGAACTACAGTTACTGTGGGTTTAGTATTTTTCCTGAAGCCAGTGGAAATGCATCTCTGCTGTCTTCAGAAACACTGGGAAACTCACATCAGGCCACAGTGACCCCTGCAGTGCCTTTCTGCTGATGCCTTAGACAGTAACAACAGGCTATGGACCACGTGAAGGTGTAATCAAAGATATCCATCAGGAAATGGGGTTGCCACTATGTTTAAGCTACGGCCACAGACATTTTAGCAGATGAGTAGGCATTGTTGATGACCATGCAGTTGTTGTCTCTCATACATGTTGAAATGTGTGCTGGAAAGCCTGGTCTGTACCAGGAAAAAGAGGTGGATATCTCCATGGCTGTGCAGCCAGTATAGGTGAGCAGGGGTGACCTATAGTCCTCAGGAGCACTAATGTGCACCACGCCTGGCAAAGGACCTTGGGTTAGGATGTGAATTGGTGGCTCTGACTCTCTGCCTCTAGAATGCGGAAGTGACACTGGGAGCAACACATAAAACAGACGAAACAGCTTATACAAAATAGAGGAGATGGCAGAGATGGTGTTAACAACGTCTGAAATGGACTTGCTGCCTCTGAACTGCTGTGCAACAGGGTTGCAGGGGCTGAACATATTTGTGCCTAGGAATATTTGGGAGCAATCTGACATGCCGAAATAATTGTAACAAAGATGTATTTATTTTCAAGGCCTCTTCATACAGGTTCACTGGAGGACGTGTTTGGATTCTTGGACTTGTAAATAACATCAAATACTTTGCTGTAACCTCATTTTTCTCTGTTCAAGACCCTGTCAAGATCTTGTTTTCCCATCTTGGCTGACACTACCGTCACAGTGGTGTCAGTACAGACAAGGCTTGCTAGCACTGAGCAATGTGAAACATCTGTGAATGGCACAGATGTCACTGACTGGCCTGCCTTGGTAGAGCCGTGTCAGAGGAAAAGGCTCAGTGTGTGCTGAGTGTAAAGGATAACCCTTGAAAATGACACATCTAGAGAAAATTTGCCTTTGGGTAGGAGCAGATTATTTTGCATACAAATATGCGTGGATGGAGACAGCAGAGATAACTGCCTATTGCTCTCCCATGTGCACTGATTGAGTCTCTGAACCTGCAGTCTATAGTAACAATATTGGAAATATTGCCACTAGCTTTCAATAAGGAAAGAAATATAGCTTTGTTTTGCTTTTGGAGTCTTTGTATCACAAGTCAGTGCCTATAATCCAGGAAAAGAGAAGATTATTTTTCAGTAAAACCTCAAACAATGCCTTTAGATGCAGTTATATGCATCACTTGTTTCTCCACATGCTAAGACACAGTGGAGAGTGCTAAAGTTTAAATAATTTTATGATAATAAACTCTCTGGTACACTGTTTAATAATTCTGCATGTTAACATAAATACTTTTTAATCTACCTTACGGCAGTGACTGCTAGTCAGTGTTTTAATTCTGACCTGATCCTGCAGCTCCCTCTGCTGAAAATTAGTTCCCTCCAAAATAACTCCACATTTCAAAATACAGCAGTCATTTTTAAGGTAGTTTGGCAAATCCATTTCCTATGGCTCCCTACAGATGAGATCTGCAGTAACGTGCTTCAGTTCAAATTACATGTCACTTCACACCAGTGATTTCTACTTTTAATTTTCCTTACAGGATTCAGTGTGATCAAACGGTGATAGGTGCTGCAGAGTTGTTTTTTGCCTCAAACAACTGAACAACTTGAACACTCTTCATTAAAAAAGGACAGAAACATAGGTCAAATAGGGGGAAAGTATAATTGTAAATTTTAGCATCTGTGACCCTTAGATCCTTGTTCATGTACCAGCTTTCTCAGCTCAGGAGAATTTGCCTGTGCTGCAAGTGTGTTGGGCACATTATTAAAGGTGCCTTAAATATGTGTTTCAACCAGGTCTCAGGTAGTTCTAGTTCTCACTGAATCAGAGTTCACCGTGCTCTGCTCTAAGCAAGCATGAACAAATGGCATAAATAAAGAAAATAAACTTCCATGTCTAGTAGGGGGCAAACCTTGCTGGATCTGGTGTGGGTTTTCCTCTCCCTGCCAGTTCCTGGCTCTTGGGCTCAGCCCTCTTTGCTCTTTTTATGACCATAGCAACATTTCTGAGTGCATCTAGTCTCCCCAGGCTTTTCCTCTTTCTCATCGCTGTCCTGACGTTTCACTATTTCCTCTGTTTTCTTTTATGAGCCCCATCTGGAGCTCAAGTATGATACCAGGTAGTACTGGCCTGATAGCACTGCTCTCTGTTCCTTTGGTCTCCTTTGCTTCACCTTTGGCACTCCCTCAGTCTGGCTGCCTGCTGTACCAGAACAAAGGCTATCAAGCTCTTTTCTGTGTTATTTCTCTCCTGGAATGTTTCTGTTTGATTTTGTGATGCAGACATACACTTGAAACAAGGGACTTACTTGTACATCTCTGAGAAGAGATGTTTGGCATCCGGACATGTCTTTGGGCACCCAAGGCTTTTACCTTACAGCATATCTGAGCCGTATGATCAGCTTTGGGTTTGTGGCTTTGTGAGTGCTTTTCTGTCTGAGCATTTGAAAATTCTCCAAAACTCTTTTTATGAAAGTGAAATATTGATATATAATAAAAGAATGACAATACCAGTAGGAAATTATTATTTGTTATGTATAATTCAATTGCAAATAAGTGCATGTTCCCCAAGGGAGCTTTTAAAAGCCGAATATCACTGACATGAGGCTATGTTAATGTCACCATCGGGGCAAGGCACTGCCATATTCTTCTTTTATACTTCTTTTCTGTCTAAAAGACTAGGTAAAAAAGGCACGTCGCTAGGAACCGTGAGCTTTTCTTATTTATTTCTACATTAAAAGGGATCTCCAAGGAAACAGAACTACTGTGTGGCACTGCTAAGGTGTTTGTTCCCTCTCTTAACCTTCCAACAGCCACCTTTATTGAAGGCTTTTAAAAAATAATGATTTCTTTAGCATGTAAAGTATGAACAATATAAATGTCAATATTTATGCTCTACGTATTTTCTTCTGTATAGCAGAGCAATGATATATGTGTAAGAGCAATTTTGCAGAAAATAGGATGGAGTGATTTCAGTGCAAATGTTCCTTGCATTTCTTGCTATGAGCTGGCTTGTTTGCAATAGGATCCATAATCTACACAACACTCGATTGAAGTGCATCCTAATGTTTGTAACTGGATTTCATCAGAAACCATAAGCTGGAAAATGGCTGTTCCTACAGCCAAAAGGAGTCTGTGCTACGTGTGGACGTCTTTTAATTCAGGAATATTAAGATCACTGGGGCCTCTAGTGAAAAATGGTAAGAGGACACAATGCTATGGAAAAGGTAGCAGGAGAAGTACCAAGCCCCAGGGGAGCAGTGGGGGGAATGATAGAGAGCAGAAAAAAAGCATAAGCTGAAGCCAGACCTCTGCATCTTGGTGTATCCCAGGCTGGGTTGCAGGCTCAGCCAGTGTCATGTTGATTACAAAATCCAAACTGACTGTGCTTTGGAGCCTTTGGCATGTGACCATTCCTCTTCAACAGCCTTACATAAACGTTTTGAAATTCAGTTGCTCCTCAACAGAGCCTTTGGCAATAAGTACCTTGCTGAACACCAGAGGGTTTCCTCCGCTTCTAAAGGGCAAAGGGACAAGACATGAGTGGCAGGTCACCTGTGTCCTCAGCTGATGAAGTCAGGTCCTTTGACCTTTAATACAGCCACATCAGTTTACCACAGACAAAGGTGTGCTGCTCTGCTTAACTGATATATATCTGCTTAATCTAAGCACATAATAGGAAGTATCGCACCAAAAATTTGAACAGACTTTTCACCCATGGTGTGACCTCTGGATATGTGCTCTGTCAGCTCTAGCAAAGAAGTAACTTTTTATTCTACTTCAGCGTACTTATGAACCAGAAGAACTAGACTAATGGGAGTGTTAGGTTCATTTCCAGCCGGGCTTCAAGTAAGGCAAATTTGCATTTTCTATTGAATACACAAGGCCATCTAAACAGAGGAGAGAAGAAGACAGTCTATTGACATTATGTAAAGGCAGCATATCAGTTTAAAGGGTTCTGTTTGCCTAGAAGAGTGTGAAGGAGACTATTTAATTACCTGTCTAGGGCTGACAAAGATAAACACCCTGTTATTATTCTATGTATTTGCTTGTAACTCAATTAAGGATGTGTACTTAATTGTATCACCAATATGAAGAAATAAGTGTTAAGGTGTTTGAAAGCTAGAGGAAATGAGATGTCCCTCAAGAAACATGAAAGGTCAGGGAGTAGAGAAAGCAAGGAAGCATAAAATTATGGCATTGGTATTCAACTAAGATCAGAAGTGAAGGGCTGTGTTATCTGAATTCCCAATTGTAAGGTTGAATTGAGGAGTTAACACAAAAAGCAGAGCGACACAGCACAGCAGCATGAACTAAATCAAACATGTCTAGTTATTCTGACAGTGGTAAAGGAGAGCTTATGTTCTTGAGTTATTTCAGTAACATTGAATCATCCCTGACATATCTACAATATTTGCTGTCTTCTGTGTACAACACTCTTGAATTTAATGCATGGCACTAAGTGATCAGCCTTAGTGTTTCATTTTTCTGTTTCCCCATATTAATTTTGCCTTTAAAAATACAGAAACAACCAAGGAGATGAGTTTGGGTTGTGGTTTTTTTAAATTTAAGATTAATGAATGGGGCTGTCTGATCATCTCCCTACCCACCCCTTTTAATGTGCTTACTCTTTAACATGGATTATGATTCCATATATCATATAAGCCAAATTGGTTTAGCCCCACCTTCACCTGATGCATATTAGCCTTATCATTTTGCATAGCAAACATAGAGGAACAGGATGCATCTGCTTACGAAGGTGCACTCTGTAATCCTGCCCCTCAGAAACTGGCTGGTCCTGCCAGCATCACCACAGCAGGGTGATCCCAGACCACCAGCATCAAGGTGGTGAGAGGAGAGGTGGTATAATACAATAGCAAAGCACAGCCACAGGTTGGCCCTGTTGTCTGGCCCCACAGCAGGGCAGACAATGCCAAACGATGCCCCTTAATTGCACCCAGAGCTGCCGATTTTGGAGCAGAGTAAGTAAGAAGAGTAAGTCGTTCAGTGACTCCTTGCTGTTTCTGACTCTTTCTGTGGAATCAAGTGTTCTCATTGGTGCAAGTCTGAGGAGGGCAGAAAGCAGGCAGGGAACACCACTTGGCCATGTCAGGTTGGAGATGGCACTCTTGGGATGCTGCAACCGCAGAGAACCGAGGGAAAGAATTTTCCCTGTTTCTACCCTGCCATTACAATGTCTCCATCCAATCTTCCTTTTGACACACCTGACAATATAAACCTGTTCTTTGCAACCCCAGGCAACTTTCCCAGGTGCAATTTATCATCGAAATAGTTTGATTAAATAAATTTTTCTCTTTGTATGTTTTTTCTTAAATTACCTCTGCACTTTCAGAGGAAAATGTAGAGTTTTTTAATCAATCTGAAAGCTGATTGTTTTGAGTTTTCTTTACAGCATTTGACACAGCTGACACCACTGTTCTTATCATAAATATCTGCCACATTAGTTTAAAACTGTGATTAAAGCTGCTCTGCATGCTGCTGGCAAGGCAGCTGGACCTGCACAAATTATGATAATAACCAGAGAAGCTCCTTCCTGAGAAGAGTGCTGTTTCTGTAGCAGTGTCAGACAAGTGCTGCCTTTTAAGAATGATTGCTCTGCTCTAAATGACATTTTTGGCTTTCTCTTAGAAAAGTAAGTTATTTATTTTCCTGTGATTTTAACTAAAGAACACTATCATCCCTAGAGAACAATTTTGTTTTTCAGCACTGGAGCAATTACTTTCAGCTGCATCGAGTGCCTGAAGTATAGAAGTTTGTGTTTTCGTGGGTTTGAAAAATGTCTGTTCTTAGGGACTCCTAAGGTAGTTTCTCTGTGGCCCTCACCAGTCCCACAGTCTCAGAAGATAGCTCTGTAACACCTAGCCAACGCTCCCTTAGCATTGGCTATTTGTAGAAAATACATACATAAGCAAGATATGGTTTTACTCAAAGTTGAAGCAGGAGATGAATGTACATGGTTACAATGCCATCATTAAGGCAGCAGAACTTTGAAAATGCTGTTTTCATACAGAGCAATAACCAGAGTCATAGAACTGCCCAAGTCACAAAGGACCTTGAAAGATCACCTTGTCCAACCATTTGTGTGAGAGGGAGCTTGGATGACATTACCTCACATCCTAACCAATTGCATCTTGAGAACCTCTGACAAGACAGACTTTACTGTATTGCTGAGGAGGTTGTTTCAGTGAATGGTTGTTCCCACTGTAAAAAATTTCTTTCTTACATTGAGATAAATCTCTTCTGGTGCAACTGGTACATGTTACCCCTCCTCTACTCCATGTGCCTCCTTGTGAAGAGAGAGGAGGACCTCCATCCTCTTTGTAGCCTTCCTTTAAGTACTGGAATACTGTGAGAAGGTCCACCCTGAGCCTCCTTTTCTCTGGGGACTAAAAACCTAACTCCTTCTGTCATTTGTCAAAGGGCAGATTATCCAGTTCTTTGGTCATCTTCATAGCCTTCCTTGGGACCTTCTCCAGTTTTTCCATTTCTTTCCCTAATTATGGGGACGAGAAGTGAATGTGGTACTCCAGATATGGCTTGACAAGTGCTGAGGGCAGTCACAGACATCAGAGGAGGGTACCAGATGGGGAGATTACAAACTCAGCAGGGACTAATGAGTTTCTGCCTTGCACAGGGGCAAGATACCACTGCCTGACAGCAGCCTGCCTCTCTGAAACAGTATCTCCCATTTCACACCTCTGCCTAACTTCTACCAACCAGCTTCCTCTGCATTTGGGGAGGCTCCACCTACCACTATGCTGGTTGGACTCCACATGTCTGGGAGAGCCCTTGTACCTTCTAAGCAGAGAGTGATGGCACCAGCTTCCCTCCCAGCACCTGGCACAGAGCACGAGCTGCACTGCTCAGAGCAGGGAGGTAAGCAATGAGACCTTCGGTGATCATGTTGTGTGTGGCCATGGCCAGGTAGCACGTATGTATATTCTTGAATGAAACTAGTCCCTGATACTGGAGCAAAGAGAGCAGGGCCACAAGGCTGAAGGCTAGAAGCCTTGTCAATGGCAGAGTGTACACCTGCACTGATGTTTGGTTACTGATCTGAATTAGGATCGTACTGATGAACAATCCACTGAGGGAAAGTCTTAAAAGTGCAACTTATGAGAGCAAAACATGTATATATACAGGTCAATCCATAATTCACGATAATCAAAGGTATTTGGACACTCAATTCTTGCCACACTGAATAATTAATATATTCTTTATTCTAGAAGTAAATAATGTACATGAAATGTATCATCCACAAAATGGTATTAAATGAATAAGACCATGCTATTGCCATCTTCTCATGTCAACAGCTCAGGAGGGAGGAGGGGGAGAGGAATAAGCAACAACTCCCAAAACCAGAATGGTAAACAATGACAAAAAGTAATGATACTTGCAATCTGGGTCATTCTTCAGTTCTGACAGGTTTCAGACAAAACACAGAGTCACCAGCTAGAGTCAACATTCATGGTTTGCGTTCTGCTGTAAATACATTTGTTGCTGTATCCTCCCATCCTTTAGTGGTATCACACTCCAGTATGAGCCTTGCAGTGCCACAGAGCCTGCCCAACGCTCAGGCCCAGATGCAGTTCACAGCACTGGAGTCTGCAGCTCTTGCCAGAGCACCTACTTTGTTCGAGTCTTGTACTCAGCTAAAATCTCAGTTGTCATTGTCCCAGTCTGTTTAGGACACTTGGATTAGAAAGTATTGGAGATAAAAACCCAGCAAATTATTTTGGGCAAATAAAGTCAGTTAGATCAGTGTAAATAAGCTGACTGTGCTGAGGGGGATCCACTGCACTGAGTAAAGCACTAAGGCTGTGGGGCAGTACAATGGTTTATGGTCTGGTGGAGCTGCCCAGGGATGGGTGGTGACCTGGGCTGGGCAGCAGGAGAAGTTGTACCTGGAGACACACACAGCAGGAGAGAGAAGGCAGGTCCTGAAAGCAAGTTACCACACTTGGCCTCCTGCATTTATCACTAATCCTTGCTCAGGGGACCAAAGGAGCTGGCTTGGGAATTGCAGGAAGCTGTGTGGTTACTAAATCCTCTGACTTTCATCTGCAATCCAGTTTTCAGGTCTCATGAACAAGGTCTGCTTCAAAAACCTCAGGTCAAGCAGGACATGTGCATTATGCAGTGCCTTTGCAATGGCCTTTAGACAGGCTGTCAGCAGAACTGCTGTCACCCCCTCTCCTGAGATGTCTGTGAAACCTCCTGTAGCTATTCTGGCCGCTGGCTCTTTTCTGTGCAAGCCCAGGCTGATGACTAGTAGCGGTTAGTGCGGGGTCTCTGAGGGAATCTGTGAACGTGTTCTGCAAACACATCAAGCAACTAATTTGTTAGCATACCCTCCAGTACAAGACCAAAATTAGACTGTGAGTTCCTTCATATTTTATTAACCTGAGGCTGAGGGATGGAAAGGGCTGGTGAGCCAGCTCCATGGTGTTGTTTCCACCTTCGGACACTATGACAGCAATGGCCAACTACTGTGACCAGTAGTACTGCACACCCCCCCCCCCAAATTCCTGCTCATGGCTCCTGCCCTATGGCAGTCAGTCCCAGCCCACTGTCACTGACTCAGTTGGAGTGACAGCTGCGACTGCTTTTCCTCTGTTAACTCCTTCCATATGTACCCTCTCTGCCCTTGGCTTCTCACCTTCTCCAATTCTCTGACACGGCAACCACTGCTTCTTGGGGAAGTGCGCACAGAACACAAGCTGACCATCTCCCACAAATTCTGTCTGGGAGGGATCCACTGGTTGTGCCCGTTGCTTTTTTTGTGTGTCTGGGAAGGCAAAGCATGGGACCTTCTGCCAAATGCAGACAAATATTCTGTAATGGCAGAATATTTCATGATATAGCATGGGTGCGGGAAGGCTTGCTAGTCATGCAGCTGGGTTGGGGTATGAAGCTTCTGTGTGACTCTGATGCATCTGGGTATGCTGCCAAGAAGGACTTCTGCCTCCCTGGGCTCTTCTGTGGTGAGTACCTGTGAGGAGTGGGAAGCTGAGTAGGTGAAACTCCTTGTTTCCTGCATAACCTCCATTTATCCTGTGTTTAACTCCTCTTGTCCTCAACTTACTCCAGGAGAATTAAAGTCCCCAGTGTGCATACGTTCCCTTCAAAAGATATGGGAAGCTTGAAAACACAGAAATTGCAACATGGATGAAGGACAAGATCCCAGTAAACCCGAACTGGAATATGTTCACTGGGGACTGCTTGCCTCTCCAGAGACTTGTGCTGGAGTAGCACCTGTGGCTGGGAAAGGCAGTTTGTCACTCAGCCCCATCCCTTTAATCAGCCTTTCTAAGAGATGGATAACTGTGACATGGCTTTCAGGTCTGTGGCCAGCCCCTTCTCCATCCATGCCATGCACCTCCACTGCCCATTGTGCACTTGCAGCAGGAAGGAGCAGGTCTGTGCATCAGGCTGGGAAAGGAGAGGATGAGAGTGCTGGGTGATGGATGGCATGTCTGGCAGTCATCTCTTGGGCATGAGGGTGTGAGCTAGAAAATGAGCCTAAATGGGGCTGAGCTGCTTGAAATGAGTGCCTGGACATTTGGGGTGTTATTAGCAATCCAGGAGAATTAGATCTGTTGTCTGGGGCAATTGCATCATTACTCAGTGTAGGTTCATACCCAGAAGGGGAAGTTCACTCTTTGGGAGTCTAAACCAGGGCAGATGAAACTCAAGCACTGTGCCTATAGATAATTAATAGTGCTCTCCATACATTTAGGCTATTTTTCCCTTTGCCTTTTATTCCAGAGCAGACACTCTATTATTTTATTAATTGGCTTGTATTACTTAAAAAGTAATTCATGTACAGGGTAGACTGCTTGTGATATTTCTTCACTGCCAATATGGCTTGATGAAATGGCTATGAAAGCTTGCCCATAGCTTGGAGAGCAACGTGAGTCTGAATGATGGTGCTGCCTGCTGCAGCCATACCACAGGAAGGTGCCAGCACCTGCCTGGCACATACCTAGCCTGGGGCCACAGTCTGCCCTTAGAAGGAACACAGCAGAATTATATTCTCTCAAAAATATTACAAGTATCAATGGGGTTTCATTGCTTCTGTGAGTTCATATAAATCAGAAAAATAATTCTATTTCCAATACATTCTACCATGTCTTGAGGGGACTGCACCAGTTGAAGGCAGAAGGGTCAGGACTTTACTCTGTGTTTTAGGGTATGTTATTTCAGCTCATCAATTTTCATTACTTTGTTTCTGCTCTTAAAAAGCATTTCATGTGGGTATTTTGACCTCAAAAACCAGCAGTCAGTATTACTCCCTGAAGTGTCATGGGAGGGGTGAAGGGCTGGTCTTTTCCCTGGTTATTATGGGAGTTTAGTACTTGACTACAGTTTGTGTCTGGCTAACGCACATTGTCTCTACAGCCATTACTTTCAAAGCATCTTTTTAATTTGCTCCCCTTCCTTAATGCATGTGCTTAAAGGTTTCTCATTATGCTTCCTGTCTCCCACTGAATGTACAGGCCTGTTCCCAAAATAAAGTCAAGCTCCTCACTGGCCACAGACTGTACTGGTCTACAGGTGTCCAGCTGTGGGCTGTTTTGTGTAAGAACCATAATTTAAACTAGTCAAGAGAACAGGGAAATGCCTCATCACTCCTTTTTTTCTTTCTGAATACTTTCAAGTGACAGGTCATGGAACAAAGCAGTTATAAAATGACCAGTATTATAATAACAAAGAAACTAATATTTATAATTAATTAAAGGTAACAAAGGAAGGATTAGAATCTAAAACAAGAGCTGAGATGCTGTTTGCAGCATCTGTATGTGGTGCACTGCTCCTCTCTCAGCATGAGACCCTCAGAGCGTGCTGGGGTGTGGATTGCAAGTGCCCCTCTCTGTGGTGCACTCCAGGAGGGGGAAATTAAATATGTTGTCAGACACAATTAAAAACTGCAAATGTTTATCCTTCTTAATTAGACTGTAGAACACTTATTGCCAACCTCCCCCAATGCTTACTGTTGAAAGCAAATTATTCTGAGAGCTTTTTAAATATAACTGTCTTACAACTTGCTGAAAATTTTCTCTCTTCTTCAGTAAGGCTGGTGGCGTGAGACTGACCGATAGATCCTATACCTGGAAGAGGGCTCACATAGAGTTTAAAATTAGACAACTAGCAAATGTATTTCAAAGTGAGCAATGGCCTTGAGCTGGTTTCAATCTACACATTCCTTCTCAGTGACTGGGAACATTCCCCATTGTGACAGTAAGATTATTATAGAGACTGGTAATGGGAATCACAGTGCTGATTGATTGAACCGTGGCTATACTCTGGTAAATGTAGTTTACATTAATATTGTGTTTTCAGTATGTTCTGTATCACTGATAAATCAGAAATCCTGTATAACACCTTCAAATGAGTAACTCTGACATTAAAACTCACACCCTTCCCCCATATCATATGCAAAAGAGAGTACTGGACTCCAACACTGTCTAATGGACTGGCCTGTCTAGTAATACCATTTTGGAAATATGTTGTTCATAAATTTACGTGTCTTTGAGTTTTGTCAGATAGTTTCTCATCAAAGAAACTTATTTAAACGCTAGCAGCAATGACAACTGGCAACTCTAATTACACTTGACAGAGTACAAGACAGTCTTTTTTTTCCTACCAGATGCTTCCACTGCTGCGTGCTCCCTCATCTACTAATTCCTGCCCCCGGTAGAACTTATTAAGACACGCACCTGTCATTTGGTATATCACAAATATCTGGCAAGACACGTAAAGTGTAGCAATGTGCAGCAGAAGTGCCAGGGTAAACAGCCTCCCTCTGTCATAGAAGACTACCTTCAGAAGTGAGGAGTGACGTGGGATAAATGCTTGTCACCAAGGTGAAGTGATGGATCGGCAGCGGAGGCAGGCAGGGGGTTGCATCCGAATGGGTATCAGGGTGCATCCCTGCCCACACATTTCAGGGCTGATGTGCTCCTGTGATCCTCAGACAGTCATGTCTGTGCCTTCCCTGCTCAGGTGTTCTCACAGACTCATGCTTGATTAAGCAGAGGAGGCAGACGGGATGATCTGGTGACTGCTGCAGTATGATACCACGAGGTACACTGGCTTGATGTTTCTGTTCCAGATAAATCACAGCATAACAATCTGTCAGCAGGCAGAGATACATTCTCCCATTTTTCTTCATTACTGTATGAATTTTTGTTTAATATCACATTAGTTTGCCTTCAATGTATAGAATAAACTGACCTAATTTTTGCTGCCAGACACAACGAGGGCAGAGCAAAGGGGTGTTCTATGGCAGAAGGAAAAACATCACATTTCAAATATCCTGGAACAATATTCCTGATGTGGAGCAAGATGATAAGAACAAGAAATGACTATACACTGATAAGGAGGTTGGTAGTGAAACTCTGGCCAGTTAAAGCATCCAGTTATAGGGAAAACACCAAAGCAATGCCTCACTAACTGTGAAATATTTTCCACTTGTCTCAGCTGCTGCAGGTGCTTACTAATGAATTCTAGAAAGCATTGACACATGCAGATCTTTAGATTAAGTTTGCCAGTGTTGTGTGCATATAAATCCACCATTTATGTGGGGAAGAGACACACATGGTGATGCTGATGGAGAGGCAAAATTCCTTTACCTTCATTCCTTCTTCCTAATGCATCTACCTCAAACCAAATTCACAATGCAAAAATTTAAATTGGACTTTAGAGCATTATGGACTGTTGTTTGTTCTGTTTTATAGAGAATGGGAATTTGGAAAGTCTAATTGAGCTATTCTGTGCCTTCTGATGAAGGAACATCAGTGCATCTCTTATTTTATGTGCTGCAGGCAAAACTCATGAGGTTCCTGATTGTTGCGAGTACTAACCCAGACCATGAGAGACAACCAACCAACAAGAAAGTAAAAAACAACCTACTTAGAAAGTTTTGGAGGGATTTTGGTAGTCTAGAGGGTATATTTTTTATATCTTTCCATCTCAAGAAAAAAGAGCTTTTATGATTACTAGTCCAGATATTTTGAGCCAAGAAGTAGCTGTAACATTTCAAAAATAGGTTTTATATGCTAAAAAATAATTCATATTTTAAGGGTCAGATATCTCAAAATCTTCTAGAATTGGAAGACTGGGATTTTTTCCTTTTCATTGGCATAAAGGTTTCTATTTCTAGCCATATCCAATATAGCATATATGGGGCATTAAAGCTCTGACATTTCTAGGCAAAGAAAATTTGTCACTGTTGTAACACTGATTCTTACCTTTCTAATAGATCACACAGGTGTCATTTTAGGAGAAATTCTGTGAAATATTCTGAAATAAAAAGGAGGAAATATTAGCTATAGGGAGCTGTTCCTATTTGGGGACTGTTGAAATAAAAGCTAAGTGATCAGGTTTGAGAAGCAAATAAAGTGGCTAAAGGTATATGATAAATTCAAATATAAGGTACCACTGTAATTCAACACCGCAACTCAAAATACGTCACTGTATATCTGCAGTCAGAGATCTGTATGTCAGCTCCGTTGATTGAGTATCAAGGGACTGGGAGAGGTGGCAAATACAAAACTCTAACAGGGGACAATTATGGGCAGATTGGTCCAGGGCAGTTGAGTGGAAGGTCCTGCTTCCCCATGTCTATGTCCCTCCCCCAGGAAAGGAGCCGATGTACCCAGGTCTCACTCCATGATGCTGAAAACTCATGGGGTGCAGAACCAGGTCGTGCCAGTGCTTTGTCTATCCCATAACCTCACCAGTCCCTGGGAACTCAGCAAAAAACCAGTCTGGAGTTCCACAACACCCTGCTTCTCTCTCCAGACATTTTGCTAATTTTTAACGGATAGCCTCATCAGTCAGGAAGGGTTTGAGTAACTGTTAACAGCTGTGCCAAAAGGGTTTCCCTGGCTCAGGACTGCATGAGGCTGGACAACAAAATCTCTGTCCCAAATCACACCCAAGAGAGCTCAGTTGCTGTATTGATTATTTGTTTACCCTGTTAGCACATGTTTCCGCTGTGGAGGTGAGGAAGAAAATACAGATGGGTTGTCTTATGTGCCAGCTGATGCAGACTCCCAGTGACAGTCAATGTGAAATAGGAGAAATTATTTTTTGTGATAGTTTTTGAGTGCTAAATGCATACAGAATGCATCTAGGTTTTTAACTTTGGGTAATTAGATTACTAAGTTGCCGTGATATCAAAAAGTAGACAACTACAAGTATATATAAATATATTCTATATATATGTATTATATAAAATATAATTTATATAAACTGATATAAGTATATGTGAGTATATAATACTGAACAGTCATTTTCTGGACTTTTTGCACATGTAAACACAGCCCAGGCCCCAGAGCCTTTACCGTATCTGCATGAACATACTGGTTTTGATGATAACGTACTCCCTAGTTTGTCCTCCCACTGGTTTACATTTCCTATAGCTAGTTTTTCAAACACAAAATGGCACCATAGACCTTAGGCAATTATTTCCAACATCTGGGTGTATTTATCAAGTGGAATCAAGTATTGGTCATCTGTAGAGAAGGTCTCAGCATTGCCTCACATTTTCCAGCTGGCCAGCTGGAGGAGAAGTGTATTGTTATCAGTGAATTGAAAGTTGGGTTTGCATTCTTGTTTTTAGACAAAACTCTGTTGTTCCACGTTTGCAATAAAAAACAGTCAAATTGCCTGCTTTTCTCAACTGCTGCCATTGACTTATTTGGTTGTTCTGTTTCAAATTTGGCACATCATGTTTTTATAATGCTTAGATCAAAAGAGTTAGTGTGAAAGGAGATAACTGCTTTGTATGACAAAGATTATTTGAAGATTCTAAGACTAAGTACTTAATACAGTTTCTGTATATTTTTTAGCTGCATGTCAGCTAACTCAGTCAGACCTAAACATCTCTTGCCAGGAGAATCCTGCTACTTTCAAGGATGAAAATTTCCTTCCTAGAATGATTTGCAGGCCCAGCATCACACCACTGTAAAGAGCCAGTGTTGGCTTTGCTCTTCAGCCTTTGCTGCTGAGGTCCTTAATGCCAGGGGGTCTTAAAGAATTGTGAAATCACTGCAGACTCGTGTCACTCTAATATAGCAAATGTGTATTACTACTTCTGCTTTACAGATGAAAGACACAAAACTAATCAGGGATTACCTGTGGGGAAACTATGAGTCTGTCTCCTGGTCTCCTTACTCTATGTCTTAACCACAGATCCATCACTACCGTGCATTTCAAGGATGTGTTTGTATTATTACTACTGCTTGTAATATCACTGCTTCAGCAGATGCCCTGTGTAACTGAGAGAAGAAAGTATTCTATCTCAAATTCTCCCCCCAGCTCCTCAGACCACATCCCGTATATCGCAACGCAAAAGGATTTTTGGGTGAAAAAAGCTATCTAAGAAGAAGCGTAACCAACTCCTTGACCATTCGCAAGGACAGACTTTCATTTCTGTAACGTGCATTCCATGTGATAATTCATCACGTATTTTCCCTGAAAAACCTCCTATGCAGCAGACTGCTTTCAGGAATGGAGCATAAAAAGCATAGAGAATTCATGGAAAGCTAAACCGACATTTTTATACTGATTTCCTCATATTTGTTGCTTGTTTTGTGCATATGTAGCCCCATTTCATGAGGTAGGAACAAACCAGAACCACGACAGAGTATCTCACAGCTGGAAGGTGTCTACCAGCCACAAGGTACCAGGTGAGCTGAGGTCCAAGTCCTCAACACCTCTCAGGTGCTGCTCCTCAGGGCAGTACAAGGACTGTGCTGCCACCACTGAGCCTTGGCCAAAGTGCACGGGCTCCACTTTGTCACATTCACTCAATTACCTAATATTTAAGCAACAGAGTCATCATTTTTGGTCAGTAAATGTCTGGCTGTGTCTTCCTTTCCCAGCTGGAGGGCAGAGTGTTGCATAGGACTGGTGGTGGGTCCTGCACCTGCAGCGAGGGGGCAGCCAAACAGGACACAGCTGGAGGAACTGAACAAACCAAAAGCTAGAAATACACTGTGAGACACTTCTATATTCTCCATCCATTACCTTATCACGTGATGTGTCCGGTCTGCTTTTAAATCATTTCAGAGATGTGACTTCTAACACTTTTTCTAGGGAAGCTATTTCACAGTCGATTAGACATCCTTGTTAAAATTTTGGCTGGATAGTCAACTCAGATCTCCATTTGCTCACTTTCTTGCCTCTGTATGCAATTATACCCCCAAGAAGTGCTCTAAACAATCTCCTAATGCCTCCTTGTTTGTATTTTTCTAGCACATGTAAACAATTGTACCAATTTTGGACACCAAGTAGGGCGTCTTAAAATATTTAGCTCTTAGGCTCTTTCTCCATGGATCACCCCTATCGCCCTTATGTTAGGCATTTTATCCTTAAAGTCCTTTAGAATTTGTCACCATCTTCCCAGGTAGACTGGTGCCAAGGTCTGCATGCAAGCTGTAATTTGTACAACAAAGATTCCATATTCATAATGCTTCCAGGCTGCACATAGTTTTAAATTCTGCTCAGTGTCCTACTTTCACCAGTAATTGTATCTTTTTCTTTCCTACCTTATACAGAAAGAGAAGTGAGCAGCTTTTCAGTTTAATTAGTTTGATTTCTGAGAGCTTAAATATGCAAAACTGTAAAGAACTGCAAGGTTAAAAGATTTTCCTGGGGTCCATAGAACAGCAAAGAAAAATAAACATATTTTGCTTATAAAGTAGAAGCAATGCTAAAAGGGATATTAAAATATTTTCCTCCATTTGTTTTCTTAAAGCACAGAACTGCTTTAGGAACATGTGTTTGTCACAGTCACTCCTAAAATAAACTACACATAAACATATTCATAGCACTATCCAGATATTTTTCATGACAACCTGACAGTCAGATGTCACAGACAAGATGCTGTCTGTTGGTACTCAGAACATTTGGTGTCACTGCATGGCAGGAGCTCTCTCTGCATAACAAAATGCGTATGGTCTCCATAGGTGCTGCTTCTAATGTTTGACTTCAGGATGGTTTAGAGCAGTCAGGATGAAAATAACCTGGGATGATTCTGTGTAATTATTAATGAGAAAAACTATGATGAATATATGAAATATTAATGTTATTAATAACAATAATTTGGACTAAATTATGCAGACACTCAAGTTAGAACCTTGCTAAAAACCAGTCAAGCAAGTAAAACAAACAGTCAAGCAAGTCAAGACATGCTAAAAAAAATACAAAATCATTGTCAAATAAATATCACAGGATCACCTGGACTCTCCAATTTTTCACAAAAAAAGATAGCTACTTTTTCCCTTTAAGTGAGAAGCATTTTTGAAGTACTCTAACTGGTATCATATCCATCTTCTCCCCTCATTCAGTACAGTCAGATAAAAAATATGAACAAGCATGTGAGGAAAAAAAATATGAAAACCATAGATGATATCTTTTTATGAATAGCACGGTAGAATCCAACTTTTGAATTACATCAATTTATTACCTTTTCATACTGTTCTATCACTTGAGGATATTTTCACCTCTGAACTTTTCAGCAAAATTTTACTCTCCTCAATATTTATTTCCTACTGTCTGGTTTCCATCTTCCTGCTGCTTGACATTCCAAAATCTAAAACACTGCCTGCATGCTGCAGCTCACCTAGAGCTACTGATCTGTATTAACAGATCAGTGTTCCCTCTTTCACCCAAGCTCTTCTCCATCAGAATGGGGCAGGGCACAGAGGAAGGCTGAAGTTTTCTTTAAGCATGTGCTGCACAATGGGAGCTGAATGCAGGTCACATTGTGTTCTGAGCTGCTTCTGTGAGAGAGTGAGCAGGGACTGCAATTTCAGGGGATGGTCTGATTAAAGCAGATAAGCCTTTCATCTCTATTTGGATACTTGCTTTTAGATTGCAGTGCACTAAGCTGCTCTGGAAAGCATCTGGACAAGAGAGACCCAAGCACCTTTAAGGCAGGAGATAAGGATGAGTTTAAAGAGGAAAAGAAGATCTTTTTTTTATTATTCTTTCAAATGGATCTTTTGATTTTTTTTTTTTCTGAAAGGAAAGAGGAAAATATTGACATGGGATCATAACTCATAAAACAAAGAAGAGATTCACAGAAGCCATGTCTTCAAGGTTTGTTATTAAACAAACCCAGTGACAACTCTTCCCTTTGCACAATGTCCCACATGATTCATACCTGCTTATAAACTGCCAGAACCTGTACATGAGAAGACAAACACCTGAATGGGCCTCTTCTGAATGGGGTTTACCTGAAGGCTTTTTTCTGGATGTTTCTTTTGAGTACTTTTGAATGTCAAAAGGAACTTGTTAGTGAAAATCATCCTCAATGTGCAGCAATCATAGGCAGAAGGCTACAGGCACCTCCTGATGTAGTGCTGGCAGCAACAGCAATGCAATGCCACCATTTTTCCTACGTGATGTGGTGTAAGGCTGGGTTGGCTAATTTGAATGGGATAAAAATTCAGCCATTCCTACAGATGGACTATATTTAAACACTTTTTCTTCCCATGGAAATTCTTTATGTCATATTTGAGTGAATTTACTTTGGCAAAATTCCTGCTTTCCTGTGCTTTCTGTAAACTTTCCAGTTATTAAATCTGATGCAGGTGTTCACAGACAGCACATTTCAATACCACTTTTTTTCTATATCAGGTCTTCTATCTTACTGAGCAGTGTCAAACTCAAAAGCCTTGCCACAGCGCATGAAGCAATTTGATGACTAGCTATCTGTCACATTTGTTCTGTCCATCTTTCTGCACAGACAGCTGTCTGCAGTACAGCCTGTGATGCTGCTGCACACACAGCACATCCCTGCTGCTGATGGGCTGTGCTGACTGCCAGTGACAAGTGCTGGGCAGGGCCCGGGGAGTGGGTGTCTCTTCCCTGACCACTGGGAGGAAGAGACCTTCTGTCAGCATCTCAACACTTCATTTCCACATCCCCAGATGAATCCAAATGTCACTGAGTCTTAGATATTAGCTACCAGTTGTCAGCAACATTTTCATAAACAGACCTATATGCTGGGTGGCTCAGAAAAAGCATCATGATTATCAACGAAAAAATCCTTCAAAATAGTGCATCAATTACAACTAAAACCTGCCTAAAATGAACATCTAAAATGTTCAGATATTTAGAATAGATAGAAATGTTCTCCTCTGATAAGTCTGTGAGTGTTTGACCGTTTCCATTTTGTGCAAGGTCAAAATGAAAGAAACCTGAATATTGTCTTAAGTGATGAAAAGGTGAACATATAGGTGAGAACTAAGATGAAACTGCTCTACTGTGAAGATCTTGTCTAATATGCAATTTGTATTCTTTCCAATACTGCTTTCCTAATCTTAACTATAGAAAAATTAGCATTAGAGAAAAGCTTTGTGATCCACTGAGATGGACACCCAGAAAATAATAACCATTAATTCAAAAAATGAATTAGCCTGTAATTCATCATAACTTCTCAACTCTAGATAGTTAAGAAAACTCTATACTCTCAGTCCCCCCCCCCCTTTCTTTTTGCTCCTTAGTTTTCATTAAAGTCACTTCTATTTCCCTTTAAGACCTTCAGGTTGTGTTTAGCAAAGTGGATGCTTTATGTACAGGGCTCCTTGAGTAACCCCAAATGCCCACGAGCTCTCTTGTAATTAGCTCTGCTAGTGTGACTCTGCATTTTAATTTGAATACTTGACTGATCTTACTCCTTTGCTGAGAGGTGGCCTTCATACATGCTTATTGCCGATATGGAGAAAAAAAAATAAAATAAAAAAAAATTCCTAATTGTGTTTTCTTTTTACCTTAGAGTTTTGGATTCAAATTGGTTACCAGGTTTTAAGAAACCTTCAAGTATTCTATGTTTGAGTTCCCGTGTTTAACACTGCCATGAGACCAAGGAATGAATACACCAGGGAAAAAGCGAGCCCTCTTTGTGCCAGTTTTCCCAGTCTAAATCAGTTTTCCGGATTCTGTCAAGGGACTGTGCTGGTGACAGCCATTAACATACGCACACAGAAACCCTGATATCATTAGTGTTTGGCAGGTGTGCAGTTCCTATTCAGTGTTGATAACCCTGAGACTGGTGTGCTTCCCACAGCAGTCCATGGGAGTTCGGAGCTGTTAGCAAGGAACAAGGTCCAGGACTCGTATTTCAGACATACACAACATGCAAAGTTGCTGAGAGAAATCAGCATCAGTGGGTGTGCAGGACCATACATTTTAATGTAAATTTACTCTCTCACTGAGTTTATGGTAGTGATCATGAAAGACGGGGTAGAAGTAGGTTGCCAGTAACCTTTCACCTCCCAGCAGCCAACAGGAAGCTAACACGCATTTAAACAGTTCCTCCTTCTGGAACTACAGCTGCTTGGAGAGATAGGTGCAAATATGCTTGGCAGATAATGCTGTCAACACTGGTGAGCAGGGCTGCCCTGAGCCAAAAGAGCAAAGTTCTGGAGCCAGTTCCCCCTGTGAAGTCCTGGGGCTGGAATAAAGCTTGAATAGCCCAAGCTGTGCTTTGCTAGTAGCTTGACATCTTCAAAAAGTAACCCCCTGTGCCTCAGAAAGGTAGCTGCTGTAGGTTAAAGTGCTGTCAGACCCTATAGTGAGGGGTGATGATGTCCCCCATGGCAGTGAGAGCTGGACTGGGTAAACACTGACAACCCAGAGTGTGGAGCAGTCCATGCTACTGACACTCAGCACATGCAGCTTTGTAATGCAGCACAGGAAAGGCTTCACAAAGCTTTGCCAACCATTCTCCTCTGTATCCACCAGCCCTTGGCAAGCCCACATTTGGCTTTAAGAATGTGATAGTCACTTGCTGTCAAAGGCCAAAGAAGTCACTGTGGGTTTGGACATCTTCTGAGAAACAAGAATCAGAACTGTACACATAAAATGTAAAATCATCCTTACTTGGCCAGCTTGCTTACAGAGCATCACAGGAGCACAGAGTAAGTAGCTAACGGTGCCTAATCCAGTAGCCTTTGGGCTACTTTCAATACTTTGAGTATGGAATCTCTCCCCTTTGTAGAGCTCTTGTAGTCATACCTTTTTTCTCTGGTAAACCCTGAGCTGCCACATGCCTCCCCTGTG
Organism: Pseudotriccus pelzelni; assembly: GCA_035584735.1. Lineage (NCBI taxonomy): Eukaryota > Metazoa > Chordata > Aves > Passeriformes > Tyrannidae > Pseudotriccus > Pseudotriccus pelzelni. The sequence goes on along the minus strand of JAWMRA010000041.1, from coordinate 14,881,827 downwards.
CTTAGCAGCAATGTGCCTGTACTCTGCCCTGCAGGGGAAGGAACTACGGTGATTTAGGGAACCATGATTCCTATGCTGGATCTGACATGTGGCAAAGCAATAAAGTCCTTCCTTCTCATTATTGACATCCATGGGGTTGTCACACAGGTCCAGCCCATTACTGAACATGTCTTTGAATGCACGTGGACACAAACACCAGGAAAATAGCTTTCAGCTCAACCTGCATCCTCTCCCCAGGGATGTCATATTCCTGATTAGTTGATACCACGGATAGACTTCACTTACTTGTCAAACAAGCTCTGCTGCTTGATGAAATGAACAAATCCACTTCCAGCCTCAGAGGGAAGTTTAACTTGCTCTTTCTTTAAATTAAGTCTGCACTGCCTCAAACGTCTACTAAAGTGTCAGCAGGTACATTCCAAAAATGACATCTACAAAAATGACTGATTTCCCCTCCTGCTATTCTCTGTTCATCCATGTAGAATCTAATTTTGAAAAATAAAGTTATCTACTAATAATGGTGATCTAATCTTTATTCTGAGATTTGACAATCTGCAGGGCTGGCTCTAACAGCCTGGGTGAAGTGATTACCACTCAGTAATATACCAAACATGGGGCAGATCCACACTTTGTCCAGCTATTTTCCTCTAGACTATTCAATAAAGGCAAAGATTTATGCTGTGGGATTGTCCAGTCATGTAGCAAAAAATCCTAGATTTTTTTCGTAGTACTGTGAAAATTAGTTGCATAATATGCTGAAAATCTCAAACCTGTCTTTATTTGAAGGGTTGTGTCCACTTTTCACTTCTTTTTATGTTGGTGACAGCTTAATAAAATTTACAGCAAATATCAGCCTTGGCCAGCAACAAAGCCCCACGCAGCCGCTCACTCACTGCTCCTCCAGCAGCATGTGGAGAGAATGGGAAAAGTCAGAAAACTCAATGGCTGGGATAATGACAGTTTAATTGGACAGAAAAGGAATAAAATAATAACGATGATAAAAGATTTCAAATATAGAAAACAAGTGATGCTCAGTGCAATTGCTAATCACTTGCTGACTGATGCCCAGGCAGTGCATCAGGCAGGCACTGATCCTCAGCAGTGCCCCCGGCCAACTTCCCCCAGTTTTACATGCTGAGCATGATGCCACATGGTATGGAATATCCCTCAAATGATCTACGGTCAGTGGTCCTGCCTCTGTTCCTTCACAACTCCTTGTGCCCCTCCAACCTTCTCTCTGGCAGGGCATAGGAAGCTGAGAAGTACTTGACTTATCACAAACACTACTTAGCAACAGCTAAAGCATCAGTGTGTTATCAACATGAATCTCATACTAAAACCAAAATACAGCCCTGTACCAGCTACTAGCCAGAAAATAATCTCTATCCCAGCCAAAAGAAGGACAGCACCCTTCAGCGAGACCATTTGGCTTTGGAATATATTTGACCCCAGTTAAATGCCCTTCACTTGGTTCCCACAGGAGACATGCCACTCTGAACACCCCTTGGCACTGCTCTGCCCCTCTCTTCTCAGGGAGGTTTGCAGTACTGCTTTCCATGCTATTATGTTAGAAATCTCTCAATAGAAACAAAAATTCATCATCAGGTTTGTTAAACAAGGAAAAAGGGTGTTGAACACACAGATGTGGGAAGGTGTGGTGCATTCCTGTGTGGTCCCAGCCCAGGATGTGCCCAGCACTGGCTCCTCTGGCTACTCAAACTGCTGTGTCAGCACTCAGATTCATTTGCTGATGGGGTCCCCTCTGCACCAGGACCATGGTTATCTCCTGGGGGTCTGGACTGGAAAACCCCTTTTCTGGACACAGCACTGAGCTGCTCTGTGTTTCACAAGTCCCACTACTGTAGAAGGGATGAGAAATTAATTTTTTAAGAGGCCAAATTTCTTTGTAGTTTTGTTTTGTTTTTTTCCATCAAATAAAAATTATCTCCCCACTCTAAATGAAATAGAAATGCAGTGAATGGGGTTTTTTGCCTGAATAAGTATAAATCTAGGTGTGATATTGTGTGTTTAGAGATTTCTGTTTTGAAGTGTTTTCCAGCCTGCATGCAAATTTTGGTTTATAAATTTATTTCGTTTCTGTTAAATTCTGCAGTTATATTTTATCAAGACAATTCAAAAAATTTTCAGAATGAGGTCTATTAGTATGTTTCTACTATTCATAAACTATTTAATGATATATGCCAGATGGTACAAAGAGATGATCACTTCAATAACTAAATTTTCCAAAGAAGGCTATCCTACACTACTCCTGCATGACACCTTAAAACAGTTTTTAAGAGGGAAATTTATGATGATTTGAAAAGACTAAGACATTGTATTGTAGGAAAGGTAAATCAATCTGTCTTTCAATTCACTTAATGCTATGAAACTCTATAGCTCTCCTCATTTCTGCTTCTTAAAATATCAGGCAGCAAGAAAAGTGAGAAATAAATGGCTGCTGTTTATGAAATTATGACTTTACTGAGGCTTCTGTTCTCCCCGGCAGCTGCTCAGTATGTAAAGCTGAAGTCTTTGAAGCTGTGGCTCAAGGAGGGCCTTGGCACCCAGTACATCATCCTGCCAGCAACAGGCAGGGCTCGACACACACTGGCACCAACACCACCTGAGCCCAAAGGCACAAGGCAGAGCTGGACCAAGAGCAGGTAAAGCCAAGAGGGAAGTCTGGACCCAAACCTGCTGGTGGAGAACTGCAGCACAGACTGCAGGATCAACTGAGCCTGAGAACATAGAAGACAAGTCTGCAAGTAGGTTGACTGCCTGGCCACCCATCATCCCACAAAGCACAGCAGATCCAGACTGGAGGTATGAGGTCCTTTGGATACAGAATGAAAACCCCATTGGTACTGCAGCTGCAGTCAGCAAAAGAAATTTACCGATGACATTTTATAGCGCAGTGAAGAAAATAAAAACTCTTTTTCTCCCAAAGATTGATATATTGCAATCTTCCTTTACTAGATATGGACTGCAGCTTGGATAAAGTTTATCAGAGGGCTGAACTGTTTGGTGAAACTGGATATGCACCAGTTGAAAGAAAACTATTTTCAGACATTTATGGAGATGATAGCTATCTGTGAAAAAATGGAACAGTAGCAAAATACACTAATCTGAATGGATCCCACTTTCCTCCACGAATGTATCTGAGATTACTCGAAAAATCCTTAAAAATTGCTTGGGTGTTGTGCTTTCAATAAATGCAGAACTTTTCCTTCACTGATCTGTGTTTATCATATCCTGGATAAGAAAGTTAATGCTGGTTTTGCTGATTTGTGTAGTTTAATTTTAAATTCAAAACACACATACAAACCCGTCTTTTTTAATAGAAAGATTTAACTAAAATCAGGCAACAAAGAGTTCATCTCCTGTGACTGAATATATGAAAGTTATATCCATAGCAGTTTATTATTATCTTCCTAGAGATAAAGTACTATGTTTTACTCATCCTGCTGTCACAGAATCACAGAATGGTTGACGTTGGAAGGGACCTTTGACCAAGTCCAAGAAGAACCACCTACAGCAGGTTGCTCAGACTCATGGCCAGAAGGCTTTTGAATATCTCCAAGAATGGAGACTGCACAACCTTCCTGGGTAGTCTGTGCCACTCCTTGGTCACTCCCACAGTGAAAAGGTGTTTCCTGATGTTCAGAGGGAACCTCCTGGTTTCAGTTCGTGCCAGTTGCCTCTGATCCTGTCATTGGGCACCACTGACAGAGCCCAGCTCTGTCATGTACAAAGATGAGATCCCCATAAACCTCTTCTTCTCCAGGCTGAACAGTCACGCTCCTCACAGGGGTGATGCTCTAGCCCTTTCATCACCTTTGTGCCCTCCATTGGACTCTCCTCTATGTCCATGTCTCTCTTGTACTGGGGAGCCCAGAACTACACATAGGACTCCAGATGTGGCCTCAATAGAGTTGAATAAAGCAGAAGGATCACCTTCTTCAATCTGCTGGCAATACTTTGACAACTGCAGCCCAGTATCGTGTTAGCCTTCTTTGCAGTGAGGGCATCTTGCTAACTCATCTTGAGCTTAGTGTCCACCAAGATCCACAGATCATTTTCTGCCAAGCTGCTTTCCAGCTGGGTGGTCCTGGCACACAATGGTGTCTGCAGTTGTTCCTCCTCAGCTGCAGGACTTTTAGTGTTCATGTTGATCTTTGTGAGGTTCACACCAGCTTATTTCTCCAGCCTGTTGAGGTCTCTCTGAGTGGCAGCACATCCCTCTGGCACATCAGCCACTCCCAGTTTTGTGTCATCAGAAACTTTCTGAGGGTACACTTTATCCTGTCACCCTAATCTTTAGTGGAATTGTGAACAGGATAGGATGCACTACTGACCCCAGAGGTACACCACAAGTGACTGACCTCCATCTGCACTTCATGCCCCCAGTCACTACTCTCTGGGCATTGCCAAACAGCCAGTTTTCAACCCACCTCACTGTCTGCTCATCCAGCCTGTACCATCAGCTTCTTCATAAGGATGTTGCAGCAGTGCTCTAAGACTCACTGAAGTTCAGGCAGATATCCACTGCTCTCCCAACATTTACCAGGACAGTCATTTAATCACAGAAGATTATCAAATTGATCAAGCGCGACTTACCCTTGGAAAATCCAGTCTGACTGCTCCCACTGTCATTGGAGATGTTTGTCTTACGTTTCCTTGTGCAGGACTATGAGTCTGGCACCTTTGTCTTTGCATACATTCTTATTTGCAACAGTATGTACTACTGACCTGAAATTTTCTATTCATCTTTTACTGCTGATATTGTGTATTTCTTCCCATTTTCTTTATGTGGTCTTCATTTGTGGTGGCTTTCCCAGTTCCTAATCAGCATGTCTTGTGCCTCTTTTATGTACCCAGCTACTTCAGAAAGAACACTGTTTATATTCAGCATATTTAAGGCACTGCAGCAATGTATGTTGCAATAAAGACTAATCCAGTTAATGAAATGGATCTTAGGTTGAATTACAACTGCCCAGGTATTAATGGGTTTGTTGTACCGGTACACCACGGGATGGGTACAGATCTCCTCTCAAAGTTCTCATTTATGGGGTTGCCATTTACAGCTAGATGACAACTGCAGTTTATAAACTCATAGCCAACACCCTGGGTCTTAAATTTCACTACTGCTTTCCATGTACCTTATTGCCGTACAGTTTCTGTATTTCGCTTTCATTGTTCCCTGCCTGCTTTTTTTTCCAGACTAAATCTCATTTTATTGCCTACTTATACCTCTAAATTCTGCAGGTCTCTTTTTATTATTTTACCATCTATCCTGGGTTTTGCAACACCTTACTATTTAGTGTGATCTGTAAATTTAATTACTGTCATGTTTGCCAAAGACCATAAGGAACCAAGTCAGTTATATGGCCAAAAAAGAAAAAAAGGAAGCCTTTATTATGCTATAAATGCTCTGCTAAAAATCCAACTCAAAAAAGAAATATTATACATTTCTTGGCCTTCATAGAAGTAATTGCAAAGGGACTTAGATGTTTTACCCACATCAATTGTGTCACTTTAAAAAAAAATTAAAATGCATTATTACCAAAGTAAATATTAAAGTGGTGAAAAATAGCAACTTAATTCCCTTCAATACAACTAAAATAAGATGAGCATTCACAGTCCACACTTTGCAATGACTTATAAATTAAACCTACCACAGTATTACTAAAGTAGAATTGCCTCAAATTGTTCCACACATTAAGGGCAAATGTAGGCAAACAAATAATAACTGATTTTATTTAGTGTCTGGTTTTTTAATTATTATTTTTCTTTCTTAGTATTTGCAGCATGTGTTATGTGTATAGCACAATTGTCTAATGCCTCAACAACATTTGGGCAAAGTCTATAATTCTATGTCATTATTATCTCTGAACTATTATGAAACTGGTAGGAATTAGAGCAGAGCAACCTCCATCATTCGACCAGGAACAACAGTAATTACAATTTGGTCTCTGACTGAGGTTAGAACAGATAAATTGGGCTAGATAATTATTACCATTTCTCAAATTCATCATTAGCTGTAACTGCATTTCTAATGCAGAAGACCAGATTACTGGGTCTGACCATGATAGCTGCCCCTGACTTACGCTACAGCAGCATTACTAAGCTCTCTCCTCTTTAATCAGACCTCTTGTTCTTAAAGAGCACCACCTGAGGTACACTAATAGGTATTAACTTTTACAAAGTAATTCAAGACTTTGAAAACCCATTTTCAGTGTTCAGCCTGAATACATGTTCCTGATACTGTTCTCCATTGCAAGGGAGGAGAAAATCCCCTTTTCAAGTAAAACATATGCATATGTAATTTGGTTAATGAAAGTGTGTAAATTAAGATGTGCAATTAAGCAAGTTATGAATGTGCCTTACCGCCACTAACATCAGCGTCTGGCCCATAAATTCAGAGTGCATGTAAATTTCTCCATGGAAAAGTTGATTTTATATCCTTGGTTTAACTACAGTTAGGATTTATTTCCTCAACTGATTTTGCCTGTAACTATATTCCAAACACCAGCATCTTACTAACAGAGAGATGCAAACTTATGAGTGCGAAAGACCAGCCAAGTGTTATGAGCTGAGGGAGCTCAGGGCTGGTGAATTGTCTTGGAAGCCTGAGCCCCTACAGCTGCTCAGGTCAATGTCTGTCTGTCCTGCAAGGACTCTTGGACAGGATGTAAGCAAAACCACTCCCATATTGCCCAGGGGGTAAAACACAAAACTTAAGTGGCTTTATCCAGTTGCCCAAACAGAGGTGTCCAGTGCCACGTAAAAAACCCAAGGGTTTGGGTATCGTTCATACAGAGCCCATGGGGATGACACAGGATCCCCCTTCCCCTATAAATCTGTGCTTCTCTATGGAGGCAGCTGGATGGTCTAATGTGGACACCCAAAGGTACCACAAAGGGGGTTTGATGGCTGCAAGTATAGCTTTTCACAGTGCTCCAGACATCACAATGGCTGCCAAGTTTCAGAGCGCTTAGGCACATTATTTTACACCTTTGGTAAATGTTTTTATCTACTTTTTTAGAAAGATATAACTGACACAGACATAGAAATAGCAAATTGTCCTAATCAATACAAGCGCCTACTATCAGCTTAAAAACTGCTAAGTGTTAATTATGAGACACCACAAACACATCACTCAGGCAGCTCCTCAGCAGAAGTTCCTGTGCTCCACTCAGCTCCCAGCCCACGCTCCCTCCCTCTCTCCTCTGCTCCCTCCCTCCATCTCACCTCTCACTCAGTAACAATTGCTTTTGTGAGACATTTATCATTCCACGGTTTCAAGTTTCTCACTTGAAGTTCTGCCCTTCAAACTCTCAAATGAAGTGACAGCTAATTTCTGCTCTCACTCACCTAGGCACCACATAAATGGTGCTTCTCACTCCAAAAGTACTCAAGGAGACTTCTGATGGGCTTTGACTTGGGTATGTTTATTAGCCTCCCATGGAAGGTAGCACAGACGTTGGGGCATGGGAAAGAGATTATGTAGGATGTGTGAGGGGGGAACTCTACAGAAAACTACAGCACAGTGGCCTCCAGGAAAGAAGATACCTTGCAGAAAATATGAAGTGAAATGGTATAGATGAGAGAGAGCGAGAGACACAGTGAAACCCATCAAAGACATGCACTGACACTGTCTTTCTGGAAGGTATTCAGATGCCATGGTGATAGGCATGATGATCAGGGTAGGTCACAGAAAGCTGTAAACTAATCCCAGTCTTTCTTCAGGTGCAACCTGCTCAGGATGGTCCTGGAGGGCTCTGGTGCATTGAGAAGCTTGAGGAGCACCTGAGGATGGGCAATGGCCAGAGGCTGGGTGAGACCTGCCAACAGGAATTCACAGAGCACAAAATCAAGCACTTATTTCTATCCTTCATAGACAGGCACCAGACACATGAGAGACAATAGAAAAACTGGTGTGTTACAGAGTGGTCTGATGAACATGCTGCAGCTGTCACTCAAACGTCTCCCCTCTGCTCAGAGACCAGCCGGCCGTGGTCAGTGGTTGTGCTGAGCTGCTGCCACCCATGAGGGGGTTGCAGGAAAACTTCAGCATAAGCTGAGTTAAATGTGTTTTCAGGAATTACCATCAACGTGTGGCATGAGCAGAGCCACAGAAATATTCTGTGACTTGCCCAGTTCTTCAGTTCTGACATGTGGAAGTTAGATGAGGTTTTGAAAGCCTCAGCCCTCCCTGCCACCTGCTGAGAAATTAAAAATTATTGCAAATGATTTATACATTGAGAGAGTTGACTTGCTTAGTTTTATAGATAACAATATTTTAGCTATTCTAATTATAAGTGGTAATTAGGCAGCTGGACCAGATCAGTGTTGGAGTACAAACACCTGCTTATGTGTTTCCAGCTGTTCTCCACTGAAATTATTAACAAATATGTTGCACAGACATTTTGCAGGCATTTCATGATCACTGCCATTTTCTTTTTCATTTCTGAAAAACAGGCTGTGCTCCAGAGCTTTCTAGGGAAAGAAAGCGGGTGCTGGGGCAATGATATAATTTAGGAATTCACCAACCTTTCATTCTTTTGTGCAATCACTTTTCACACCTGAAGGAAACATAGCATGAAAAGGAGACAGAGGTAGTAGATACTGAAACAACAGCTTAATTCAAATGGATGAAGGCAGTTTATTCATTTCTAAATGAGAGAAGATGCCAAAAGTCTGCTGTAAATCTGAATGTCAAAATTGCTCAGAGCTCACTCTACCTCCACAGAAGCAGCAAGCTTTATGTGCAGCTTTCTGATGCTTACAACACTATTCACAAATATTTCTAAGCAAAGATTGCAGTCACCTATTATCCTGGTTATTCCAGAGGTACTTGGGGGCTGGCTGAAAGCAGAGCCTGGCTGTGCTGCGCTTTGAACAAACAAAGCCACGGAGACAGTCACTGTCTCACTGGTTTTGCTTTGCTATTGTTTTGCTGAAATGCAATTTAAAATGTGATGCAGTCCTCCTGGCTATTAAAAACAGAAGAAAATACTGTGTCTTGGTTTGTGCCAGTTTGTTAGATGGGTTTAGGGCAAGCAAATACAAATGAAGCTACATATTTTTACATATTTAGGACAAATGTTTAGTTACATCCAGTAACTGATGTGAGATACTCCATTCATTTGAGGTTAGAAGCATTTATTCAGAGAGCTTCAAGTGGGGAGGTGATGGAGGTGTTGGGGAGGGATGATGATGTGCCTGAATGACTCCCCATTTGTTCTGCCTCAGGGAGACCTCTCGAACATCTCAAGTGAAATTCCTGAAACTCATCTCTTCATTGAAATACAAATAGTTTTCTACTCTTCTTTTGCACTAGGACCAGTCGTCTGGTACTGAAGGTGAACAACATCGATATGGCTATATCCCACCTCTCTGACATGCCTCCCAGAAGTGTCCCAGAAATGCATCTTTTGGAGATGTGCTTCCCTGTGCTGCCCTGAAACCAACAATTCCATGTGCTAATGAATATGAACATGAGCATAGTATTTAAGAATTCTAGAATATGCTATGATATATTTAAGAATATCTAGAATGCTAGAATATGGATATGAGCAGTAAAGATCAGGTGCATGACCACCTGTGGAACGTGGATATGTGTAAGACTGTGGGACCTGATAAATTGCATTCTGGAGTCTAGAGGGAATTGGCTGATGTAGTTACCAAGCCACTCTTCACAGTATTTGAAAAGTCATGGCAGTCAAGTGAAGTCCCAGGTGAAACATTTTACCCATATTTAAAAAGGATAGAAAGGGAGGACCATGAAAACTATTGACCTATCAACCTCATATCTGTACGTGGGAAGATCATGGAACAGATCCTCCTAGAAGCTCTACTAAGGCACATAGAGGACAGGGAGGTGATTTGGTGAAGCCAGCACAACTTCACCAAGGGCAAGTCTTGCCTCACCAACCTAATGACCTTCTATGATGGATTCTACATCAGTGGACAAGGGAAGGGCTGCAGATGTCATTTACTGGGGCTTCTGTAAAGCTTTTGTCACAGTCCCCCATGACATTGAAAAGATATGGATTTGATGAGTGGACTGTTCGATGTATAAGAAAGAGGGTGGATGGTCACATCCAGAAGGTAGTGGTCAATGGCTCATCAATGGCAATGGACATCAGTGACAAGTGGTGTCCCTCAGTGGGTTCTGTACTGAGATCAGTGTTACTTAATATCTTTATTAATGACATAGACAAAGGGATTCAGTGCACCCTCAGCAAATTTGCAGATGAGTTGAGTGGTGTGGTTGACACACCTGAAGGGTGGGAGACCATTGAGAGGGACCTGGATGAGCTCAGAAAGTGAGCCCATGGGAAGCTCATGAGGTTTAATAAGACCAGGTCCAAGGTGCTGCACCTGGGTCAGGACAACCCCTGGTATCAATACAGGCTGGGGGATAAACAGATCAAGAGCAGCCCTGCCAAGGGGCACCTTGGGGGTGCTGGTGGATGAGAGACTGGACATGACCTAGCAGTGTGAACTCACAGGCCAGAAAGCCAAACGTGTCCCGGGCTGCATCAAAAGAAGGATGGACAGCAGGGTGAGGGAGGGGATTCTGCCCCTCTGCTCCGCTCTGGTGAGATCCCACCTGGAGAACTGCATCCAGCTCTGAGGTCCCAAGCACAGGAAGGACACTGACCTTTTGGAGCAAGTCCAGAGGAGGCCACCAAGATGATAGGAGGGACAGAGCACCTCTCCTGTGAGGAAAGGTTGAAATGATTGGGTTTGTTCAGCCTGGAAAAGAGAAGGCTTAACAGTGACCTAACTGTGCCCTTCCCGTACCTGAAGGGAGCCTACAAGAAGGATAGAGAGTGACTTCTTACAAGAGCATGTTGTAACAGGACAAGGGGGAATGGATTCAAATTGAAAGAAGGTAGGTTTAGATTCAGTATTAGGAACAAATAATTTACTCTGAGAGTGGCGAGGTACTAGAATGGGTTGCCCAGAGAAGCTATGGATGCCCCATCCCTGCAAGTGTTCAAGACCAGGCTGGATGGAGCTTTGAGAAACCTGGTCTAGTGAAAGGTAGAATGCATATCCAGGAAAGAAAGTTTCTTTTGGTTTAGACAGCAGGGCATCAGAGTGAACAGTGTGCCTGTGGTGGCTTAGTCACAGCTGGTCCAAGCCATGGAAAAATCATTACTCTTCTCTGTACCATAGGCAGAAACAAGGCTTGAGATGACCAGAGAGGCAATTTTTAGGATGATAAAACTCACTGCAAATCATCACTTTTCATTACTTCTTAAAATATCTGCCAATATCATGATACAGCTTCTTAAAATCTCTACCATGCGATTTCTGGCACAAGGGTGACCCTGGCAAGTTTCTCAGACAGCAGGATTTTGTTCAGTATCTCTCTGCTGTGTATCAGTTTGTCATGAAATGTTGAGCATGTGTTGTTTAATGTCAGACAGAAGCACAGCTTGGCTACTGCTTATTCTCCTACACCATTTCCCTTCTCGTCAAAGCCTGCTCATTTCCTGAGCAAGTGTTCATTTCGTCTGTGTGCTTGCAGTAAGCACCGAGCAAAATTTACCCATTCTAACAGAACCTCTTGGGAAAAACCAACACAATTATAATTTTATGACTAATGAATTTAAAATTACCCCAGGAGAAGTGGCTGGCAACATCAAAAGGAAAACCGTGATGTATGATGACTTTCTGTTTACCTGCCTCTGCAGAGCATGTTGGGATACATCCTCTAGCAGAGATATCATCTCCTTTGGGATTATGGAGGAAACATACTAAACACTCACTTCAGATTTAATAGAGAAGGAGACTTTTCCCAGGTAGCAGATCTCATATATATAAAGTACTTGTCTGTAGCCACCAGAAGCACTGATTTCTGTACTTGTGAGATTTCTGTATGTTTTGATTCCTTCAGAATAAGACAAAGTAAAAATGTTTTGGCTTTGCAAGATCCAGGAATACAGGCATCTGTGACACTTCTGAAAGATGAGTTCTAAATATAAACCCTGCAGAACTAGAGAGGGATAATCATGACAAGCAAAGATTTTTGTTTTCTAATAACAAATGGCAGCTGGATTAAGACATCAGGTCACCCATGCCTGGAGCACTTACTCAAGTCTTTCATTTCCTAAAGTTCAACTGGCAGCAAGGGTCTCTGAGTTATTTTGATGTCTGGTATTATTTTGATGTCCTTGTGGTATGCAATAAATATTCTTTTCAAAAATGCAGTTCAAACTATTCATGCAGCAAAAAATATTCAAACCACAGTTCTGATAGTCTGCAAAGTATTTGAAGTGTCTTGGAGTCATGTGACAAATTATCTTCTAAAAACATCTGTGCTTAAATTGCCCACTAAGGTAACACACACTGCTTCCTATAAACAACTTCTGCAAATTGCTTTCTTGCACTAAGAAACCAAAATCACAGAAATGCCAGTTATTCTATGAAAGACATAGTGAAAACACATTTTGAAAAATGACATTTAGGTAATAGAGCTTTATTTATCGGTGTGAAAAAAATATCAGTTAATCAACACCAGAAGCACCAATTTCTATCCTCCATTTAGGTGAAATTTCAGCTGCCTAACTCATTATCAGCTTTCAGCAATGCCTGCTCATCAGTTGCAGTCACATTAGACAAAATACAATGCATCTGATATGGCAGTAATTAAATCATACTCCAGGGAAGAGATAACAGTGAATTAGAAGATATCTTGAGAAGTGATAATAATTATTCCATAAGGCTTCTATTCTATTAGGGCTTAAATACTTTTAAGACTTTGCAGAAAATACTTAATTTGAAAAAAAAGCTGCTAAAGATAAAAGTAAACAAATCCTAAATGCCGTTATCTTACCCATCACACATATCTCTGGCACTGTTGTGCCTCTTTTGCTTTACCTTTAGCCCAAAAGTGCTTTAGCTTGTCTCTGGAGGCCACTGGATTATTCACCAAAATTGAAGCAGACACATGACTCTATTTAATTGATTGTGGGTGAATAGCTCTTGTGCAGATGAGAAGCTTGACCAAGGCCAGGAACGCTAAGACAAAGGAAGAAGCTCCACCAGGGAATGGAGTGAGGAGCCCAGTATCTAGAAGGGGTATCTAAAGTGCAGAAGAGCAATAAAGAGCTAAGAAAACCCAGAGTCTGGTAGATGGAACCTGAGGCCAAACCTGATTTTTCTTAATAAAATTTAAGTTACTGCAATTTGCAAAAAGAATGAGACTTGTCTTGAGTCCCAGCTCCACTGAACAGCACTGGATCTCTAGGATCTGCATCTGCATTCAGGATGTCAGTAGGAATTATGGGTCTCATCCTGCTCTGCTAGTGGAAGTTATTTGGGAGTTTCATTTCCTCTTGGTTTCTTTCAAAGCAACAGTAAATACCTAAGATAAGCTGAAAATTAAATACGACATTCCTACTCATGTAATTTACTAAGTGTTCTAACATAAAGCAACTGCACTGGATTCATATTATTATTTGATTTTTTATACAAAACGTAAAATGAATGTGAAAGAAAAAATACATGTGTCTTCTGACTGTGTTTATTCAAATGAACTCGAGAAGCTCAAATCTTAACATGCCTCATTTGGTCTTTTTCACAGAGTCTTTTTGTGCTAAAGAAATTGGACTTGACGATTTCAAAGATCTAGAGCTCTTAACATATTTCCCCTCTTTTCTTTCTCTGGTACAATGGGCAATTTGTGACATGAACCACACAACTCCTGGACGAGCACTTTGTGACCCTGGTGATTCACTACCCCTGACTCTGCCAGCTTAGTTTAAAGTCACTTCAATTAGCATTTCAGTGTGAGATGATTCCCCTTACATAGTAAACTCTGATGTAAATAGTACATTTTGCTCTTCTGCTGTGTCATCACTTACCCTAAATAATTGTCCTTGTACACTTTGATTTTCCATCAGACCCTCATATTCATTGGTTGTTCAAAGGTAAAAAAGGGTAAAAGCGAGTTAGTACAGATAGTCCCAAAAATATGTAAGTGTTTCTCTGATTGTTTGCTTTCCAGCTTTATGAAGTAATGTGTTTCTGTGGTACTCTTTGCACATCATTTAAGTGCATTTTCAACCTGTAAAGGCCTGTTAATTTAAAACTATATGAGGACTTCTTATGAGTACTTGAACTCACTTAACCCTCTTTTATAACAAATACAAATAGAAAGAAACTTAAAATGAAAGAAAATATAGTGGAGTCCAAAGAGGGTCAAATACTGGATATTAAATTAACAAGAATTCCATGCCATGACTTTTTATTTTTTTAAGAATATGAAAGAAATACAGCACACTTTCTTCTGAGGATCTCCTCAGGAGATGAGTGTTTTGTAAATCACATTCCCCTGACGATACAGCAGCATTTCACAGTGCCAGCAGCAAGGATGGATCTGGCTTATTAATATGGCATGATAATTGGTAAGTTCTAAAATGAGCACACCATTGTGTAGGTGTAAGTCTGTGCAACTTGCCAGCACCTGTAGTGACAGCACTGACTGTACCATAACACTGCAACGCTAGCCAAGTAATGGACATCCAACAGGGTTGGGCCAAAGTAGGGGCAGCACCTGTCAGAACTGAGGTGTCAGCCAAATGCTGTCTTACTTCCATGGTCAGCGTTTCGATGCCAGCTGTGGATCTGTGTGCACCAGGAGCACTTAGCCTCTTCTTAACTCTACAGCTACACTGGGCAGTTTTCTGGTAACTCTGAGGAGAGACACACGTGTTGGGAATACAGAGTCATGCACATTCTTATGCTGGGTGCTGTGGACACTCCAGGAATGTACTTCTCTCAAAAGGGCCTCCACTGCCATCTAAAAAGTTTGTTTTTTTGTTTTTGTCTTTTTGGGTTTTTTTTAACTAGTGGTGCTATTCTCTAGGCTCATGCATGATTCCAAACTGCTGTGACTGTGCTAGATGCCAGGCCATGAAAACGCATTTGCACCTGAAGAGATGGTTATTGGTTGGCGCACACAGAGAATAGTGGCGTATTTTAAATTCTGAGGAGATGAACAAATTTTTTTCGCTCCTTAAACCCACACTAGAGAAGAACCAGGAAAGGATGGGCATAGCAAAGACTGGATGGCTCATACACAGGTTTGCACAGATGCTGAGGTTTGTTCCTCACATTTCTCGGACATGCTCATTTAATGACTGTTTAGAAGCACAAGTATCAAAATACAGAGAGAAATCCTTTGCTTGAATACTTTTGGCTTGGGAAACTTCAAAAGAAAACCTGATCAAAGCAGCACAGATAAATGTCTGTAATATTACCCTGACTGATCTCCTTCTGAATTGCCAATATACACATTACATGCTATCTGAGCGCACCCTTCTGCCTTAAGTAGATCTAATATGTATTCGTACATACTTTCAGATTGTCAAATCTGATTTTCCCTACTCTTTTTGCATTAAAAACATACTTGCTCCCAACTGATACTGAGTTGCATTCCCTGTTCTGGGAAGATCTCCAGATCACAAAGACCAGGGACTGAATGGACTGTTGACTGCATTGCTTGCAGCAGAACACATTTGCCCCAGTGCCTACCCTCCACACTTTGGAGGAATGGGCTCATCATTCTACCATTCAACATTTAAGTCCTAACTGGAATTCCTACTCAGGATCTTTATATTTTGAGAGGGGTTATGGATGACACATGCATTAACACATTTATCTTTTTTTGGATATGAGGCATCAGGTAGCAACACTGATGTGGGGTGGGTGTGAATTTTCATTTGCAAATGAAGTCTCTGCCGTCTATTGCCAGTGACTCCATACCGCTGATTCATGTTTTCCCTATTTTCAAATCTTCTTTTTATTTTTAAACGCCATTCTATCTGAATTATCAGTCCCACTTCTGTCCAGTTCTCTGCTTTTACAGCTCTTCCTTTTTTCCATTTTATATTAACCCTGATAGCAGCCGTGGTTCAAAGCTGTGGTGGCCATTCAGCACAGGCCTGTTGTCCGAGATGGCTGGGCAGGTCTCTCGGTGCTAGGCTTCAGCTCTGACCCACAGCTCAGTGGAGAGCACAAGCTACTTCATTTTTTCATCCCTTTGCAACGCTCTAACAAATAAACCTGGGCTTCCGAATGGGAACTTCTTTGTGATGTTGAGAAGCAGAAGAAAACCCAAGCCCAAGCATATGAATCACATCTGCTTTCACACCATAAATGTGCAGCAGGATGGAGAGGAGACCGCCAGGATGCACTCAGCAGATTTAAAACATGAAGGGAAGCTCAGGTTTCTCCTTCATTAGCAGGATCAGCCATGGCTTTCCATACCCTCCTCCAGAGTACATGGAAATAGCATCTCTTCCCCCTCCTCCTCCGAGCAAGGTGTCAAAAACTGTCCCATAGTCAGCCAAGCTGTGCCAGCAAGTGTTGCTGTCGACAATGCTTTGCACCTGGGCAGCCTCACAGGCAGGGCTCCTCCCCAGCATGCCTGGGGGTTTGGTGGGCCCCTTGAATCTCAGCTTCCTTTGCAAGGGGTCACAAATTTCAGCTGAGCATTTGTTCCATGTGACCCAAGCTTTGTCCTCTGCATTTCTGCCTGTACCCATCTCCCTTCATCAAAAACAAAATGAACATCACCAGAAAGGCTCTTGTGTTCAGGTGGCCATAGTGGCTGGTTCTAGGATGTGTGGATTGCCAGTCAAAGGCTAACAAGGCTTGTTGGCCAAATCATCCTCTTATTTAGTGAATTTCTGGGCTAAATGTTCGTTCTATGACTGCAGGCCAGCCTGGTATGGCACTGGATTCTGCCCTTGCCTGTTAACCCATGTGAGAGCAGGGACTGCACCTTTCTGCCAGATCAGTGGCAGGCCTGCCATCCCCATCCCCAGAGGGAAGCTCTGCCTGCCGGGAAGCACAGAGATTTTGAATCCAGTCCCCAGCTGACCTCAGGGGTGTGCTGGGCTATTCTTGACAGCATCAGCCTCATTTTACTTAGAAGATGAACATTAGATAAAAAGAAAACCTGAACACCTTATCTTCCAAGTCTCACTGTTTACCGTAAGTTCAAATTTTGACTTTTAATCTTCTCCCACATAAGATAAGTTTCAGTCAGGCTGAAGCAGTAACTTTTTATTTCTGTTGCAAAGTTGCTGGAACACTTTCAGGAGCTGGGAAATTGGGACAATCAGGGCTAGTCGCTGTGCAGGGCCAGCTGGAGGCAGCAGGTTGCTGTGGGACCTGTGCAAACACAGGAGCACAGCCCCATGGCTGGGGCCAGGACAAACCTGTACCCAGCCTGTGGCCTGCATGTGATCCTGGGGTTCTTTATTTTGCTGTTGTGCAGTGGAGTTTTCTTAGCCATAAAATGAGGATAAATGGCATTTTTGCAGATGTCCAGCTACACATGCATAAACATCAGTCAGCACTCTTGGCCCTCCCCTGCATTTCATTAATGTGTATTTTAAAGGTGGCATTCACACTTGTTTACTGCCTCACTCCCACTCTCCAACACTTTCATGGACCATCTTCAATATAACATTTCTCAAAATCATCTTTCCTAAAGAAAGGCTCCTGCTTTTCAGGGAAGCACAGGCAGGTGTGTGGATTGCTGCAGTCCCTCCCATCCCCACGTTCCCCACATCCCCTTGGTTCCCCACACCAACAACTATTTGTTCATATAGGGCCATACCGATTGAGTGCATTTGTTCAAATCTCTAAGCTCCCAACGAGGGCTATTTATCAAGCCTACAAGATTCAAAACTGCAAGACCCTGAATTTCATAGTCATTTGCAACGTCAGAAGCTGCTAATGGCCCATAAAATTTAGCAACTTCTCCATAAGCTGCTGGTTAATGAAAAATCGGTTAAATAGTTCACAGATCAGCTGGCACAGTGCCCTCTGATTCAGGGGATGCTCTCCCTGGCAAAGGTTACATTAACTGTGCTGGGGAAGCAGAGATGAATTGGGGCATTTTTCTGGAGGCTGTGACTTTTCTTGGGTGAGATGAGGGCAAAGAACCCCTGCACCAGCCATGCAGGATGGGACGCCTTCAGGCATGCTGCTGAGGACCACCAGGCATTGCCCCCGTACAGGTGTCCAAGATGCCACTGCCAGGATTAAAGTCGGGCTGCATGATAGGGAGGAGTTCAATTCAGCGAGGCAGTTTTGTAGAGATGTATGTGTCCTCAGAGAATCACTATCCTGATTTTGAACTGAAACCACAAGACAGAGCTGAATTTCCCCTCTCTGGGACAGCTGCACACTGAGCAACAGGGAGTCCCTGCCTGCACACTCCTGCAGCTCTTTGGGTTATGGGGGCTGAGCAAAAGGGTATCACAGCACTTAGATGGCCTCCCACACAGAGCCTATTCTGCCTCGTGTTGCCCCTGCTGCTGTTGTTGCCTCTCACCGCAACTGTGGCTGTACCTTGGGCCAGTTTCACATGATGCACACACTGCCCACCATTTGGGAGCAGAACTCTGGCTGCAGCACAGAGCAAGGATTTGGCACCTGTACCGAGGAAGCAGTCTGATGTCAGCACAAATTAATGCTGCTCACCATACTGACATTGCAAGGCCTCAGCTGTCAATGCTGGCATTTATGATGCTGTGTATTTTAACTAATTAGGCACTCACAGCCCAGCCGGTGCAACTCATCCATCTTACAAACATTGGATGTTTTTGCACTGGCATATGCTACAATAATGAGAATCAATGTTGCTAATGACTTTGCACAGCCCATTTTTCAGTCACCTTTGCAAATCCACATTATGCTGGGAACACACAGAGGAGAAAACGCTGGCTTTAAAATGCCAAAGGTGTGTTTCTGCAGGACAGTCCCCAGACTTAGCTTGCTCTGGCATGGGCAGAGCACTGTAGCAGAGGAGCTGCTCACACCAAAGCAGACATGCAACTCTGAGAAAGCAATTCCTATTGCAGGCACTAAAACAGATCAGATTTCTGAGGTTAGACCCTTAAACATGTTCGACTGAATTTTCTCACAGTCTTCCTTTTCTTTGGGCAAGCTTTCAGATTTTCACTGTTAGTGAGTAGCTGCCCATTTTTCTCACTCCAATCTGCAAGTTAAATCTCCTCCTTTCCCTGGTGGGGGAGCAGACATGGAGCCAGCCTATCGGGTGGTGAGGATGCTGGCTATATTTCAGCATTAGGGGCTTGGAAAAGCATCAGCTGCCTGCAGCAGTCAAGGGAAGAGAATTCCTTCCATCGCCTTCTAAAGTGCCATCCCCTCCTCAAGAGATTTACCAGATGTTCTGATTAAGGCAGTTCAATTGCAGTGTTTAAAAGCCTTTTCCACCTGCTCCCCACAAGCTCCTCTCTGTGGGCAAGAGTAGATCTAATTAAAAATTCCCTCCTGTTGTGAGAACTCCTCCCTCACCTTTACAGAAACCAGGGTTGTGCAGACACCCCTCGGGACTGCTCTGCAGAAGCTAACTTCTTTTCCTTTTGTTTTTCCTCCCCTGTAGTGGAAATCAAAATTTAGGGGACTTAAACATGGGCAGCACAGAAGAGGAGAACTCCTTCCCAAGGCTCTCCCTCCAGCACTGACCTCCAGCCCTGCCTTGGATAGTACCTATTCTAGATATTTTCTTCAGTCACTACCCCCAGGAAATACTCTCAGAGTGTAAGGAGAAGTCTGCAACCCCATAACCCTTCCCCACCCAGGGTGCAGTCTGATTTGCCCGAGTGGAGACTTCATGGCAATCCCCAGCTCACAGAAAAGCCCCACACTGTGGTGGGGAGGTCTTCAGAGACCAGGATCTCACTCTAGCTGGCTCCTTTGGGGCTGATTCTGAGGGGAGGGACCAGACTCTGTGGAGGGCACCAAAATGTAGCATGAGTGCAAGGAAGGAAGACAGCCCAAGTGCAAAATTTGCACAAAAGGCTACTCTTGCACTAGTAGGGCCTCCCCTGCCCTGGCACTGTCAAGAAGAAGAGCTCTGGCCCTACCCTCTTGCAGAATCACATGGCTCTGATGGACAAATACAGATATAAAGAGTCTTACCTCTCTTGCTGAAATAAATGGGTATTTACCCTGAGTCAAAGAACGCAGGGAAACCACCCTGTAAAGCCCTCTATGCCCATCAGTACCTTTACTCTCATATTCTGACAGAAATTAGACGTAGGTTTGCTTTAGACTTGGCCTGGGTATCCTGACTCTTTGCCTCAGAGGGTCCCCCTGGCACAGAGGGGGATCTGGCAGGATCAGTAAAATGCCACCCCTGACCTTAAGCTCCACCACTGTCCCAACCCACAGCCACGTAGCCTCTCACCTCCACTCACATCTGCTGATGCCTTCTCACTAGCTGAGTCTCCATTTCTATTTCTCTTGACAGGCAGACTTCCCCGAGCTGCCCACCAGCTGCTGGAGCTGGAACAGCCTCACCCCTCCTTGAAAAGGCCAAGATAGAAAATCTTCTTAAGCAAATCCTCTGCTGATAAGTGCTATTCAGATGATAGGATTAATATTTTCCCTATTTTGGAGGCACTCAAGCGTGCAGGTGAATATATGCCCATTTAGCATGTTTTTGAGCGGTAAATATGCTTTCCCTCTCCAAAGGGCTCTCTGCCTTTTAACCCTCCCTGGATGACTAGATGCAAGCCTGGGATTTTACTGTCACAGGACTCAGCGGAGCCAATCCCCATAGTAACGGGGCATCCACGCATGAATCCAGAACTGCAGCAGGTCCGAGCTCTGCAGTGTTCAGTCTACGCACATATATATCAGGGTATACACATGCATAAGTGTATATATGTATATATACAACTAATCTGTGCTTACTCAGCCAATACAGGATATGCCCAAGACAGGTAAATGCTGGTAAGAAAGCAACCCCCTTGATGTGCAGAGCTTGCACACATGCTGTGTCCAGAAACCGTAAAAAATGGCTGAGGAATTGGACACTGCTCCTTCAAACATGCCTATCACAGCCCTAAAATGATCAGAGGATGATTTCCCAAGTTGTGTTGTTCAAACAGTTTATATTTGCATATTTTCCTCAAAAAACATAATCCTTTAAAATGGGACCTGCTGTAGTCTTACCATTAATTTTCCTAGAAGGGCTACAAAACTGTGCATCTAGCGCCACTTACTGGCAAAGCTACAGACACAGGCATTCAACAATTTTATTTCACAAGCTTCTCGCACAGAAATGCTGAACACAAATCCTAGTGATAGTGTTTGAATAAAAAAACAAATGTAGGACATGATTTCTTCCTTTCCCTGCTAAAAAAAACCCGCAAAATTGACATTCCTCTCTAAAACAGCCTCCATATAGCTTCCAGTAACCACAGTCCTTGCAATATAGAGCTACAAACTTTAACTCAATTCATTCTATCTTTGCACGCTGATAACACATCTGCTTTCAGTCCTACCTCCACAGCAATGGGCAAAAGCCAATGGCCAGTTTGGCAGCAAGGAAAGTGGGTCTGCATCTTTTCTTTGATACTTCAGAGGGGTGGTGTGTGTCACTCAGATGCATATATATATATTATATATTTGTGTATTTGTTTGTCTGCCATAATTTTTAAAAACTTAAGAAAGAAGAACCTTATTTTTAAACCCTTAAGGAAACCAACCTCATTTTAGACATCCTGCTCCCCCAAACTCTTCCTCATGATTGAAAAGCTGAAGAGTGGCTTCACAGTCCCACTTGTCGGGCAGCTGCCTTCAAAATTATTCATGTTCCTTTAATCATGGCCAACAGTTTCTGCTTCTTAACAGAGGATCTTTACAGCCACCCTCTAAGCTGTCCCCTCCTTCACTAGCTGTGATTTATTTGGGAAAAAAAGCATCAGTTCAAAGGCACTGTGGTGACTTCAGCTCAAAGATCTGTCCCTCTATTGCACTTGGCTGCTTCTCTGGTTTTGCTTTACAAACCCCTTTTCTTCCACGCTCTGCTGTCTGTATTAGACTCATTTATTTAAATTCAGAAAAAGACGGTAATAGGAAGGAAAAAGGTTAAAGCTTCTGGAAAGCTTTTGCTTAGGACAGAACTTATCCCAGTTTTGTGATCTTTTAGGCAGCAGCTGTACATGTTGTTTTAGACCAACATCCACAAAGGTGGTCCACAGCCACCTGCTCTCCAGCCTGGCTGGACCTCAGCACCCTGATTATGCTCACTCCACAGGGCATTAGTCATGGTGTAAGTGTCATTAGTTTTGTTCTCTAACTGGAAAGAGATTTTAGGTGTCTGTTCTCCAATAAATGTGAAAAGGTCACATTTTAGAGCTTTGTGGTTTAGAAGAATCATCTTGAAAAAGAAGATTCATTAATTAGTTACACTGGCAGTCTCTTTAATTAGGCGTTGCTGAGTACCTTCAGTCTTTGTGATCTTTAGCATTCCTAGCTTGTTATACTTTATTTACATATTTTTTGGACATGTACGTAATTTCTAATTAATACTGTAGAGTCTACTCTAGTTATTGCAAGACTTCACGTACAGCAGATCTTTAGGCATGCTTTCTGGATACATGCTGAATTCAAATTATTCTTTTAATCACACCAGAAAACCTGCATCCTTCTATTGGGGTACAAGAACACCCACCAGACATCCAGGGGGAGGTAATCTAGTTTCCAGGAGGTTTCAATATGGGAACAAATGAAAGGCATTTATAAAATGAAACCTTTCAAAAGACGTTTCTGTCAGGAATTTTAAAAAGAGAATTTGCCTGCAGGGAAAGCCTCTGACAGCAGGCTGTCAAAGGCACATTCCACCAGGGTGGTCTGCAGGAGAGAGTTGAACAGCGCGGATTGTGTTGGGATTTCAGGAGACTTGGGCAAGTGCAATATTTCTTAAAGGAAGCAGAAGCTTTGTATCCTAATGGAAGAGCAAGCATTCGTATATCAGGTGTAAGCCACAGCCCTTGAACAATAAATTTTAGCAAGGCTGTATGTGAGGAAATAGGGGTGTTTCTCTACTTTTGTGGCATACCCCTGTATTGAACTAAGCAGCACTTTAAAGAAAGGATCTTGTTTTCTTCAAGATCAGATCCTCTTCTGTACTAATTTGGCCACATGCATTTTTTTTTTTAATGCCTCCGCCTTTATATCCAGTTTCTGTCTATTCAATTTCTATTTTTAGAGACTGTAGAGAGGATATTTTGCAAGGAACAATACTGTAGAGACAGAGAACTTGTACAGAGGACAAGAATATCATGTCTCCTTCCTGTCTAGCTTATCTGATCCTATCAAAACTCTGTTTTATCCTTGCTAGGTTACTCTGATCTATCCGCCCCAGTGTTATCCATCAGTGTAGTACTCTCTGGTCTTTACAGTTATTGGTAATGGTGATCAATATACCACAATCACAGCATCTTTCTGAAAACTCTATGCTCTCTGTTTCTCAAGATTTACTCCCACTGCTTTCTGCAGATTTAACTTTTTCTTTCATAGGTGTTTATGTCCCCCAAAGATAACGTTTGAACTAATATCTTGCAGTGATCAGGTACTGCCCTTACACTAACAGATAATCATATAAAAAAAATGGGTGCATATTTCTGTGCCACTTCCACAGCTCACACCACCCCAATTCATAAATGCATTATAAAATCTGATGAACAGTCCCAGCAAAATCACTTTCCCTCATCCTCAGAACTAAAAGAAGGAATGTGATTCGGGTGTGCAATTGATAAATCCTGCCTGGACATTCATGCAGAACAGAGCTGAAAGGTCTGGACCTGGCAGTATCCTCACTGCTGAAAGTACGAGCCCGAGGAGGTAAGAGACAGTGTGACACACCCTCGCTCAGGTTACTGAGGTGAACCATCACCACTAGGGCTGCAGTACTCAACAATTAATCATGCTGAGGCTGTTCTCCCTCTGTCTTGTTCACCATAAAATATAGCTCTTTACTGCAACAAATCTTTTAAATTCTGTTTTAAAAAAAATAATTAAGCTCAGGCTTCTCACATATACACAGAACTGCACCTGGCAGTCCCTTGGCTGAAAACAGTGGCTCAGCGTAGGAGTGCTGTAGGGAAGGGGCCATCCTTTAATCTTAGTCTTTCTGCATTGTCCTGCATTGGGAAGCCTGGTCTGTGAGTGCAATGATAACGCAAATATGCAAATAATGGTGACAGGAGCAATAAGAATATTTCTTGTCTCTGGTACATGGAGGCACCAGGGTTTGGCAGCTGACAGAGTGCTTCTCCAGCTTGGGTTGGCACTGTGAAACCAAAGCAAGGTCCTGTTTGGATCAGATACATCTTTTCTCAGAAACTGCAAAATCTGGGGTGACAGAGACTGAATGTTACAGTCAAGTGCTTGTGCTCAGCAATCTCCTGTCTCTAGGAGGAGGTAAGTGCTAGACTTGGATTTAATTTCTTCACTGCGGTGAAAAGTTTTCGCATACTTAAAGTCTTTGGAGGAACAGGGTGCAGATTTGTGCCTTTTCATGTCCTTCCCAATGGAGAAGAGAGTGCTGCATCTTCTGTACTTTCTGGAGGCACACATCACGTCCCATAAGAGACTTCATCTGATAAAAGATAAAGGCTGGAGGAAGAAGGGCAAATCACTGATGATCGGCCTGATTGCCCCTGTGCTGCAATGTCTAGTTCTGCAGTACGGGAGGACAGTGGGTGTTGATTTCAGCAGAGCTGTCAACATTCTGCACATTGATGGTGACCCTGTAGCCGGGTAAGAAGGGTATGGACTAGACGGATGGACAAGAAGGACATAAAATTGGCCAGACTATTGAGCTTAAAGGACAGTGACTTTTGTTTCAGTGTCTACCCAGGAGCCAGTCGCAAGTGGTGCTCCTTGGGTATTAGTCCTGGGGCTTGTGCTCTGTGATGCCTTCATCAGTGACCTGACTGCTGGGAGGGATGTACTCTCAGCAAGGTAACAATGAATTAGGGGATAGGTGGGTAGGCAGGAGGATGGGGAGGACATTCAGAGCAGCTTCAACAAGCTGTAAGGGTATACATGTGGACTAACTGGAAGAAATCCAGCACAGGGCCACTGAGAGTGGGTCTGGAGGGTCTGGAGATGTAATGCATGAGATAAGTCTGAGGAAACAAGCTTAGCTGAGCCTTGAGAAAAGCAGACCAAGGGGGGGCTTCACTGCTGTTCTCCCCTGCCTCAAGTGGAAATGCTAGCTTCCAGTACCACAGGACTGGCTGGCAGCCTGGCTTCCAGTGCCACAAATCCAGGCTCTTTCCAGTGATACACAGTCAATTAGGAAAGGTTGCACATGGGGAATGACAGACTGTCACAAGGAAAAAAATATTTACAGTGAGAACAGTTACACATCAGAAAAGGATGTTCAAACTGGTCTGGAGTCTCCATTCCTGGAGATGCTCAAAGCTCAGCTGGGCATGACCCTGAGCAACCTGCTGTCTTTTGGCATTTGCCCCACCCCAAGATGCCCGGAGGTTCCTTCCAACCTAAATCATTCTATGATTTTTATGAACTGATTTCCCCTTCTCATAAGAAATAATAATTTAATCAAATGATAGATCCAGCCTGTTACATTTCAGTATTGGAGGTACTTCACTGGGTGGCACCAGCCTAAAAGAGTGCAGTGTTTGTACAGCCAAGCTTTCACACAACTTCATCTCATAGTAAAGAGTACCACTCTATCTTAGCCACCTGTAAGTGCCACTAAACATAAACCTGAGTAAAAATGATACATAGCAATGAATCTCAGAAGACGGCTTCTCTCTGTAAAATCCCTACATGACATATTGTCACAATAGTTATATATGAAGATGATAGTAAGCATTTTTTCAGACTGATAAACTGCACTGGTTGTCCTGCAGAGCTGAAGTATTATTGAGTCGGTTATCAGCATCCTACAATCCTGGGAAAACTCAGCTGATACTAAATATGTCATGCTGCAGTATATAAAGCCCAGCTCCTTAGCTTGTCTTTACATTATAGTGCTTGTAACTGTCAATGAAGGACAAGACCACTGGAAAAATTAACCAGCTGTATCAAGATGAGAGGCATTATTATTTTAACATGGAGAAAGTTGCATATTTTAGAGCATGCTCTGTTTAGCATGCTCAGTGGAAGGGCTTTTCTGATTGCAGGAGCCCAGACCTCAGCAAGCAGCATGGTGCCCAGATCCGCACTAGCTGGCTCAGTGACACAGCACTGCTTACTGGTTTTCCTTAAGGAACATGAACTCAGTGACACAGGGTCAAATTGCTTCAAGTGAAGATGTGGTTGAACTACAACTGTCTGCAGGAATACCATTTCTCTGACATTTATTTTCTCAGAAGGATTTCCCTTGATTACTTGTTCATCTGTAGTGAAAGAGGAGATCTCCCCAGGGGAATGTGGGTTCTCTAGGAGGAGTGGGTTTTCCTCCCTCAAATCGTGGGATAAAGCAAATTCTTCACAGTTCCACAGACACCAGTTTAAAGGCTATTGCTCTGCAGAAAGAGACCCAGTCCATCTTCCTCAAAGGGCAAAAGCATCTCTCCCAGAGATTTGTTTAAGCTACCTGTAAAATAAATATGACTTTAAACTGTCAGCACCATAGGTACTAAATCAAGAAAGATGACAGCCACTACTAGGAAAAGTGTTTGTACAGTCTATGAAAATATGGTCTTTATCGGGAAACAGAATGTGCCGCTTAATTGTTGTGGTCTTGCCTCCCCACTTGTACCACTGCCATCTGCCTGCTGCACCCAGCCCAGTGTCCTGTCCTGCTGTGACCACTGTGCCTCCTCTGCCACAGCCTGAAATGTCATCACACTGTCAAAATAGGGATGCATGGTGACGTGGTAGTTGCTCTTGTTAAAATCTGCCAGGATGCCTGTTGTCTGTGATAGGAGGGAGGGTGAACACAAGTGCAGTTGTTGCCATAGGGGCACAGTGATGAATTCATGTGCTGCTATAAACATCTCGGGCACCTGGGGCAACTGTGAGAGGTGGCTCCAAGGGGAAGAATGCATTTACTGTCTGAAATGCAGTATAATGCAATATGGTCAGAGAAGTTAGTGCCCTAATCACATTACTGTGTGCTAAAGCTGCTGGGGAGTTATTTAAAATGACTTGAGATTGCAGATGAGAAAAGCAGCTCTGGCAGAGTAGCCTGAGGAAGAGACTGTGTGTCATGGCTGTCAACCTTCTCCTCTTATACCAGGTGAAAAATAGGAAAAAAAAAACCTGAAATAAGCACAGCCTCCAGGAACGTCGCCTGCAGGACGGATGTGACCCAGGTGCCATCACCTGTTTGGTGACCACCCACTTTCACCCTTCCCTGTGCTGTCAGGGCTGCAGGGCTGTGAGAGGCAGAGATTGGCAGGAGCTGCTGCTGGCTGGAAACCTCCCGGACTCCAGACCCTGCCACCTGAACAATATGGATACAGAAAGGGCAAATCCCTAGGGAACACTCTATCACATAATGGAAAAGGACCAGGCTTTCCAGGTCCCAGTCTACTATACCTGTGACCCAGAGAAGACTTTCAGAGGTTCCTCTGGGTCCTGGTTGCACTGTTTCTGAAGCAGAAGTGACAGTATTTCTGACATATGATGCTAAACATCTATGCAAGTGTAACAGCTTGGAGATAGTCAGATGGAGGTGAAAGAAAGATGTTATTTTTACTAGACTTCAATTCCACTGTAAAGACCTTATAAAACAGGCACCAAGAAAGTAAGATCAAGAGTATTTGCCTTCTAGATGTTACCTTGCAGAGCAATTATGCTTCCTACCAGTGCTGACACCCGTGAATGTTTACTAGCCAAGGATGACCAACTGGTAGTGCCCTAAACCAGTCAGGAGATTTGGAGTTCTCCTGCGTGTTTAGCAGCTGAAGGCACATGCAACCCTATATTTTTCTTGCGACATGATAGAATTGGTAAATCATTTCCAAATTATTTAGGTATTATTATTTACTAATGGAATTTCAGAACTCCACACACATACACAAAAGAGGGTGTAGCACCACCTCAGGTTGCTATAGTGTTTAAACAACATGTGAGTTAACAGATAACTAAAGCATCCCTTACCCTACACCATTAAAAAAAAAGGAAGGCCATACCATACTATACAAAAAAAAAAAGTGTTACCTTTCATGCTCTATGATCTTTCTGGTTCTGCAAGGGCATTCAGGTGTGGCCACCTGAGTGAGCAGGGGGCCCTGGGTTATACTTATATAATGTGGTATTTCTGGAAGTGCATTTTTATTCATTTTACAAGACTCTCAGTGCATAGTTTACTTCTTTCAAGCTGTGTAAATCCCCAATGGTTGTGAAAACAGAGGAGAGACTAGAATTATTTATACACAGAGATATTGTTAGGAGCAAAATTAATGAGAACAACATTATAGGTAGGAAAGCTGAGACTGAAGGAGTACTGCCTGCCATGGGGATCTAATTTGATTGTTCATCTCCTAGAGGGACTCTTCTGATGTGAGCACTGGCAACTTCATCCCTCAAGACAATGAAAACTAAACCATACAGTGAGAAATCCTGGATACGTATTTTTCACACAATGTGTCCCTCCTGTTGGAGAATGACATCTAAGCCTCCTGGGGACAACTGCCCCATGCCCTAGAGCAGTGGCAGAGATGCCCCATATGCCTGCTCTGTGCCTGCCTGCAGCCCTGGTGGGAGACCAGCTGAGATGGGACAGAAGTTGGCATTCAAAGGTAACCACAGCCAGTCAGTGCATCACCAGGCAAGCTGAGATATCAAGTCACCATGAGTACATTTTTCAGACTGAAAACTGCCCATTGGTTACTTCCCAAGAAAACTGTATTCCCCATAGGACCCCCAGTATTCAAGGACACTTCTCAGCTTCGAAGGGGGTTATTTCAATTCCTATGTGATGTTTGTGGCTACTAGAAAGCAGGAGGAAATAGAGTATGATGAAATATATTTTTCCCAGTAACTCAGAAATGTGGATGAACTAGTTCAAGGTCTACAGAATCCCAAAGAAAAGGCAACAGATGGAAAGCCTGACTATTGCTTTCATGAAAATTCTTATGAAAGGGAGTTTACCAGGCATTTAAAAATTGTGAACTGTAAAGAAAAAGAAATAATGCTGAAGGTATTGTCTCATATACTTCCATCCAAACTCATAATGCATATGTGAAACAGGTCAAATAGCTTACCATCAGGGCAATCCCATGGTCTTCTCCCAATATTTGTAGCCAAGGTACTCTGAAACGGATTCCTAAGCTTTTCTCCTTCAAAATCAGCCTCTCCTCTTTACAGCCAGCTCTCATCCCCGTCCTTCAAGTGCTGATTCAGTTGCAGTAAGAAGGAAGGTTATTTCAGCTTGTGCTCAACTGCTGACAGGACAGCAGGTTTCTGGGAAGTGGCTGAGCACTGAGTTGTGCTGTTGATTCCCCTTGACACGAGGCACCTGTGCTGGGCACTGCTCCTTGGCGGGCAGGGATGTGGTGCCCTGCAGAGGACAGGCCACCTGACACTGCCACACTCTGCAACTACCAACCTTGACTGGCATGCAAAGCCTTCAGTTTCTGATTAGCCTGTACTCATGTGCACACCATCGTTTACACTTTCAAGAAGGTGCCATCAAATACTGGGGAGCACTTCTGCAGCTGGGTGATTGAATTCAGAGCAACCCATTCCTGAATGGAAAATTAATAACTTGGCAACCTCAGATTTTACTTTTATTAACTCTTTAACTAACACTCAAGAAATTTTAGGAAATAAAGAAACCTCTTAGAACTCGTAAGAATTGTATCACTTGTGCATCTTCCCAGTTCATATGCATATCACACTTATGTCCATATTTCATATCCAGCATATGTGTCCTAGAAATGTCCTAAAACACCTGCCTTTAAGATGAACAATACCACTCACAGAGAGCACTGTTTGCAGAAAGCACACACACCATCCAGCCTGGATAATTTCACCATAGGCTGACCAAATAGAAGCTCACACAAAAACAGGTTAAGGATCATGTTGCATTAACGGGTGCAGTGGGCGAAAATCCCTGGGTTGCCATTAACACAGTAACTGTGTTGCCAGTGCTGTCACTAATGCGGTAGTAGGGAAGTCGCTCTCCATCATAACATCTTTTTGACATCTCAGAGGAGCAATGTGTGTGTGAAGGAAAAAAAAAAACCAACACCAAAATCCTCCCTGCTCTTACCTCAGAAGAAAGTT
Source organism: Pseudotriccus pelzelni (assembly GCA_035584735.1). Lineage (NCBI taxonomy): Eukaryota > Metazoa > Chordata > Aves > Passeriformes > Tyrannidae > Pseudotriccus > Pseudotriccus pelzelni. Next base: position 14,851,758 of record JAWMRA010000041.1, on the reverse strand, counting down.
CATGGAAACTTAAGAAAACTTAAGGAGTATTTTACTGGAAAAATTGTTTAAAGCTCTTATGTCAGCATTCAGATAGGTCCTACAGTCATGCTAAGCATCCTTTTTTTTTGTCTACTCTGAGTTGGTGTTGTAAAGGTACATGACAAATAAGTAGAAATATGTATAAGGGTAGTAAAAAAATAAATTGCTTGATTTGCTCTCTTGGAATTTATTCCCAACATTTATAGCAAACCGAATAATCAAGTGAGTAAAGCTGTACTTCAGACTCAGTATAAATTCAGCACTAATCTGATTACAGAAATAATTCTTTTTCAGGGGGAGGTAGTATGTTGACTGAGATATAAAACCTGAATGTACTGAGAAACAGAAACGTAACACAAGAAAGCATATATCTGTGCTACAGATTAATTACAGGGAAGCGCATAACACAAAGACAAACCACTTTCCCTTTCTGAAAAAAAACAAACCAACATGCAAACTGAGCATGAAAAGGGAGTAATCCTCTTTGTCTGAGAAGTATCACAGCAGGATCTCCAGAGAGAGTGGTCGACGTGGTTGTCTTCACCAAGCGATCTCACAGCCAGGGTTGCCCTGTGCACTTCACCCCACTGCAGCAGGATTGCCCCTTATGGCTTCAGCAATGATAAAGGAGAACTGTGCCAAACTCAGCAGGTTTTGTTTATAGGATTTTACCTCTTTTAGATTTGTGATTTTTGATGGATTTGGGGTTTTTTAACTGCTGTTTTAAGAAACCTCAGACACTGTGCAAAAGTGTCTTCAGGGACATAGATTTGGGTCATTATTAACTGGGGTGAAAACCACAAGGTTAAGGCCTGTAGAGGAGAGAGGTGTTGCTTTTCTCAATTGGGCAACTTCCATCCTGGTGTGAATGGTGCCTTTTGGCTTTGGCCAGAAAGTCAGACCCTGCTGGAGGCCTTCAGCTTAGGGTGTGAAACCAGACCACACGGGATGCCTTTTCTGCAGATCCCACGCTGCCTTGTCGGCAAGCAGGTGCACACACTCAGGAGGATGCCACCCCTCCAACTGCACACACTTCCCTCTCAAAAACTTCTGACTCAAGATTTTTGTTCATCACCTCGCTCTTGGTCTCTGAACAGTTTTGAGCAGCAGCAGCACCCTCACAGTTTGAACCTGCCATTGTCATAGGTTGGGCAGTGAAAGAAAGAAGCAGGAACAGCTTTGAAAATGCCAGCATGGGTGGACCATGCCTTCTGGTCATGTGGGCAAAAGAACAAGCCCACTTCCTGGAACCCTTTATTCAACGCTTCCTTCAACCTTATACTTACTACATTTTCTGTCAATTTAAGCATGCATATGAATACTCTTTTTACCCTTCATCACAGTAATTTTCAGCTGCTCCAGTGTTGTGAATCAAAAAACCCTGTTTGTAGGCTAGGAATTGCTACATTGAGGGGGGGGAAGGGGGGTGTAAGAAAAGTCCAATCCCGGAGAGTTCAGCAAGGTATGGTGCGTCTCATACTGTTGAATGAGTGTTACCTCTGTACAGAAGACAGCTCTACTCTGATGTACTCTGGAAAACAGTCCTCAGACATCTACCAAGAGTGCATTACAGACAAAAGACTAGGAAGCATGGAAATCAAATCAGAAGGAGGATAGCCCAGACCACAGATCTGCCAGCTGACAGGGAGGCAGCTGAGCTGCTGGCAGCATATAAACCTCAACCCAGTAAGATGTTGATAGACGTGGAGCAATCTCCAGAGAAACTGAAATGGACGGATGGATGGCAGCATCAATCTGAGAGTCCCAGTCTCACTACTGATTTTTTTGCAGCCCAGAAAAACAGGAGAAAGTGATACAGTAGAGGAGACTGCATTCATTAAAGCATTTCTGTATCTGCTCTGCATTTTTCAGACCTCCACGAAATCTCTGTCAGGGAAATCTGAAACTTTTGGAAAGTATGTATCATATAATGCTGGCAAAGAGGCTGCAGTTTCACAGTAAGCCAGAATGTGATGATCTTGTGTTAAATGTCATTTAACTTAAATTATCTCATTAAATGCTCTTATTATTATTGCCCCTTTCCAAGCAGCAGAAGACACCTGGGGCACTGCTGCATGTTTCTCCAGGAAGAACTCAGTGATGCAAAAAATCTTTGTATATTTTTAGTGTAATATCTTTTAATGACACATTTACTGTGGTCCTTGAGTGCAGGACCGCAGCACATGAACCAGGCTGGTTTGCCTGCTTGCTTACTTCCTTCCTTCTTGTCCTGTACCCGGCTGGCAGGGATCAGGAACTGACTCTGGTCACAGACTCGCTTCAGAAACATGATCCACAGCTGTTGTCAATCCACTGCCAACTACCAAAAATAATCACCCACAGGATGACTTTACAAGACATTTAGACTTTTGCATATCTGTGAAGGAAGCAAATTATAGTTTATCCCAAATTCAAATGCTGTCTAAAACTTTGAGGGGTCTCTACATTAAATAAACACCCCTGGGTTTTAATGACGCCTAACCGACAGTACAAGAGTCATCCATTAAACATTCATGTAAAATGCTTTCCTATACACAACTGAATATCATCAAGGCTATTTAGATAGTGCTTAACTAATTTTCAGTTTTGTTGATCTTCCCAATACAAAGTCAGTGTCTGTTCATGACTAGGAACCATATAGGGGCTTATTTTAAAATCTCAGCATTTTCTTACATCTTTCATATTACTTGGAATATATCTGTTATGAATGGGATTAAACTACACCTGAACTGTGCAAAAAAATACACTTCAATAAAAATAAGGAGTGTTTCACTGTAAAAATGATTGAAACCTCTTTGGAGCCAGGTAGTATACCTGGTCACCCAAAGCACAGACGAAAAGAGCAAACTGGGAAGCACTGAACTGCTGCAGCAGGGATGAGCCCCCCTTGGGAGGGGCAACTGGATGACCACCCTTCTTTTCCAGGAGCTGCAATGCACAGCAGGACTTGGTGAGTTTCCAGAGCACCTGCAGGAAGGATGCAGATGAAATTTGTGGTTTATATCTGTTGCCTTTAGTGCTGCATTGGGCTGGCTCCCCAGGAAAATCCCTGTCCCAGGCCTTGCTCTTCATCCCCTTGGAGTGTTCAGCAACGTGATGGCAGCACATGTAGCCCTGGTGTTTTGCAGGTCTTCCTGATGTGGTTTGGAGGGCGAGCAGGAGAGCTCGTAGGGCAGTGAATTCCAGCTTGGCATCTCTCAGAGTCAGCTCCCACGGGAAGGATGAGGGTATCTCTTCCACAATTCTCCAAAAGTGGTCACTAATTCAGAGTCAAAACCATACCTCACCTGTAAGGAACATGGCACTTTGATCCTCAAAAATCATATGCCAGCAGGAGCCAAAGAAGGAAGTGAGCTGAGCCTCACTGCATGTTGGAAAGGACGTTTCAGTGACTTGAAGGGACCTGTCTCCCAGCTGAAGGTTTGCTGCACTTTCAGAAACCTACATAAGTGTTTCCAGTGTTTGTCAAAGCCTGAGGGGCAGCTCTTCTCCCATCAAACCACCTCACAAGCTCCGGTGTACGCAAGAGATGCAAGGGATCTCTTGATAAGATTATTTTTATTTCTTTATAAACAGGTCAGAAAAGTGAAGAAACAACAGCTACAAAAGTCCCAGGACAGTAAGTGAGCAAAGCAATTCATCACATTATGGTTTTTTATACCACTCTGCAATAGTACCACGAAGAGGAAAGATAAAAAGCAGTTCATATAATTCACATGTTAATAGCCCACGTATTCCAGAAAGGGTAAAAAGAGGAAGGATAACATTGCCAGAGACCAGACATGAAAGGTCAAGGCAGATCAAGTTGCTAGCAATCATCAAACACAAAAGAAGCACTGTAGAAATTTGTATTTAAAGAAGAAAACAACAATAAAGAATTTAAATGAAAAGCAGGTGAGCATTTCATTTTCCTGAATGAAAAGGGTTTTTCAAATGTGTTCGTCCTCAGATAAAAAGGAGAGAGCAAAGAAGTTGTGTCCCTGCAAAACACCAGCAGAGCTCAGAGCACAATGTTGGCTCCTGGGATGGACTGAAGTTAAGCAGGACGGAGGGCTGAATCCTGCATCCTTTCTCATCTTTACCTGCACCCTTTGCTCACTTTTTTTTTCTTTTTTTTTTCTGTGGGTCCCAGGAAGCATCAGTGGAGAAAACTAGAAGGATGTAAACTTGCTGCTAAGTCATCAGGACAACCTCCACTCGTCTCATCTTTTGCCACCTGATTTTGCAGGGCTGTGTCCAAACCGTCGGCATTGCTATTCATCTCACAGCTGCTCTTCAGAACTTTCACCTGCAAATGGGATTACAAATGCAATCATTAGTACAGATTCCCCAAGAAGCTTTCACAGTATTACAATTAGATTTCCCTTTCTAGCAGCATCTAAATCAATATGATATGATTAGTTACTCTCGTGGATTACATGCTGCTGTACAAAACCTTCACACGCAGAAATCTGAGTAATTTAATCAGGCAGTAATGGATTCTGGGAATGCTCCCACTGTCTAGAAACTTAAAATCATTCTGTCTCTATAATAATTTGCCATTATGCACCTCAAGCTAAATTGTCTGACATACCTGACAGTGGACAGCAGTGGTTAAAACAGGTCACATTTCATCAACCAAAGTGGCAACTCCCTCTGAATTCACTTTGAGAACTGAATATGAGGCAGAAAAAAAAAATCACCATTAGTTGTTTTTCTTGGGCTATAACTTAAGTTTTAAGCTGTCTCTTTAAATCCATCTATGTATGTATTTTTGTGTGTGTGTGAGAAAGGCAGAATGTAAGTACTATCCATTTCTCATCATTGTAGTCAAGGCAGGAGGAATATATGAACTAATGCTCCTGGGGAAATGCAGCAGACCAAGGCAGAAATGAGCAAGTAATTTTATTTCTCTGAAGGTGCTCAGCAGTGCTGAGCAAGATATCGGGAAGCAGGAACCTTTCTGGAAGGGTCTTGAAAGCAAAGAGTCCTTGGCTGCCATTGTCAGCAGCTCACAGGAGAGAGCAGTGCTGGGTGACAGAAGCTGAGCTGCTGATAGCTGCTTTTTGGGGAAGGATTTGCACCTCATGTTTCCCCAGCTTGGGTAAACAGCTCAGCCCTGCACTTCTGAGCTGCAGCAACTCTCTTCTGCAACGATCCTGGGATTGCAAACAGCCCTGAAAAACAAACTGCTGTGCTTGGCACTGCAAAGGCAGCTGACAGTGGTGCAGGGAAAACACACAGACCCACGCATGGAGGAACAGCTACAGCTTCATTTGAAAAATTTGGCCTGCATGTTTCTAGGCAGAAAATACTCAGAAATATGCTGCTGTTCATCTCTTATCCTACCAATGTGCAACAACTTATGCCTACGAAATAGAAGACATTATATTACTGTTGAGAACATTCCTTTTTCTCACAGCACAGTTGCACTGAAATAGCCCTGACCCATGGTGCCTGGGGACTCCTACTTTTGAGGAGGATTTTTCCTCTGCTAAATTGATATTTCAAATAGCAGTTGGCAAGAAGAGAAAGAAAAATAGCTACCCCTGGAAACTTTCCTAAGCAATAATTGCCAGTGAACTCTGCCCTCATTATAAAACTCTGCATAGCTTGACATAAAAAATGCCCCTGATGCACATACACTTTTCACCTCTGTATTCCCCATAATAGTCTTGGTTATGTTACCTGTTCAGATATGTGACCAGTGGCAGTGTTAATCTACAGCTCTTTTAGGGTACGGTGTGGTGTGCGCCGGGGCTCCCCTGTGCCTGGAGACACTCCGGCACCAGCAGCTACACACTCTGCCCCGCGGCACTGCCAAAACCCCACTGGCACAACCAGGCATTTTAGTCCCTCTGACAAGCAACTGCTAGACAAATCTCTTCTTAATTCCTTACTGGAGGTGCTGAAGGAAATCCGTGGAGGTCATTAACCAAAGGAATTTGTGCCAGAGTCATTTGGGCAGGGGGAGGCGGGTGGAGCCAGCTGTGGCCACCTGCCCACTGATCCTCCACAGCCCACAGAAAGAAAGGGCTGACATTTAATGCAGGCTGGAGATTGGACCACTGCATTACTATTAATAAACAATAAAGCTATTAAGGCATATTAGAGCTTGGCAATGAACTTGTCAAAAAGGATGATCTATAAATCAATGTAAACAGCAGTGACAGGCAGTAATTGAATTCCAGTGGTCCCTCAGCACATGCTAGATATGAAGGGACATGACACGCTGAAAATATAGCAGGAAAGCTGAAAAACTGATAGCATTAACGTTCTCCTGGTGAAACGTGGCATCACTTTAGTCCTTAATGGGGGTCAAACTGTGAATACGTATTGACTTCTTCTTTTAAAACAAGAAAACGGCTACATAAATCTGAGAATTCCTAAATTAGAAATGGCTGCTCAAAAAGTTCACAGCCACTCTGGATGTGGTTACCACAGAGCGGCAGACAGAGCCCTCCTCCAATGGGTTCATTAGCAGGACTTCTTGCTTTACTTGGGTAGGAAGAAGGATGGGTTTTGTGCAATCCATAAAGCCTCTGAAGTTGATTCATCCGTTTTCATCTTCCATAAAGGACCAGCAAAAGCCCATCGGGTAGGAGAAGTTAATGCTAGCATGCTGCCAGGCTCGGGTGGCTACATATCTTTCAAATTCAGATATAACAAGCCAGGCCTCAAATATCAGCAGAGGATGAGACAATCAGAACGGAAAGAAATTGGTGAAGTCGCAGCGAGCCTTTTAATGGAGATTCAAGTGACAGCAAATAAATCATGACAGCTTCTGTGGATGAAACCAGGGCCTCATTCTTTATTTTCTCTTGATGTGCTCCACTCAGTGAAGCCTTTCTTAGTCGATTTTCACAATAGAGCCCTATGCCACTGGAGTTCAGAAAATGCTGAAATGCGGGGTTCGGACGAGTTATTGAGGGTCATTTTGTCTGTGCCACCTCACTCACGGGCAGAGAGAGCCTGTGATCTAAAATCATGGGGGATATTTGCATTTCAAGGGTCTCTCTGGGCACAGAGAGGGAAAGCTACAAAAGAAGTATATAAATCAGTGTCCATGTATTGAGTGATGACCTACTAATAAGGTCCCAAATGGTGAATAGCAGCAGAGCTGGGACAGAGGCTGGTCACCAGTGCAGAATCAGTGCAAGAGCCAAAGAGCAGCTGGTGTGTCAGGTTTGGCCATAACCACTTGGCTAAAATTGCTGTTTTGTATGGATAAATTTCCTATTTAACAAGAGATAAAACTTCATTAGGGCCACTCTGCACCATTTTGTCTTAAATACAGCCCATATTTGAAAGAGAGACAGGTGAAGGGGGCATTTTCTGGGCATTTTGACACAAAATTTAAAATTAAAATGGAAAAAACCCTGTAAGGAACAAATGAAAGAGGCAACCTTTTTTTCCTTTGAAATATAATTTACTCTTTGAGATCAGCCAAGATTCATCTGACCTATCTGATGTGCATTCTGCCTTCAGATTTGCTGAGCATGTACTGATGTAACCTGAAAGGTTAAGGGAGCCCCTGATAAAAACTCTAAAATCTTTAGAGATGATCTGTAGAAATGCAAGACGTGCATCATCCATACCTTGCATGGAGAGTGGTGAAGCAGGGCTCAAAAGAGCAATTTTGCCTGTGACAATGTTAAGGGTACCAGTATCCCTGCCCACTCCCATGCACCATTTTCCCGCGTTCCATCTTAAACCTATCCATTAGAAGCTGTGTGTTACCTTTCTGTGCCTTTAAACCTGCAGGAGCTTGGAAGCATGATGTATAATAATAGTACTGGCTTTAATCAACGGGACAGCACTGACATATTGCCCACTGAAATAAATGAACTTGCCCTGACTTTTCCCTGCATTTGCATCATTCTTAATTTTTCTTACATGGAGGTTTTTTACTGCCATTTGAGAGGTGAGAATTTAGTCAACTGAATACAGTGCTGATTAGCCCAGTACTATAATTGTGCTTCATGGACACCTACTGCTTGTATGTCACAGCTCTCCAAATTCCCATTATACTATTAATCTAGGTTTTATGGTACTTCAGAACTGAAGTGTCAAAAAACTATGATGTAAGTGGAAAAAATCACAGTAGCAATTTACCAAAGAGCTCATATGGGTTATTATGAAAACAACTGAAAAAAAAGCAAAACAAAGGAGCCTGTTTGCAAAATTCAGTGTCTGATGACCTGCAAGAATAAGGGGAAAACAGATATGACCTGGCAATAGCTGGCTTTCCAACACTACAGCATGTCACCATGCTGGATTCAGGACTATGCACTTGCTCTTCAGTGCAGATGGAAGAAATCCAGCCCTCTCCATTCAGATTTCCTTTCTTTAGCACCCATAGGGGAAGAAAAGCAGCTTGCTGTGATTGTTTTTATACACTACACATTTCCATTTGTTGTTTTCTCAGTCACTATGCTCAGAGAAGGGGTTTGTACCGTAAGAGAAACCTCTACTCCCCAAGTACTTACACCCTCAGGGAGGTTACAACATAAGCATCTCAGTCACTTCTGCATTTGGAGTATGGTTCATGTGAGCATTCAGCCCAGCATAATCACACCAGACCTGTTTTGCTCAAGTAAAACAGTTGCACACAAACCTGCTCTGCAGAGTCAGGAAGCAGAGAAGTGCTCCACTGACCTTGTGCTGCTGTGCACAAGCTCTATGTCTGGGCTCCCTCCACAGCTCTCCATGCCTGGGGCCAGGAAAGGGGCACTGTAGAAAGAAAAATGGCTTAAGATGAAGTGACCGACATTCAAATTAAGGCTTACAAGGAAGCATAATAAATCTATCTGTGCTTCATCTGCACTTGGAACAAAACCAGGAAACAAGTTATTTTTTACGGGAATGCACCACCTCATTCTCTTATGAAATAATCATCTCCTTGCAGGGTATTAAAAAAGGGGTTTCCCTAGGGAGTCTTGGTAGTGAGGAAGCCACTAGGAACCATTCCAAAAGCTGTTCTAGGCAGAACAAGACCTTTCCTATTTCATCAGCCTAAACCATTACCCATTTCTGACTCTTACTCTACATTTGTCCCTAATTCTAACCCTTCTCTAACCCCAACACTAGATGAAAAGAAAAACTGCTTTTTTTTTTTTTTTCTAATGCCAGTCTGGGAGAACTCAACCCATGTTTAGGGTCAGGGCTGAAAGAAAGAAATGCCAGTAATTCCATGGCAGTGAGGCTGGAATGGGGTTGCAAAAGGGAAGCAGAGGCTTCAGAGATGATAGCTTTGAGAAGTATTTGTTCTGGTAATGGCCAGAGGAAAACTGTCAACGGTTCGGAAAAAAAAAAAACTTTTTCATGGTTCAGCCCCAGTTGGTTTAGGGTTAAAATTAGGTTTAGGGTTAAGAGAACAGTAAAGTTCAGAGCTTTATTTGCAGTGGAGCTGGAAAAGAGCAGCAAAAAGAGATCAAAGGATGCAGCAGCAAAATATTTCAAGTTCATCTCTCACACTGATCCTCACCAGCTACTAATGAGTGACACACTGCTTAGAATGCACTTCTGCACCCAGTGATGCCACCTGACAGAGGAAAACACCTCACAGGGGCGAGGGGCTCTTTCTCAAGTACTGGCCAATACTCAAAGCACTGAGATTTAGAAACAAGGGTATTTTTATTTCAATATTGGTTTAGGATTGATTATACAAGAACTGTATTCTCTGTAATTCCTGGCCGGTAGCCAGCACTAGTTCTGGCTCCTGAATCACACCATTGTCTTGAAAATACAATACTCAAAAAAGACGCTTTGCTCAAAGTGCCTGAAACGGAACCTGACAGAAATAAAATAGATGCTACCCAGACACAGACTGTGCTGAAGCACATTTCTGATTATCCCTAGCCTTGTTATTTTTCACTTGTTTAAGAACAGCAGTGCTTGGTGTCACTGGCCTCTGAAGACTGCTGAACCAGAGCCTTCTGCTGCTCACCTATGAGATGGCCCAGGTGCAGAGGAGTGGTATAGGGCTGCTTTCACCATCTGCATGGCTGCTCCTGCATATCAAAGACCTACTGACAAAAGCAGGATGTTTGACTCCTGCCAGCAGAAAACACTTTCAATCTTATTGTTCCCTGGACATGAGGACAAATGGCTATTTACTGTGAACCACAAACTCATTGCAAGAAATTAAATGCCTTTGGTGGTTATGAATATAAAAACACATCTCTTCTTGAGATGAGACTCACAGCTTCCAGAAATTGCTCCCTGCTTTACATTTTCCATGACTAGCCAACTCTGATCTTGAAAAACATCCAGCTTGAGGAGCACCCTTCCCTTCCTCTCCATGGTTGCTGGGCAAGGAACAGGGAAAGCAAGCTGAGTCCAGCTGTGGCAAAACCCTTGGAAGGATGTGCAAAGCCATCTTTTTTATTTCATAATGTCTCTGCAAGCCCTTTGCCATTAAAATATGATTAAAAGTAGTGGCCAGGAGGAGTTCACCTTTAGAAAATGACACTTACAAGAAATCACTTCCCAAACAGAAAGTTGCATCCCTGAGATGAAGAAGTGGTTTGATGGATGAGAAGGCAATATTAAAATGTCTCCTCTCATAAGAAAACAGAATGAGAGCAATCATCAGAATTTATCAGCCAGAGAGGAATAGAGCGTTTTTTTGGCACTAAGGGGACCCAATACACTAAATCAAAACCAGAACACAGGCTCACAGAAGAAAGAGACAGATGCCTCTGCCATATAAATACTACATAAATGAACTTTCTGGAATGGGGATCCTGTTTAAGCACACACCATAGTGACATCTGAGAAAGACATAACTGAACAGAGCAGATCATGAAGTTGGTATCGGCACTGAAACTGCAGCAATTTTTGAAGGGTAATGGCCCATCTGCCAACCCTGCTTGGGAGTTATGGCTCTGATATTTTGGATCTACTTCTTTGCAAAACTCTAATAACCCCCCCGTAATACCTGAATCAACACCCATGTATTTGCACCCTTTTTTAATTCATTCACCCCAAAATGTAGTCCAGACTCATCAAAAGGCAACAGGGGCTTCCTGGTGAAAACAGGAGTGATCTCTAGTTCAGGATGAACTGTCTCTCAGGAAACTACTGCTATATCCACAGCATATCCCAATGCACAGCAACGATGTAATGCCACTGCAATCCCAGAAAATATGCTCAGCAAATAACCTGAGAAATTAACCCTGAGACCACCAGGCAGGATGCCTGCTTGGATCAGCCTCACCACTCCCCTGCCGTGTGTGCAGGCAGTTGGAATGGGGCAGCCCTTCAAACCACTCACTACTCTCTTGAGTTAAAATATATTGCAGTTCCCACAGTGAGCTCCTCAGGAAGGCAGTTAGGATGTGGTTCTTTGTTAATACACGTAGTATTCCCTTCAATGCTATAGTAAGCCTATACAGAGGAGCTTCAAAGGTTGGACACTTCAGTTTGCTGGGGGTAAATATCCACACTGTGCTTCAAAGTTCCTTATCTCCATTTTCTAAGGTTGGTGTCTTTGGACATAGCTCTTCCTGGAGGGTTTTAACACCTCTCTTTTGATTATACGCCAAATAGAAAAGCACAACTGTAAACTTTCTTTTATGAAGATAAATTGAGTCTTCAATCAAACCAGACTTGAGTGTAAAGATGACTTTTACACGGCTGCTGAATATAAAGTATAAATCGTGACTTCAGTTTCCTAATGGACATGTGGGGCTTCCATGGATGTAGAGGGGCAGAAGGGAATAATGCCAGCGCCAAGGCTTTGCAACAGCTGCCTGGGTGAAATACACTGGGAAAGAATGGCTTAGTAGATCTTCAAGTTAGAATAAGCTCTGAGAGCAGGCAGACATCCCTGGGGGAGCTCAAATACAAACTTCTACTTGGGGATGGGTGAGCTGGCATCATAGATGTCTACGTTAACCTCAGCCCTGGCACTGATTAGACTTTTCCCCTCTCCCTGGAAAAGCTGTCTGCAAACAGCATCAGGCCTGACCTACTTCAGTCTGCTCAGCTGTAAATTTCAGTTATCATGATTGGATATTTTCCATGCTGGGTTTCTTCCAGCAAAATGTCAGACTTTTCTTCCTTGCTCTTTAGAGGCATTGAATAAGCCCAAGGTCCCAAGACATGTTCCTCTGATCTGGGGAGGAGAGGGAGGGATGAGCTGTGGTGCAGGAGGGCACCCAGCATGCTGCAGCTCTTGGGTGCCTGGGTGCTCACGGCATCAACTAAGTGGCACTGATGGAAGGAGTTATGTTTGCGAGGCATGGCTTGCACATCTGGGTGAAGACAGACTGCTTTTCACAGGCAAGGAATGGCTCTGTAAAGAGACATGGAAACTTGGGCAATATGCTTGACAGCACATATATCCTGTGAGAAGTATTATACAAATGTCATGTGTGTTGAACTCATTTTGTGATCTGAAGACTGCGAGGAGCAAGAGTGAACAGATAAGGTCATCAGCTAACTCAAGAAAAAAAATCTTATTGCTGCAGCTCAAAAGCACTATGTTGTTTTTTACTGCTGAGCTCTGCCTTCTGAGTAAGAATACTCAGAGACAGGTAGTGGAACACAAAAACTTTTGTCCCTCAGCTCTTCCAAGGATACATGTCCCCTCTTTGTCCCAGCCATTAGGAATTAGGCTGCAATTGATACAGTCATTTGGGGAGTTAGGGTAAGCTAATGAATTAATTACTGTTAGAAGTTTGTGTTTCATCTCTGTGTCTTCACCATTAATCATTTCTTAACGGGATTTCTTTTTTTTTTCCCCTCTACAGTCATACAAATTGAACATCAAATTTAAATGGAGCAGTAACATTACATCCTAGCCAGAAGGATGTAAAGGATGTGAGGAAAATCTTTCAACTGCTTGTCTCAATGATACAGAAATAGCTGTACCATGTATTAGGAATTTTCCTACTAATACGTAACACGGAAGAGAAAAAAAAACCCTTGTCCTAAATGAAATTCCATAACTGAAAAATTCCAACAAGATCCAGCTTCTCAGCCCTTTATTGTCATGTTTCCATAATGCAAGTAGGAATACAAGTGCAGGCCCTGAACAGTGTGCATTTTGATGCTATGCTGTGTACGGTGCAGAAGACTGTAAACGTGTGGATTTGGGGTGTGCTTTCAATATATAGAATCTAGTATCAGTATATACAGATCTTAATATTTATCCTAATTCTCTTCAGTTTTGTATCATAATTTGTTCATTAAATCAACACATAGAAAATACTATTCTGCAGGTGGCAGGTCTGGCCTTGGTTTAATGAAGTAGTTGGAAAAGAAGAATTATTCCTCTTTGAAAATTATAGAGATTTTTTTAAATGACTTTAAGATTTCTTTACGTTGCAGGAAAATTCACTGCAGCTTGGTTTTTACACAATTCCTTTCAAGAAGATTAAGAGATGAGAAAATTGCTCATTCAGACACTAGACACAATGTGGATTTTTTACTGCAGGGTAGTCTTGGGAAAGCTTCTGCAGAGGCCACTTCTGCAAAAACAGCAAATTCATTCAAATTTGACAGAAAAACTACATCCGAGTAACAAAAGTACATATTTACACACTGTGTGCACACAAATCCTTGATTGCATCATTGAAAATCAGTGGACCACTTCAGCTCCTATAGTTATGTATAAAAGGGCTGAATAATTTTATGGTCAGCAATAATAGCATTTTTACCTTTGCAAATAAAGGAAATTTGGGTCAAGCAGAAATATGATTGCCATAGGCACTAAAAAGAAATGAGCACACATGTATATGGGTAGCATTGTGTATACTCAACCAGGTCCATAACACTCTGATGAATATATCATCAAATTTTCTGCTAATATTCAATTTCACATTCATTTCCTTCAGCTGAGATCTGCTCTGCTGGATCCCAGGGGTGGGTGAAGGCACTGCTACTCTGAGCAGCTAGACCCCAGAGCTGGGTGGAGGAGGTTGCAGGCCATTTAAGGCTATTTAAGGCACAAATTGATTGATTAAGACACTTCTCTGTCTCCCATTGGCTTTTGTAGAAAACAAAGCTACTCCAGAGGGAGATGCAGGACACCTAACACTGCTCTTCTCCAAGGATATTGGGAACCAGCGCGAGGTCTGAGGGTCTTCCACCTACCCCTCTCGTCCCCTTCTCAACAGGACACAAGGCTCAGGTGATGATCCTATTTGGTATATCAGTCTTGTTCTGTGGGAAGTGGAAGGTCCTGGCTTCTTGGCTTTGTCATAGTGACATGATCAAAACATTGACCAGTAATATATCCTAAATATCTGTTATAGGGACTTAGACTGTCCAGGCATATTAGACAGTTTTTTAATGAGGCATTGGCACATACTAAAAAGTCTTTAAAATATACACCAAGAATGTCGTAGGTGGACCTGATTCTGTCTTGGCAAGAGAGAAGGACTGAGTAATGCCTCAGGTGTCAGGCTGGTCTCTGCCCCTATTTCTAAGTGTGGGATTCGGTTCATAAATCATGTCAGCTGAGTAACTGAGTCCTGACTCCTCAGCCTGGACCTAAGTGGAGCCATCCATCCCTATATCCCTGTTTCCTAATTCACCTTGGTTGCCTGCCACGGATGTTCTCTAAAGATGTGTTTAAAGGAGCAGAAACATTTGGTGAGTTGCAGCAAACAGAGCTAGAAGACACTGCACTTGGCACACCTTGCGGGGAGGCTAATTTTTCAGTGATGTTCATACGGGCAACAGGGCTCACTTGCACCTCAGGGAGACTGCAGGATCTTCCCCCCACAACAGAATGCCCAAGGGTATAGCGCAGGACAGAAACTCACATGAGACATTTCTCTCTGGCAGTATTAACTCTGATAATAATGTCTCCAGCCCAAGAGAGAATATATTTCTCTTTCACAGACTGAAATAAAAAGTGAGCATTTTGAGAGCTTTGCATACATTACAGGAATTATTTATACTGCACCACAAACACTGTCGTGCTGCAGAGGGCCTCTGCAGTGCTTTGGATGTATGTGTGTATAAATCAGATGCTCCAGAAGGAAAAAGAGGGTGCTCTCTCCATCAATATTGGTTCACTGGGTGGGAGGCATGGTTCACTGGGTGACAGCAGCACAGCTGTGTGGCTGAAAGATACCTCTGGGAGCTGGAGTTTGCTCCTCCTGCGATGGGGCCTCAAGGACAGCATCACCAGGCATTCAGCAGCAGCTTCTTCAGCAGCTTTCGCCATTTTTAACGATGTCCCTCCTCAAACAGGCTATTTTATATTTTTCCTGCTGTTCCAGCAGCAGCCAGCATGCTCCAGTGAAGCCAATGGAAAAATATATAGTTGTTTCCTCTGCACTCCTGTGCTTGGAACTCTACCAGGACAAGGGAGCAGATCCACGTGCTCCCTCCGTGTGCCCAGGGAATACCAGCCCAGAGACTGTAATTGAACCTTACCAAGGGTTTTACAGGAACTGAACTTTAAACTGACATTTCTTCCCTGTCTTATTCCAACAGTCATGGAAAGGCACAGCATAGCAGCTGGTGGCTCCCTTGGCATTGGCTAGGTCCCTACAGTGCAAATCATCTATTTCTTTTCCTAAGAGGACAGCAGGAGGCCACTAGTTTAAGTGACTTGAGTTAGTTGCTCACGTGCAGAAAGAATTAATTTGCAGTGGCTGTAAAGCAGCAGGACAGCCAGGTGCAATCATGAATCTCGGCAGCTCTTCATATTTATATTCGGCCCTTTGCAGCTGCTCTGGAGGCGCCTCACTAACTCTGAACTTCGCCTGAATACCAAGTGACTGTGGCTACATGCAGTGCACTGTCCCTCCTTTCAAGAACACACATACAGCAGAAAAAGATAAAATAATCAAAGGAAGTGGCTGGAAAGTTTTTCCGTTTGGAGAAAAAGAGGGGTAAGGATGGAATAGCCTAGATCAGGTCTCTTCTGCAGTCAAGTCAGGGCTGTCACACAACAAGGCCCAGGACAGCCCTGCTTGTAGCCCCCCAGGAGCTGGGAAGCTTGTTTTCAATCCAGTGTTAGAAGTAGATAGCTATGTGTTTACGTCTGTATGCACATACAGTGTATGTAAATGAAACACAGCAACAGAAAAACATGTACATGGACCTGGGAATGCACCTTCACTGGTTCATGCAACACCAACTGCGTGAATTTATATAGTTTGGATCCAGCCTCTCTGCATAACTTTGTCAGTAGCACAAGTAAGGCTGCCTGGATTAAGTGATTCATGCCCTGTTCCCTAAATGGCTAAATTTTGTGCCAAGGCTTATGTGATTGGGGTTATGGACCACACTTGTGCACCTTCACCTGCACTTGTGTTCCAGTACCTTCTAGGTACATATGGGCTACAGATGGCTTTAATGAATCCTTGAATCTTTTGATTCTTGTTTTTCTTCATCCTTGTGCCATGTGGTAGCGTACATGGATGTGAAGGAGTCCTCCAAGCACTTAGGCACTTGGCCCACACATAGCTGGAGGACTTAGTGGATGGCTTGACCTTTCTCTCACTTGAAATCCATCTCCTGATTACAAGTGGTTAAAAAGTGTGCACTGTAGCATTTTGACAGGATGTATCATTTTCATTAAAAGTTTCATAAGGAGATTTGGCAGGAAAGGGACATTTTTTAAAATTAAGCATATATTAGCCCCTGATTTGGTACTGATGAGCCTCTCCTTGGCAGCATCTGCAGTGAAAAGCAAAGCGTAGAGCAAGGTGATCAGCACAGACCTCCTCCAGGAGGGAGGACTTCAGCTCTCAGCACACACAAGCACTGGGCACACATTTTGGTGTGCAGCAGAATCCAGAAAACTTTAAAATGATGGTAAAATGAGACTAATGGCCTCTGGTTAAATATACCCTGACAGTGAACTCTCTGCCCTTCCTCATGTTGCAGCATGGGCTCAGGAGGCTTCGTGGGGACCAAGCTCTAGGCCAGAGGAGATCTGCAGCCATCTGCCCCATTCCAAAGCATTCAGGTGGTGCAGCTGCACCTTTCAGCGTGTCTGAAGTGGTCTGGGGAAGAAGCCACAGGCTGTAAGCTGTCAGCAGAGAGGGATGGATGCCTGGACACAGGACCAAGCAGCATAAGCCAGACTGAAGAGGGTCCATATGTGTAAGTTTATCTAAGGCTCAGAAAAGCTAAAGAAAAGTTCGGTGTCACCGAGTCAGGCAGAACAGCAGCCAACATGATTGAAAAGCAAGCAAGAAATATACAGAGTAGCTGCCTATTCTGTGCCCTGGAGACACGCTGACAACCTGTCTGGCCTTGGCCAGGAGCCTGCAGAGATGCCAGGTGCGAGC
Organism: Pseudotriccus pelzelni; assembly: GCA_035584735.1. Taxonomy (NCBI): domain Eukaryota; kingdom Metazoa; phylum Chordata; class Aves; order Passeriformes; family Tyrannidae; genus Pseudotriccus; species Pseudotriccus pelzelni. The sequence goes on along the minus strand of JAWMRA010000041.1, from coordinate 14,834,494 downwards.
TTTATCACTCTCACTCCTTGACTCTCCGTATTCTCATTTTCAGTACTTAACTAAATGCTCTATGTCAACATGCTGGTGCATTTTCTTGCTCACATACGCTTCTTGGGTGTGCTTTATATCAGAAAGCTTACACTTCTGTGAACAAATATAAGCCAGTCAGTCATGCTACAGGTTTGTCCCTCCAACATCCAGCATGTGCATCTTCCCCTGTTGCTACAGTGATATTCAAATATGATACAGAACTGAAGGACCGCGTTTCATTTGAGTGAAAGACACAATTTCTTTATCCCACAGCCTCAAGGAACCTATATTCTCCAAGACTATCCCACCCACTAGCAGTATACCCAGCCCTCTCTTCTCCTTCTAAACCTCCATCTATTTTATTTAGTGTTTTAGGGCATCTCTGAAATTTTCTGAATAAATTTACCTAATAAAGGGTAAAATAAACCTCAACAGCCTGCAGAAATCTGGAATTTCACTAAACTGATGTAAAGAGAAAGGAAACAAAGTGTGAGTATTTTGATTCTTGGCCTCAAATTGTTGCTGCAGCTCAAATCCCCTGCTTAACTAACTTCTGTCATCTGTACTTTCCAGCTCCACCTGTGCAATCATTTGCAGAAACATTATTAGCTGTTTGATTTTTTTTCCCCTAGTTTGCTTCCATAGCAACATCCATCAGGGAGAGAACAGCAGGAGCATATGGGGAAGTTATAAAGCACATTTTCTACAAGGAAAGGAGGCCAAAGCATTTAACAGACAGCACTTAGGTTTCCCTTAGTAACTGAAAATCCAAAATACCTCTCTTGTTTCAGTATGTCGTAGTATTAATTAGGCTGCTTAATGATGTAGCAGTGTAGGTTGGAGGTAACACTTGGGTTGCCTTTAATTAATCAAGGTTCTGGAACGTTTCTTTGAGATTTAAGCTTATTGCCAAAACACATTCTTGTTACATTTTTGTGTGTGCGTATTTTACAAGCAAGGCTCGGAGCTGTTAGACAGCCTTTGACATGCTAAATATTGTGGAAAAATTTTTGCATAAGGTTCCAAAGAGAAATGCTAGAGCTGAAAATTATCTGTTTGAATAGTTTGAAATCTGTCACCAAGGAATAGCTAGAAGCTGTCAGGTCAATTTTAGAATAAGTATATAAAAAAAATAAAAGCATATCTCCTGCATAGTCATTTCTCTCCTTGCCAGTAGCAACCCATATACACTGGTGTTTTATTAATGAAAACTGTACTGGTGTTCCTCTTTAGTTTAAAACGTAGACCCTCAAGCTCAATATGAAAAAAACTAAGAGTTGTTAGGCTTTTTTAGTAAATCAAATATCCCACTCATGTCTTTACTAGATTCATGTTTCTGCCAATATGTGCTTGATGTGGAGATGCTGATGTTTTGGGGGATGTTGTATATTCCATAGGCATAAACCTGACGGGGGGACTGATGAGACAGCAGTATAGGATATTGGTGGAGATTGAATTACTGATGTCCAAACAAACACACCGGAAGACGTTGCAATAAGCAGAGGTGCATCCTGCTGGCTGTTATTTGTCCCCTGTGTGTCTGGTAGCCCAGAGGTGTGCCCAGTGCTGGATGCAGGAGGAGACACCACAGTCCTCCTGAAGTCACCCAGAAACATTGTGAAATGCAGGTACAGTTTCATCTTTCTTCTTTCCATCCTTCCCTATCAATTCCTTACTTCTTTCCTTCTCAAATCCAAATTGTTCCCTGCTTCACACATGCCACTTCAGCCTCCCCCACTTTTGTATTCCCATCTCCTCTTGGTTTTCCTCTGTGGCTTCTTCTCTGCCTGGTCCATTTGGTCACTGCTGTCCATATGTGCCATCCTTACAATCAGCTCTGGGAGCCCCTGGTGGCCTAGTGGTTAGATTGCGGCACCTTCACCGCCGAGGCCAAGGGTTCGATTCCCAGCCAGGG
>JAWMRA010000041.1:14806448-14830828 GCA_035584735.1 Pseudotriccus pelzelni | reverse complement strand
GCCCCGGCAGATGAACCTTAGGATTAAAGGGTGGGCTCAGTTCCGCGCACACTGTGTCTCACCTAAAAAATCCAATGAGCAGGCTTGAAGGTGTAAAGACCTTCCCCGGATCTTCGTTCGCGAAGACTGGCCATTACAATCAGCTCTGCCTCACCCGATCTCCCTGACAATGCAACAGACCTTTCTGCAACCAGTTACACAATTATCTCTTACACCTGCCAACGGAACACTTCTTCCTCTTTCCAGCTCTGTACATCCTCATCTCCTGTGACACCTCCGCATCCTCCACAGTTGGTCTCCACCTGAGTGTAACTTGTCTCTACCACCCCAGTACCACCTTCTCACCTCCGGCAGCCCTTTTGCCACCCAGCTCTCCCTCTGCCCCTTCACATGGGAAGGGCAGAACAGGATGAAGACCATGATATGTTTTGCACTACAGCAGAGGAGAATATAAAATCTGCTCACTCATTTCCAACATATCTGGAAATCTTCTGCCACCCAGCACGTGCTCAATGGCACTTTGACAAATCTGGGCCAGAGCCCAGTGATCTGTCCTGCTGCCTTCATCGTCATCAACCAGAACAGGCTGCTGCTCCAGGATCCTTAACGTCCCACTAAAAATCAGTATTTGCCAAGAAATTCAACCTGGCCAAGGACAACTATAGAGGAGAATCATTAGCCTGAGGCCTCTGGCTGAACTGAATGAACAGACTCAGAGTTACTTGGGTATTTGGAGTTCCAAACAGCTGCCTGCTGCTGAGGGTTACTCTTTACTTGTGAAAAGTTTTGAATTTTAAAACAGGCAAACATGACTTTGTCCTCTTTATACTCTCAAGTCCCAGGCTGCGAGGATTTGCTGTATAGTAACAAACTCTGCCATGTTATAGACCTGTAAAAATAACTCACTTTCCAATCCACAACCGCAAGTAAAACAGTGAGGAGCACGAACAGGTAACTGCACTGGCTGTGACTCAGACAGATACAAATTTTTGACATTTTGGGGAGCTGCCAGTGTGTCCTTAAAAAATAAATCCACCCACTCCCCACCTTCAGTTTTGAAGGAAGAGCTCATTTTCTGCCATGTGATCATTTGCTTGGGTTTAAAGTTGAACCTCTAAGTAACCACATATGCAAAGACTAGTTCTGCCTAATAGGAGGAAGGCTGAGGTTGCCTACAGGATGAACCCTCCTCTATCAACTGGTCCTCTGATATTAAAGCAGAGCTCTCAAAATCAGTTTCTATTAAGGATGGCATAGGCAAAATCTATCTGCCTAGAAGTTATCAAACACAAAATAAACAGGAAACAGCAGTTCTCTCCCTTTATTTAAGAAGCACCTGCTATATCAACTAAGTTATAACACAGATAGAACACGAAAAATTAGAGCTGGCAGAGGATAAATTGGAGAAACAGTATTTCAGTTGGTTCTCCTACAGGAGTGACTCTTGTCAGACTAACCATGAGCACAGATGGAGCCAGGTTCTCCACCCTCCCCAGCTTTCAGAGGCAGCTCTGCTAGCAAATCCCAGCCAAAGGCTGCTGTTGGCCAAGCCTTAGCAAAAACAAAGCCAGCACAGTGCCGAGCAGCCAAGAAAGGGAGGCTGAGACAGCCAAGGCTGGGTAACACAGCATTAGGCAGGATTCCTCTGTGTGTCTGAAGGTGCCAGGTGGAGGAGAGAAAAAAAACTGGGTCTGTTCCAAATAAGACCCTGAAATTTCATTGCTCCAAGGGGGTTGTGGCCAGCATCTTCTAGTTCCTAACTCTGCTAGTGAGTATTCTTTTATTTTTTAATGTGAGCAATATGCCTCATATATATATATAGTAAATGCCACTTAAGGTTTTTGTTAATAATAGATCCCTTGGGGTGGATTAAAGTGAAACAACACCAAGTGACTCGTGTTTATAAATATATATATGTCAGGTTTATTTCAGAACAATTTGGTTGCAATGGGAAGGAGGTATGTAGCCATTTTGGTTATTATCTTTAGAAATATACTAATGTAAAAGCATTAAAAGAACACTTAAGAAAATGCATAAAGAAAAGAAAGAGAAAGAAAGGATAAGAGTAGAAATATCAGCCCCCATGGATCCATCAATGAGACTTGATCACTGCAATTTCAGTGTCCCTCAGTCAAGGTAATGATTGCAGTTTTGATCCATTGGGAATGGGAGAAGGCCACGAAAACACGAAGTTCAATGGGCTAGTACATGCTGAGGTTCAGGTGGGAACGCCCAGGTACCTCCCTTGGAGGGAAGGGAGATTCACCCTGCCTGAAGTAACACTGGAATTCACATGCAGTCCTCCGGTGGAAGACCTCAGAAACGAGTCTGGGAGCACTTCAGGTCGGACTGGTGGTGTGCATGTTGCTGTTAATTAAAAAAAAGATAAAGACTTGTGGAAAAGAAGTACTGGCTTTACTCCCTCAAATGAGTACAAAACCCTCAAATGTTAACTTTGTAATTCAACTCACCCTCTGTAACCATTCTAAATCCCCTCAGTGACACACTATTTTTGATATTTTAAATAACTCTGCAAGGATTAAATAAGGATTTGGTGCTTTTATTCTCCTATGGATAACAATGTGAGGCTCTCTCCCATGTTCATTGCTGCATTCACTTCCTTTCCTCTCTGTGTATGTGACAGCGATGTTTTCTATTCCTCTACTCTGAAAATTAGCCTCCTCAAATACTGACATGCTTAACAGCTGTTGTTCCTCAATTTGCACAAAAATGGAGTATTATTCCATAATGCGGCATAATTTGCCAACTCTTACACCTCCGCAGTCCTGAAATCTTTTTCTCTGCATCAGAAGGTATTTGCATACCTCAGGTCATATCTAGCCTCCTTATGAAAACCAAATGCAAACTGTGCATGTTTGCTTTGTAATGCATCAGCAATCTCAAATTTCTGTTATCTGAGCTAGATGCAAACAACCCTTTCAACCATGGACCCTGTCAGAGTGCCTCAGATAGTGGCTCTGCCAGAAGCATCATCCTCCCCACTGCTGCTCGGTAAATCCAGTGAGAAATTTTGGGATTTGCCCCTGAGGGAAAGCACCCAGTGAATGCCATGTGTTCAGACAGCAGAGCAGCACAGTCATACAAGAGGGCAACATCTGCCACCGTGGTGTCACCACAGCTGTAGGTGTTTGACTCCAAGCAGAAGTCTGTGACAGCACCATGACCACAGGCAATGCCCCCCATCCCCAGCACCCACAACCCGGGGTGTGGCTGCTGCTTTGTGCGTGATGCTGCTGCTGGCAGGGCTGGGCTGGTTTGGAGGAGAGCAGCTGCTCCTAGTCTTTGATTGAGGACTGGAGCTTTCCATAAATCCCCACCCATTCAGCATTTAGAGATGTGGACCCTATTCCTGGCCACATCAAAGTTGCCTGCACCTTACTCTATACCAAAATCATGTGTTTAAGCTTCACAGGGAGTAAAATGTTACTAGAAGTCCTTGATTTGGTCTGACCACACCTTAGCAATGGATTTGGGGAAAGGTGCAGCTTCAATGAATTGCCCAGGGACGTGCATAAACAATCTGCCAAGCCACATCCACAGCCAGGAGACAGGCAGAGGGTGCAGAAGCATGGGATAGGAGGAGAGGACACCAGTTGGATGCCACAATGTAATGCTGGGCTTCTGCCTGCAGCCCAAGATCTTCCACGCAGCACGAGCACTCTTTGCAGTCTTACCATCAGAGAAATCCAGAATTTCCTCTCCTGTTGCCACAAAGGAAGTCTTGCACATTGTCTTAGGTTGTATCTCAGGAAGATTCTTGCACCCTCTCAAGCCACTTCAGCTCATCCTGTAGGGGTGTCTGGCTCCAGCCCTGCCCATGGCTCACGGATAGGACCTGTTGCTGCCACCTCCCAGCTCTGCTTGCCTGTTAAAGGGCTGTGGGTCAGTGCTCAGATGTGACAGCATGGCCCACACCACGGTCCCTCACAGCTCAACCCCTCACAGAGCAGTGCTCTCTGTCTCTGGAGATCCTCAGAACCCAGTGTACTTGAACACTTCACATGCAGCTACAAGAGTGCACTTTTTACCCCTCTTCTTTCTACAAAACCAAATTAAAATACTGTTTATTGCCCTCCAATTGTCACGGACTGTTGCCACCTCTGCTATCTCCTTGCCAGTAACCAGCTGCTTGGTTCAGTCTCTTGCTTGGTTTTGGAGCACTGCAGCACATGAAGAGGCAATGAGAGGGATGTGTGGCAGCAAAGGATCCCTCATCTGACATGATAATCATGTCCCACCGTGCCATCTCTGGTCTGAGGTGTTTCCTTGCACCTGGCAGAAGAGCTGAGCACTGCTTGTCCCACACATAGGAGACAATGTGGATGTGACAAGGGGTAAAAATATTCTCACACAGCTCAACCAAACTCATTTTTCAGTCTTTGAGAAGTGTCAGAACTGAATTTCCAGATACACCGCTCCTCTGTGGTGAGAGATGTAATGCTTCAAGAACACATTTTCTTTCTTTTTCAGATGCAGAAAAAAATTCCCAAGAACAACTATTCACATGGGATTTTGCCCAGAATTGGTAGAAATCTCAAGCAAACCATTCTTTTTGTAATATCTCTGACTTTCCTGTTCAAAAATCTCATGAGGATATTTTCCAGGACAGTTGAACTTAAAGCTGAGCACTGCCTAGGTTAGTTCTCAAACCTAAGTGAGTCCAAATGAATTTTTAATTTTCCCCCCTCCTTCTTAATAATTACTTGGGCTACTGAAAGAGAGCAGTACTCCCTGCTCTAGTGTCACTGCTTGGTGCTGTGCTATCAGGAGATTTAGGCACAAGTGAACTTAAACCAGCTGCAGGTGCTTCCCCGGTTACATGTGGCGCGAGAGGGGCAGTTCAGAAGTTGGTGTCCTTTGTTCAATCCTGATTTTTCGCAGCTCCACTGCCTCACCATGATTATACACAATTGGTAAAAGGCAGCACACTGGCCACCATTGTTCTGCAGTGGCAGAAGGTGTAAGCAGGATCTGTAGCTGGAAGCGTGTACTGGCTCTACTGGGGAATGTTATTTTGGGGAGAAAAGAAGAAGAAAATAGGAGAGAGAGAAAAAAAGGAAAAGGGAAAGGGAGAACACATAAGACCTTTTGCAGTACAGTAACAAATGGCTTGGAGACTGCGATGAGTAAAATGTCTTGGGAAAAATAATTGGAAAGGGAAAACTAGGGTGTAAAAAAGCACAAGCAAAAGAAAGGGACAGACTGCAAGAGAAAAGGAAAATGAACAGATCTGATTGTAATCTGTGGCTGAGAAACCCATCCTGTCCTGGCTCGGTGCCTGTGAAAGTCTTTGCAATGTAGACTAATTTATTCACAAGGAAGAGACAGAGACGAGAGAGAAAGAAGGAAACATTGGATTTTATAAATTTTGTCTTCCAAATGTAATCTAAGGAGAGCTTGATGAGACAGGGAGCAAACCCCCAGGAATTAACACTTCCCTGTATCTCCCACTGCTAAAACAGCATCTGAAATTGCCTCCTGTAGTCCCAGGAAGCTCTGTTGCAAAATAACAAGGCACAAATGCAGCTTGTCCCAGCCATGGCTACAAGGAAGAATTTGTGATTTAGCACTCCAAAATCTGACTCCTTCAGACAGACTTTGTGTTCACTGTGGTGCAAAATTCCCTATGGGCAGCTGCCCATGCTACCCCTGTAGATTACGTGGACTGTAGGTCAGGACCTGCTTCTCGGAAGGGACATGTACAGCATGTACAGTGCCAAGGGCTCTTGTTATTATTAGTGTGGTTACATTAAGGAAGAATAATGGCATCACACTTACAGACACACTCAATCCAATTTTAGCAAAACTAATGACTCCCAGTTGGGCAGAAGAGCAGTATCAGATCACTGTTGCTCATTGACAAAGACTGACAGGGCATCCCCCTTTTCGGTGCTCACCAGAGCCCAAAGGTTACAGAGAAGTTTTAAAGCTCTGCCTGCAGCCTCCACCTGCAATCAGTACTTTTATCTGAGACGTATTTTGTCTCTGTGCCATTTCCTAAAGCTGTCAGGTAATCCCAGCTGTTTGTGTTCTCCCAACAAATTTCATGGCTACAAGGCTTCAAAACAAAACAGCTAGGCAATGAGGTGTTTCTCTGGAGAAGACATGTCTTGACTAAACAGTGAGTTTTACTCACAGTAGAAGTATAATGGGTTGTGTACCTGACCAGTCTAAAGCCCACTCCAGTTCAACAAAAATGCAAAACTGTTGTCCTATGCAAAAAGAAAAGGAGACAGAAATCTCATAAAGGGCATGAGAGGTAAAAGGTCAGACCCATCAAAACCTTAAGGAACCAAAGCTGCTGTGAAATTCCACAGAACATAGAACTTCTCCCTGTGGTGCTACACTTTGGACATGATGGAGTCTGGTTTTCTGCCTTGAGGTCTTTAAAAGACAATTTTCTGCATGAAGGCAATTGGCAAGAGTGACAGCCTGGGAAAAGGGAAGATAGGATGCTCATTCATGGCCGTGGCAATGCCTGAAGGGTAGGGGGCTGTATTCAAACTCGTCTCACTGAGTGTCCATTCATATTGACCAAGAGAAAGAGACATTTTTAGGACAGAGTGGTACTTGGATCTTTCTAGATCTGCCTTACATGTCTGGCTATTCAAGTGGCTATATGGTCAGATCATTCGTGCCTGGCATGCATAAACCTTTAAACAGTGATTTGATTTCCTGCTTTTTCCTACAGCTATAAATCAGGAGTTTCTCCAACAGTCTTCTGGGAGTCAGTTGGCACAATCAGAGGGGTTGATCAGACCCTATAGCTAGGATCTTGTGACAGAGGAATGTGTAAGAAAATACAAAACCAGAGTTGTGCTCATGTTTATCTAGGTAAGACTTGTCCTGACAAGGAAAAATGGGTTTAAGATCTAGTAAAAACACACCAACTGAGAAACATTTAGAAAAAAACCCATAGTATATTACTTGCACTTGATGTATTTTAAATGTCTGAGAGTAATGAACTGGCACTTGGCTCAGATGGAAACAAAAGAGGAAAAGGTCTCACAGAGGGGGAGTGGAGAAAGAATAATCCTGACACACATGTTATTCTCTGAATGTAAACCTACTTCACACTCCTGTAGGTAAAAATACCTCCTATGCAAACATCATTACTCTGAAAGGGGTTTATTTATGTTCATATAAAGGGAAAACTTCTGTTACCCAGAAAAGATGAAAAAAAATTAAACTAGATCTGACACAGACTGCTGAAAATAGCAAGAATAGAGAACACAAGGCAGTCTTGGTGATAATTTTAATTTTTCATTACAAGCCATTACCCTTACCTTCCCTGAGATACACATGCTGCATACACAGAATGGCTGTGTGTGGCCATGGGTTTGAGGGTAGGATCCTAGGAACTGGAAAGAAGCAATGGATAACCAATAAAGAAAAAAAAAACCACTTGTGCATAAAATCTTCATCTCACTGCTAGGCAATTTTATCAGCAAAAAGAACACGCACAGCTCGTCCTTACAGTGCCTCTGTAACTCAAGAGCAGGGATTAGGAAAAGAATGAGTAATCCACTAGATAAATGTTTACTTCTTTTTCTCTCCAGTAACCTCTGTGGCCCCAGGCAGTGGGGAGTCCCGTCTGATAGGTAATGTAAATGGTGCTTCCCTCGCTCCTGCCGGCAGCTCAGAGAGGTTCAGCGCTATCTGCCCACACAGGTAGCAGCCTGTTTGATATAACTGCTCCCCACTGCACAAAGTGGCCAGGTGCTGTGACAGCTCGTTGGAGTTCTCCGAGTCACTCCGGCAGGGTATTTCTACCATTATGCTCCCTCAGCCCTCGGGGATATGATTTATTCATGGAGCATCACTGAAGGCATCTTTCTATGGCATATGGAGTTAAAGTGTCCTCTTCACAGAGCTGCCTGGGGACAACTGTGGAATTTGTACAGACAATCCCACTAGGTAGTCAATCTTGTAAAAGCACTGATATTACAAAGTAAATACAAGTGATCTATTTGTTTAAGGTTATTACTGTGACCGACAGGGTATTAAAACAATCTTTCTACTGACAAAAGATATCAGGCCTGCACTCCTATTTGATGTTCCTAGGCAGGCTTTTCTTCTTTCTTTCTCAGCTGCTGAGCTTTGGGGTGTTCATCAAACTTGACTGATATGGAGATCAGAGTGCACCACGCAACCAGCCCATTGAAATTCAATTCTGATATGGGCTTAAATTATATAAAAAAAAAAAACCTTAGCTAGTAATAACACTTTGATGTGCAGATGCATGAAAGTTTCAACTTCTACTTTCTTCTGAAACAAATCTGCTTCAAGTCATGCTATTTGATTCATATTTTATCTTTTAATACATCCAAAGCAAGAATATTAAACATTGCCCTGTGTGGTCAGGAAACTTACAGTGGGTGATGTATGAAAGCTTCCATTTCATCCTTTTATTGAGGCTGTATATGGACACTTCCCCAAGACACAAATATACTGCCCAACATTCAGAGCAAAAAGGTCAGTCACTTTATATCTGGCTCCTTTTCAAAAAAATACCATTTCTTTTGGACCTGGAAATTTCAGCTAGGGAAGGGCATCACCTTCCTAAATGCATTTTATATTCTGGCAGCAGACAGACCTAAGGAAGACTCTGGATACAAAGCACCCAGACAGGCTCCCCTCCACTCTGCACTTTGCAAACCATGCCTCACTCTTCTGTCCACTTTCTATTCTGAAGCACACAGTCCCGTGCAAGTCCACAGTTTGCTAATTTATCTATTGTTGTTTTTATTTATGTTTATCTTGTAAAATCCAATAAAGCTGTAACATCTCTGGTCTGCTGTACAAAACTCAAATCCTCACCCACCCCAGGAAGAGGGCAACCATTCATTGTCCCAGACCCATGCCAGCCTCCTTTTCCTTCTTGGGATCTGCCAGGATCCAACAGCAGGTACTTCACTCTTGCTCTCACAATCCCCAAGTATAGCACTAACCCTAAACTTATCGGAACAACAATTCACTATCACCTGACTATAATCCACATGCCCATGTGCGAAACAAACCTCATTTGAAATTTATGGCTCTTGCAGGATCCTGTAAATAACATGTCAAGTCTCTACTTCACTACTTCTAGCCCTCAGTCCCAGTTCTAAAAATTAAACCCAGCCCAGCAATAACTCTGTGCCCCCATTCCTTCATACTGGCATTGACCTTGTTCCCAGCATGATAACACTTACAGGATTCAGGAATAAACATAGCATATCACTAATGCTAACCCAAACCACGTCTTTAATTCTAAAGGTTTTGAGGTTTAGTCAGAATTAATATGGGAAGAATTAATAAGGAAGGGACTGAAGAGCTAGATTTATGCTTCACACCTTCAAGGGCTGAGGTAGAGACCTGTGGCCACAGGAGTGCTGGTTTGCTGCTTAGCATCACCTAATAAACAAATACACAAGGGCCTTTGCCAGCCCGGAGGAACCTCACAGAGGTGCCAGTGCACAACCCACAACACTCCTCAGGCTCCTTAATTCGTGGCTTTTAATATTGCTTCAGCTGCAAGACAGACACATAACCCATAAGCAGATGCACCACTAGGGAACCAGCCTTCATTTTGACCTGTCAAGATCTCTAGATGTCAGTCCCAGCTCTTTGGTGCTGTGTCCCCAGCAATGTACAGGCCCTGTCTGAGACAGCCAGCTTCATCCTCTACCCAGCCAGGGATTGTGCTAACAGGTAACCAACATGGTCCATCCCATATCCTGGCATTGTTAAGTTTACTGGTATAGATACAGGCAGACATACGGTAATAAATATAACCATGCAGGCCACAAGAGCAGAAAGCACATTCGTTATCCCACTACATCTCTGCCTTAACTTCAATGCCATAAAGAACAACTTTTCTAGATAAAATGAAAGTCATTCAACCCTTAAGTACCAGTCTTAGAATCATAGGCTCATAGAAAGGTTAGGCTTGCTCTGCTTTGAAATTAAGATACATTAGAATGGTTTTTTGGAGAAAATGATCCAACATTGTAGCACGTATTAGAATAAGGATTCAGGATTATGCACCTCTGTGTTGGTTAGCTATGGTTCAGTGTTTGTCAGTAAACTAGGATTAAGGCTCAGCTTTCAGTTCAGGCTATGAATGGGGACCTCAGGAGCTGATGAATTTAAGTTTTCTCTCCTGCCTTCAACAACACTTCCTGACCCTGAGATTAGCTCAGTTGGTTAAAACTTGGTGGTAATAACACTAAGGTCACAGGCTCGATCCCCTGAATGGGCCATTCACTTCAAAGCTGGACTCAATGATCCTTGTGGGTCCCTTCCAACTCAGAACAATCTGTGATGCTGTATTTGGGCTGAGAGAGGCTCCAGTGTTTTGTGTACTTATGGCCTTAACCACACCAAATGGTTAAACTTTATGTTAGATTTTCAACAGAGGGAAAAATCTCTGCTGCAGACAGAAGGAAACAGCTAAACAGGTCAGGCTGATGTGAGAGCTAACAGTGGTGGGACAGATGGCTTCTGTTTAAGGATAAAGGAGAAGCAGTTCCCTTAGCCTGACCGGAAACCTGCAGTGACTGCAGGCAGGAATGAAGGCCAGTATGAAATGAGTCTATTAGATCAGAGCTATTTCTAAGTTTGGTACTACACTTTGAGTGGCTGTTATAAAAAAAAATAAATAGTTTTAAGTCCCTGATTTCTAAACCTTATCCCACATCTCCCTATCTTATCCTCTAACAGACAGGATGGTGTGACCAGCCCTAAAGGAATCAGTCATCCCATCAGTACTGCTCCTCACCTCGGCAAACAGGCCTTGCAGGACACAACAACAGCACAAGCGTTTCACTCACAGGAGTCCCATATTTGTTATGTTATTCACTCTAATGTGCATGATGTTAGTGACATCAAGCCAACCAAAGCCTACAGACTTTGCAGGACTCCTTCCAGTCCTAATTATCCAGCACTGGATTTCCCAGAACCTGATGAAATCCTAACCCAGCAGCAGCAGCATCTCTAGCTCAATGAACTGTAACATACAGTCTGTTGACACCCGTCCTCCTCAGAGACCCTGGTGGCAGAAAGAATCCCTAATTTTTTAACGCTCAGTTTCCCATGCCTTACTGATCCATGTAGAACTATGTGGTATCTGATATGTACCTCAGGATATGACCTTGAGCAATGTGATGTAGTTAATTTCATAACTGCTCCTACTTTGATAGTATGGTTGAGACAGATGCCTCCAGACAACCCTACCAGCCCTAACTCTGCGAGCCTGCATATAAACTCCTGTTTATGTTTACTTGGCACAAGCTTCTCACATGGGTTTGTAATAGCAGCCAAGGAATCAAATTATTCAGCCCTTTATCTACCTGCCCCATAACTGGAAGTGTTCAAGGCCAGGCATTGGCCTTGAACAGTCTAGAGCAATCCAGTGGAAGGTGTCCCTGCCCATGGCAGGGTGGTCGGGACTGGATGATCTCTACAGTCACTTCAAACCCAAGCAATTCTGTGATTCTGTGCTTCTATGATACCTGACCATAGTGCCAATGCAAACCTTGTTGAGCTTAGTCTGGACCAGGCCTGTAGTTTTTCCTAATATTTCCCCAGGCTGACATTTGAATTCTGTGGGCTCTGAAAGATGCTCAGCAGATTTCTATATCCACACAACAAAAGAAAGATAAGCCCTTTTTTGCTTTCATGTTATAACATTTTCATTTACTTTTTTCTAGAGTTTTCTGAAGTCTTTGCCTGTATCCTTCTGGCATACAGGGGTCTTCTGACTGGCTGTGTTCAAGCTTTCCTCCTGGGCTCAGTCCATCCCCCGTATCTTTTTCACTACTCACAAAGTAGCTCTGACTATTCTACTCTGTCCAGCCTTGAGTATAATCATTCCCTGTCCTTTGATAGGGATGTGCTGTCTTCCTCTAAGACACACTGCTGCTCTCTGCTTCAGCTCCCTCACTAGAGATACAAAACTGTATATTATTGGCTTTACCCTTGTGCCTCTCCTTTTTGAGAAGACCAAGGCTTTAATTTTTTTCCCAAAGTCATTGCCTTTTCTTGAGAGTAATGAGAACCTTCATGGCTTTGTAAAAACAAATAACAATTATGGCATTAATGTGGCATTTGAATAACCAGGCAAAAAATTTGGAAGTTAGAAGTCAACTCTAATGTAATAATCAAGTAAGATTGGAATGTCTCTGATTTAATTTGCTCTCTTCATGCTGCACCTTTTAATGGAGGAAGAGTTTCCTCCTCAGAGCAAAATCAGCTCCTACTTCTGCTAAAATTCAGCCTGTTGCAGAGCTGGGTCACTGTGTCCTTCTCAGCTCCATTGGAATGGGGAGTTACACAGTGCCCATGTTGAGGATCCATGGACATGGCATATGGGAAAGCCCAGGAAGAATTCAGGGTTCCTGTGCTTCACTGTCTCCCCAGGCACAGCCCATTGATAAGTAGCAATGGGGACAGGGGGGACCTAAATGCATCTTTGTCCCAGAAGTTCAGGTCTTTCACCCTCTTCACCATCAACCCTCATTTATGCCCAAATGTACAAAATCTAAGTTGGTCAGTGACAGGTACCTAACCTGCCAGCCTCTCATTCCAAGCTGCAGTTGTGGTTCAGGTTAAATTTCCTGCCAAGTCTTAACTGTAATTTAAATTTCCTACACTATTTAAGCTGAGCAATCTGTACTTCAGATCTCTCGAGCATTAATAAAACAGTTATGAGAAAATTCAGGATAAAAATTTAAGCCCATAAAAATATGTAACTCATTTATAAAAATAACTCCATCAGGTTTTCACAGACTAAGAAGACAAAGGTGCTAATTTCTGCATTTGTAATAACCTTGGGACTGCCACTGGTAAAAGTCATCAGAGTAGCCACTCTTTGGGAATTGGTTGCCCTAAACTTTTCAAAATCTGTAACTAGCCCACAGGCTTTGCAGCACAATGTCAGTGTGGCATTTTCTACTTCACAGCCAGAGAACCAGCTTGGGAGACCACGAGACATTCTTGGCCATCTCTTGGAACTCACCCCCTCCTACGAGGCTCAGCACATGACCCTCTCCCAGCAGGATCGTCTCAGCAACATGAGCCACGTTCACCACCTGGAGATGCTCTTTGCAGTGTCACAAAGTCCTTCTTTCCCCTGATCATGGCAGTGCCACCTGTGGGAGATTCTTCAAGGCATGTCAGACATCTGAACCACCCTCAATGTCTTCTGTCAGCTGGCATGACTCCGTTTATATCCCCTGGGGCTGGCTCACGTACAGCCACTTGCCATTGCAGACAACCTCAGTAGGGTAGAAGGAAGCTGTTCTTGTCTCTCTCCCCTCTCGGTGGGGAGAACCAAGGCTGCCAGTGTTATGAGGTGAAATTAATTAAACGCAGTTAAAATATTCCACAGTCATTCATTTTAAGAGTAGCATTGTTATTGGTGGCTCCCTTTGGGGCTGAGAGTGTGAAAAAGCTGATGTGTTAGCTACCAGCAGATATACAAAACCAGTGTGGTGCAGAGACAACTTTGAAGTTCTATTAAAAACCCAGATCTTTCGCTATTGCTGTAAAATACTATGAAAAAACGTTTATGTAGTTCTTCAGGAGCTCAGAAATAATTTTAAAATAAATCAGCTTAAAATAAACCCAATAATTCCTTGTTATACGTGCTACTATATTCATCCTCATATAAGCAGCTTTTCTCACTAAGCATTAGCTTGTATTTGCGTATCAATTCTGGAAAGCCCGGTTTCTTTCCATCTAGCAGCCTTTGAAGCCTTTTCCTCTGCAGTGTTTGCTGGACAGTCAGGTAAATACAAGGCAAGCATCCTTCTAGCTCATTTCTGCTGATTACCCTGCTCTGCCTTGGCTTTCCTCCCTGCTTGTTCTGCAGGCCTAGCCTTTTCTGGGAACTGCCATCATTCCACAAAGCAGCACAGCACAATAAAGTTTTTTTTAAAAGTTTCCTTTTGTAGGGAAAAAGGATGCTATACAGAAGCATCCCTGGGGTTGGCCTCAAATGTGCAGTCAAGGCCTTTAATCAGAAGCATACAAATTTACCTAAAAATCTATGTTGCTATGAGCAGTGACAACACTGCAGCAAAACCCAACATCAGGGGATTCTTGCCTGTTTTATGTCTTGGTCACACACTAGAATCCCTCCTAACTCCAAGCTCTTTAGTTTTACTCTTTACTAACTTCTATGGCTTGTCCAACTTCTTATCCAGTCTTACTTGTCACAAACTCCATTTTAGTAGAAATCGCCTCTCAAACCAATAGCTTAATGAAAGGGAAAAGTGCTCTCTCCCCCACAGCCTGCCCAGGGAGAAGGAGGCAGGTGCCCATCACCTGAAGCCACACAGCCACTGCAGGTGAGGAGTCATCAGATGGGAACAGACTGTGACTGCTGCCAGTGAGAGATTGAGCAGGTCCCAAGAGAACAACACCTCATTCAAACCACCATAATTTCATAGAAGATAGCTCACCATAGGCTGGCAATCCTCTTAGATGCTTTTTTTCCCTTCCTATTTGTGTTAAAAATGAGAGCAGAAGCAGTGGAGTGCTTCAAGCATAAGCATATACTGTGGGAATAGAAGTAGCAGTAATAGTCATTAGCCCTTGTGTACCGGCTTTTCATCTGCAGCTTTCAAAGCGCTGCCACAAAAGGACATCACCCTTGTTCTCAATGTTCTCTGAAAGAAGGGACATGACCAAGTTAACCAACACGTCCTGCCAGCCTCCCACGACTGCCAGCTCTTGTGCTGTCCTTCCCACCACTACTCCTGGTGTGCTTGACCCGTACTGGGTTTCTTCTCACCACCCCCTTCCTCAGGAAGGGGCCAGCGCTAAGCAGATGGGAACAACCTCTGTGTGGGAGCTGCTGCCAGGGATCCCGTGCTGGGTGGTGCAGGGAAAGGGCTCTCCCCAGGCAAGGGCATCATCTCAGCTTCTCAAGGTGGGCAGCCTGAAGAGCTGTTTCTATGTCTCCTGCTGTTAAAAAAGGGAACAGTCAATTAATGCAGTGCTAATAAAACACATCTCCAAGTTTGTTTGTTTGTTCTTTTAATAAATGCACAGTATGCATACATAAAAGAAAGGCATAGGGGAAAGAGAGTAACCCAGCCTCTTTTTTCTATGTGGGGAGCGAAGGATACTCTGAGACCTCTTGCATTCATCTCTTCAGCAACCACATACGTTGTGGGGTGTTTAAACACTGCTCGGAGAGGGGCAGTCATATTGCAGTGAGTTTTGTACCTGCCTGCAGGTCTTTCACACGGACAGATTCCTTAAAGGTGTTTTGAAACAGCGAAAGGCTGGAGAGCTGATGCTCAAAAACATTTTAAGGTGAGCTGTCGTACTGAATGAGCCAAGAGCAGCGGGGAGCCCCTGGCAGCTGCAGGAGAATGTGTTCTTTACAGCACAAAAATGCATCTTCTGCATTTTGTCCTCGTGCACTGCTAACGCTGAACAACACCAGCATTTCCATGGAGATGGAGACATTGCATATTGTTGAGGCAAGGATGTGAATTTAAAACAGAAGTACATTTGATCTCCAAATGCCGCTCAGGAGGCAAGGCACTGTTATGCTAAAAAGTGTGTTTTCCAGCCCTCTGCCATGCCCATGGAGGGCTCCCACTCTTAACTCCTTCAGTTCCAAACCCAATAAGCACCACAACAGTGAAGATCCTGCCATAGCTTAAAATCTATTCAGAGATAGCAAGGTACTTCTCTGTCTGACCACTTGGCCCCAATTTTTCCATGATAAATCATTTGCACTCCAATGTGGCAGAAAGTGCTCCACCCACAAGCTATTAAGAAGCTTCAGTACCCCCAGAGAGTGAGAGGAGAGGGTCAGCATCCTGAAGGATAAAGCCATCAGATTTTGGATTTGCAGAAGAATTTAACATGAGGAGTTAACAAAAAAAAAATGTATTTTTATTAAAATATAGATGTGTCAACCCTCCATTAACTGCCAGAAAATGCAAGGAAAACATGTTATTCAAGCCAAATAAGTATTTGAGGCCAACACTTTCTCCTTTTACATCTCCTATCTGCAACTCGACACTTAAACTGTACTTGAAAACCAGGAGGAAGCAGAAAGATCGAGGAAGGTTGACTTGGCCGGTGGTTTCAGTTACTTCTAGCTGAAGGAGCTCTCTCCTCACACAAAGGTCTTTTAAGATTTTTTTTATGAGTGGGCAACCTCAGAAATATTTAAGACAAGGTGTACTGTACCCCTGCAGAAGAAATCTCAGTGTACCACTGTGGTGGTGCAGGCAGCCTTGCAAAAGCCCTCACGTGAATGGGCACAGAGCAGTTACCAGGAAAGCACGTGGGTGTGATGCCTGGGAGAGAGATGTGGAGGCAGAGAAGATGGTCATCTCTATGGAAATAAGACAGAGTAGTCCCTGCAAAAAGTCACTGAGGGTTTCTGATTCAGCAGGGAGCTGATGTGTTTGCTAAACCTGTCACAGGAATTTAGCATGGTGGGAGGCAGGGAGGAGTCTCTGCTCCCTGCCCAGGAAAAGCAGGCTCTCTGCTTCCCTGGAGGTCTGGCTGGGGAAAGGATCCTCTACTGCCAGTGCACTCCAGCCCCACAGCTCCACCTGTCACCCAGGACAGGGTCCCCAAGCCCAAGGGTCCACCAAGGAACGGGCATTGCCATGAGCATCAACACCAGGAAAGATTACAGTCTTTAGTTTATTTGCAAAGAGCTGAATGCCTTGTGAATGGCATCATGAAATTCTTTTATTTAGGACTAGAGTTGAAAGGAGTGGAAGGGGGAATTAGCAGCATAACCCCATGTGCTGCGTTTCTGTATGTGACAAGTAAAGGAAGTCTAGCCCAGCAATCCTTGGGGCTCAGCATCCTTTGGTCCTCTTCAAGAGGCATGTCTGAAGCACTACCAGCTTTCCTGACCCTCAGATCACATCAGCTTTCTCCTGCTCTCTCAGATGCCCAGCCGCATTGGTTTGTCCATTTCTCCTGCCTGGTTGCAGGTGTAATATGCCACACAGTTAATTGCATGGTGGCAGGACAAATGCTGGTCTTTCAGTGCTCTTCAGACACCAGAGAAAAAAGCATTTTACATATTCTTGATTAGACAAATGGTCCATTGAAGGCAATATTCATTAAAATTCCATATACATAAGCATCATTAAAACACAGAGCTGGCTTGTCCACACATACAAATTTCCCAGAAATAAATCGTGGAATTTTAACACTTAGTGATGTTAGAAAAAAGAGTTGGTCATGGCAACAAACCATCAAAAAAGTACTGCAGGCCTGAAATTCACTGTAAAACTATTGCTTTATTACTGGGTTTGTTGGGGATTTTTTCACTCTACCCACAATGTCTGGAAACCACAGACTGAAAACTTCTTATCATTGTTGTAAAAATACCACAGTGTGTGGGAGGGAGAGGGCAGAAAAGCACCAGGCTGTCATTGGGCAGGAGACTTTTTGGAAGAGCAGGGATCAAGCCGGACAAGCAAGCAGTTTGTGCCAGCAAGAGGCACAAGGCTGCAGGGAACTCCCTGCTCATGGAGTCAGCCTTTGCCATCTCAGCAGGCATGTAGCATGACCTTCATACACTGATCTAGATCCACCTTAAAGTTATTAAGATAAATACTTTTCCTCTGCTAGAACACTCTTCTTATAGTTTTTGTTCTTATTCTTCTAATAGGCTGGGATCCTTATGGTAATTTCCAGCCTATGTTTAGACCAGTTTATATTTCACATCTAAGTTGCCCTTCAGATCAAATACTCCTGAGGACCATTCCCTGAACACTGTGTTTGCCATGAGCATATCCCTTCTCTGTCCATGCTTTATCACAGGTCCTTTGCTGCCCTTTTCAATGGCAACTTTCCACAAGCAGCTTTAATAAAAACTGGGGTTTACAGGCATCTTTTCTGTACACTGGTTATCAGACCTACATGTTTGCTGTCCACAGGATGGGTATGAATTTGAAGGTGGTCTAGGAGGTCAGTGCTGCCAGGGGCTTGAGGGACTTTGATGCTTGAGGTAGACAGTGATTTACGGTCCCATTCTTTTTGGCAAAAATATTAAAGTACCCTGGTGACATTCTTAGACACAGCAAAGGGAATGCTTAAAAAGGACAACCACCTTTGTGACTGTGGGGCAGGATGGGCTGAAAGCGCAAGTTCCACCACTGAGCTCCCTACCACCACTCATGGCTGTGGGCTCTCCCATTTCGTGCTTCCCAGGCCGCTGACTAGCTTGGCCTTCATGTGAGCAAAGTTTATGTGCACCACTGAGAGATGCTCTATCTCAGTGAAGATTTGGATGTGACAAAAGGATTCAACGTAACACAGGTTTCAGAGCAAGTGACAAGAGTATTAAAATCCAAGCAGAGCGTGAACAGACAAGGTTAGCATCGTCAAAATGAAATTACCTTCTCCTTATTGTTCTTTATAGACTGCATATTGACCATGAAAGTGAACTGCTTTCTGTAGCATGTTCAATTGACTTTGGGAAACTTCCTTAAATCAAATTGGAAACGTTTTGAGATTTCTCAGGAGAATAAATGAGAAATAAATAGCAAAGCAGCATTTTGTTGAAGTGTCTAGTCACCAGTCATCATTAGATCTGACAGACAGAACAAGATGTTTAGAAAACTCATTGAATATGGTCTGTTATCTAGCTATATATCAAGGCTTTTATCTGACATATCTCTGGTCCTCCTTATATAAAAAGAACTCTGTGGTATTTGCAACAAAAATATCTGTTTATCCTAAGGACCTTGTTGTCTACAGTATGTTGCTTCTGAGCACTATACAATTTATTTAATGGCAACATAGTTCTCTGTTTTAATATTGCTGTGAAAAATTAGGAACGTTGCAGTTTGTCTGGTGAAGGGCAGACAAAAATCTGCTCTTATTTATGCTTGAATAAATCTAAAACAACTGTTGACTTAAGCTGCTCATCTAGATACCCACTGCTGTACCAGAGGAGAAACTCATCCACAGAATGCTCATTTTTTTCCATCAGTACTGTCTCTGCATGGCTGAGCCCAGGGTCCTGATGGATAATGTACAAAGATTTTGAAAAAGTCGCTTTCCTCCAGCCTAGATATTCAGCCTTGCTCTGACCCTGCCTCCAGCCTTTTTCTACTGTGTTAGAGACTCAGAATCTTCAGAAACCTCTTCCCTGGGTAGGGGCTTACAGGCCACGACCAAGGCACTTAAGCTTCATCTGGAAAAATTATACTGAGCTCTTGGCATACTCTAAGCTTTTCCAGACTTCAAATCATTCTTGCAGTACTTCTCTGTATCCCTTCCAATTTATCAGCATACTCTTTAAATTGGGGATCCAAGAAGTGGTCAGTTTGTTCCAGTAAAGCTCTTGCTAATTCCTCACAGAGTGATAATTTCCCTTCCTGCCTCTCATCAGTATTCTCTTTCCATGCAGCCATGGATTACTTTAGCACTTTAGCCACTTGACTAGTCTGGGATCCCATCAGCAGCCAGCTATCCACCGTGAAACCATTTCTTGGTCATTGCTTGCTGAAATACAGTCCTGAGTCCTGTCACTAGTACCTGCATAAAAATACTCCAGCTATGCAGTTCCATCTCCAGCAATTCAGGCACGTTACCCAAGGGAGCTCAAGCTGCTGTGCCACTAGATAGCTCTGAAGGGCTGCCCTTTATCTCCCTCCCCCATACAAACTTTTTGCAGTTGGGTCCACTGGGGTGTATTTGCACCTTGGCTGCAGGGAATGTTGATGAGAGCAGGACCACGAGCAGGCACCTTGTGAAATCCCAGTAGGCACACTCCACCGGGAGACTGGCTTTCTTGGATATAATTACTTTCTGAGGTCTGGCAGTCAGCTGATTTCTGAGCCTTTTGATAGGGGTTTGTATTGCCTTGTGTGCAGAAATTGTTATTTTTTTTCAGCAGAATTTCATCTATTATCAAATGAAATGCCTTACAGTGTTGAGTTTGGCAATGCTGTTAGTTTTATCAGTCAAAATGCATCTCAAAGAAAAAGCAATATCAAGTTCAACAGAAATTCTGCTCTGCGCTCATTTGCTTATACATACAAAAAACAATCCATCTGCAAAACCTCGGCAAATAAGAAAATATATTCAGTTATTTAAATTTTCAAAGAGAAATCTTTTATTCATCCACTTTGCAATATTCCTGAAAACAGAAAGGTTTTTACTCCTTCGTGATATTCAGCAACTCCCATAAAGTCTGAGACAGCCAATTTCACTCTCAAGCCATTTAAAGCAGATGGATTGTAGTCATGCACAAAACTCTCTAATGAATAAGTAAAACTACAGTTACTTATTATATTATATAATAGCCATTTGTAAGGAACTGATCACTGAAGCAGTTGAAGTCTTCAGCTTCTCTCTGCCTTACTTTATTTAATTGCCTTTGTCTGACTGGGTTTTGCTGGGCATTTACTGCCATCCAGTGCTTCTCTGAGATATTACTCCCATCCACTATTAAAAGCTAACACAAAGCAAGAACATTTGGCTCTTAACGAACTTGCTGGCCTCATTTGGAGAAGTGCTACAGGTATGTTACAGCAATAAGCCAGTACATCGCTCTGCTGCAGCAGTGTTTTGAAATGTTGTGGTACCTGACCATGCTGACACTTCATCCTGATTGGACTCTGGTGGTCAAACCTTGTGGGCAAGACTCCGCCCAGCATTGGAAGGGGCTGATTTGAGCTGCTGTCTCACGAGTATCAAAGAGAAGATGTTTCATGATAAGAAATTTAAATAGCAGTTTGCCTTGGTTTTAAGATGTTAATATTTTGTTGTTGTTGTTTTTGTGATTTATTTTTTAATTCACTGCACACAATTTGCTTTTGCGTTTTGTAGCCTGCAAGTGTTCAGAGTGTGTGCTGCTTCTGCTTGCCTGAAAGATAAAGCTCCATACCTGAAAAGCATTCATCTTACTGAGATGCTTTTTAAAATTTTTTTTCATTTTGATTTTTTGGACGAAACTCACACTTTGTAGGATCTGCTTGTGCTTATGCAATGTATAATAAAGTTAAAATACTAAAGATTTTAATTCTACAATATCCAAAGTTTTCGTATTTTCATGAAATGTCAAGTGAGGTTCATAATGAACAGTCTAGGTAGCAAAAGTACCAATGGTATTTCAATATTATGCTCATTTTAATAAGACAGAATATCTTAGTATTGAAAGGAATAAGCTGTCTAGGTCTCCAGAAAGGCCAAAACTATTGCTTCAGATCTCATGAGGAGATGGAGAGAAGATGGACCCAGTAAAATGAGAAGTTTAGGGTTGTGAGCTAGGGAGACAGGCTTAACCGTGATCCTGGCCAAGTCATTCAGATCATGTTTTGGAAGCTCTGTACACATTCCTTGTTTTGGTTGGGTATGAAATACCTAAATGTACCCAGATATCTTATTTGCACCAGCAAGTGGCATTTTCCTTGTTGCAGTGATGTAATACATTGTGGTAAAAATGTAGTTAAGGAGAAATATGTGTTTGTGTATTTATTGTGATTTCTATATTGCTTTGTATGGTGAATTAAGGAAGACAGAACTTGTAGCACTTAACCACTATTTTTATTGTGTGGGAGATTAAACACTGGAAAGACTGCCCAGAGAGGTTGTGGGATCTTCACCCTTGGCTGACTTGACATGATCCTGAGCAACCTGCTGTGACTGACCCTGCTCCGAGAAAGGGATGGACTAGTCTTCTGAGGTTCTTTCAGCTTCAGCAATTTGTGGTCATGTGGTTAAATATGCAGTTTTGTCCTGAAACAAAAGGTTATGTAGACACAGGAAAATATTGTACACCAACAATAAAATCATAAATGAATAGTTTAATTATGGTCATGAGCTAACCACTTTTTCTGTTGAGATAAAGAACGTCTAATGACACAGCAACTTGTAATAGCATTTAAGAATATCATGATTTTATTTCCAATATATTAAAATGTTCAAGCACATGCTTAAGTATCAGAATAACTCTACTGTGAATGATACTCAGATTTAGACTAAGCACATGTTAGAAGAACACTTAAACTCTATCTCTTTTAACACGTTCATTGCTCTGGTACCTGTATTCCAGACCACAGACCTGGCTAGTACAGGACAAAAGGAAATATATGGATACTAGAAGTTATTGTGTATTCACTTGAGATAAAAGTGAATTGAGAAACTGAGAGCACAAAAAAAGGAAAACCTGGCCCAGAAAACACTTTCTAATATAACCATTAATTCCCCACATAAAACTTCTAGCACATGCAGTTGAGCTACTCCATATATCCCAGCCAAGTTTCACTTTAGACTGAAAATATCAGGAATTTTTTCTTCTACAACTGTGTTTAACCAGGAGAGGTGGCATATGTGAAGCATCTCAGCTTCAGTTATCCTGACCATCTTGTCCTTGCCCAGCACAGCACCCCAGGGGTCACTCCATCCCCAGTACCCACATCCAAACAGGCACAACACTCCCTGAATACCAAAGCCTTCATCTCCCCTTACCCTACATATATACCACCCACAGCTTTCCCTTACTTCTTGAGCAGAAAAAAAAAAAGCCTCAACAATGCTCAGCTGCATGGTAGAACAAGGGTGGTTTGGAACTAAAAGATTCTGTGATTCTGTGATGTGAACACTCATATCACTGCAAGCATGTGAGCAGTGGTGTTGTACTGCCCTTTGCTTAGTTGTTGTCCCCCAGAAGCAGGACGCTGCAAGGAACTGCTAACTGCATTGTTTCAGTATTAGATTTTGTGCTGCGGTGTTGTATTTTATTTTAAAATAAGGTTAATTAAAAATCTTTGCCTCAGTTTGTCTCTATGACTTAGAGAATTTCAACTGAATCTCTAAAAAATTATTTCCCCCTATATCATCGTTTCTGATTTTGCGTTTCTTATGTAGTCATGATTCAAAGAGGTTTAATCTGATTCACTTTGATTTATAATTTATTCCAAATCCAGATGGTTTTACACCCTTCAAATGCCTCAAACAGTGATGGCATGCAAATACAGATCTATTCTAATAACAAAAATAAACCTATCCCAAACTTCCATCTTCATCTAAAGCCAAACACCAAAATCACAGTTTGCCCCAAATGGAAGTAATGTGATCCAAGTAAGCTTTGATACTGCTCTACCCACAGCTCTAAATGGAAAACTGACCGTTTTTAAGCTTATTTAAAAATATTGAAAAGGATCTGTAACACACTGAATGCTGAAATCACAGTGAACCACAAAAAAATAGGTTTGCTTTTGACATGTCAAAAGAATGGGTTTGTTTTCTCCCACAGGTGCCTGTAAAACTGGGAAAAGAGAGACTCCTTTGCCTTTGTGGTCAGTGTTAACTTTACAAGATCTGTACTATCGGTGTCTCAGCTCCTTATTTCACTATGGCTTCCTCTGTTATTCATATTCTGAGGTTTGTATGCAACCTACCTGTTTTCATGCTTAGTTTCTTCTCCTAACATCTCTGAAGAACTCTTGACCTTATACATCTGCTGACATGAAAATACTTAGAGTCTATGAAACTATTCCATCAACGTCCCTTCACACCAAGTTTCTTGAGGAGCTCTTTGTCATGTTACCCAGGTTTTAAATTCTCTTTGGTTTACGCTTTCCTCGTGCTTTTAGAAACTCTGTGAATCATGTCAATCCCTCTCCCTGCATTTTTAATTTTGTTTCTGGATCTGAAATGAGCACTGGCAGGTAAACATGTGATGGATGCTCCACAGCCTTGGCAGAATTGGGCATTAAAACAAGCGAAGGAAAGGGAAACAAAACTTGCTTCGAGTTTAGCCATTTGCTTGCTTCCTCTGTGACTGTACCCAGAAATCTCTTTAGTCATTTCACGGTGCCTGATCTGGCATAAATCCCACCAAACCTAAAGATATCAGTTGGGCCCTGTCTAATGAGAGAGTAATCTAGGAGTCAACACAGCTTTTGAAGGTAACATAGCACAGGTATTTCCACCACATAGAAATATGGCGAGTTGTATGAGTTTCCTTTTTCAAGGTGGGAATTTGGTGCCATTACCAAAGGGGTTTATAATCCATCAGGAGCTTTCTATCAAAAGAGTGCTTTGATTCAGCCTTGCTGTGGGATGGGAGATGTAGTTCCACCAAAGAGAGGATCCTCAGGCCCTCAGACCTTCATGTGTTCCCAGGAGGCTTGACAAGAACCCACAAGAGGTTAGGTTGACAGAAAGCAAAGTAGGTTGCTGCCGAATTGGCATTCCTTCTCCAGGATTTTTGTCTATGAGTTAGCAAAGCCTGACGACTAAGGGGGAAATGGGAGCAAAGGGAACGTAAACTCATAGCCCCATGGACTAGTAAAAAGTAAGTAAATGGCCAGTCTTCGCGAACGAAGATCCGGGGAAGGTCTTTACACCTTCCAGCCTGCGCATTG